>JAZAYU010000096.1:811130-1167610 GCA_038501625.1 Corbicula japonica | reverse complement strand
ATTTTGAAGTAAAACAAACAACACGATCCTGTGAATTTTCGGAATATTATATTTTCCGAAAACTTTTTTTTCATTTTAAAAGCAAGGCAGCTTTATTATACATCATTCGAAAGCGTGTAACTTCAACTCTTAATTTGGAAATTTTCATGGTGGAACTTTGAAAATTAACAGAAATATTGCAAAAAAACATGGTTAAAAAACATGCGATTCCGACCGGAACGAAAATTCTTCCGATAGGAAAACATGTTTTTCCCGTCGGAATTTCACGGTTCCGATCGGAATCAGTCCTGTCGGCAAATTCCGATAGGAAACATTCCGACAAAACATTTTCCGATCGGAATTTTTCTATATACACTAATTCCGATCGGAATCATTCCGAATGGAATTTGTTGATTATTTTCCGATAGGACTCATTCCATTCGGAAATTCCACTTAATAAGTTATGAAACAATGCAGACTTCTTTCGATCATTCAGTCTTACCTGACATTCATCATTATACATTCATTTTATTATAATATTCAATAAGGGCGTATGAAATCGTCATCGCACTGTTCAATTTAAAAGTCCAAATAATATGATATGATACTGACAAAAACATAATAATAATAATAATAATAATAATAATAATAATAATAATAATGTTTTTACTAAGTATTAGTTTGACATCTATTTACCGGACCCAAAAATTCCAAGTGATCCAATTAAATGGTACTAGATTTTAGCACTTTATTTACAATTAAGGAATGATTCTTATTTTGGTGCGGTTCATGCAGATTGGACGTGCACGCGAGAGCTGGCAAATCCATAAAGCGCGCTAGCGCTTTATGGTAAATTTGCCAGCTCTCGCGTGCACGTCCAATCTGCATGAACCGCACCAAAATAAGAATCATTCCTTATATTTACATTTTATTCATTTTTTTTCTTTAAATAAACTTAAGTCGAACGCTTTCAAAAATTAGTATTAAGTGAAAAGGGGGAGTAATACGTGGGATTTTTTAATAGTAACAGCCATTACGTCATTACGTCATTACGGGTCATGCGGTTCATGCAAAATGAACCGAATTTTTTTAAACGAAAAAATCAATAGGAATGTAAATATATGCAAATGGCGCATCTGTATAGGTAACATGCAGAGTGCGCAAAACTATTGCCATGTGCTTTCTCAACCGTTCAAACCCATTTATGTGACAAGAAGTTTAACTTAACTAGACCGTTTTACTACAATTATCACGAGAATTTGCAGTTGTTGCATGAACATCTATTTTTTGTATCTCTTAAGCAATGTTTGCCACCCACGTTTAGACCACGATCCATTTCTATATAGCAGTTCATACAATGAAAATAAATCTGAGCGGGCGACTCAAGTTGGGGAGTCCCTTGGCAGCGTGCGCAACCTGTTCGCAACCGGATGATACATGGTTTAGTTTCAGATATAGCGGTGTGCGCATGAAGTTGTTTTCATGCGAATTCAAGTTCACAAACCTATATATCTCACCAAGAGAGAAATCGGTTCAGGAAAATAGAATAAAAGTTTAATTATTTGTTATGGTTCTCTTTTGATTTTGTCTCGGAGTAGTCCTTTACACCAGTTTTGATATTCTTGGCTAGTAAGATCATTTATGGGTCAATAGAGACCTGTTATGCTAACGACAACTAATTTGCATTAAAAGTAGTGCTACATGTCTGAATATGCTAGCAGTTTAATCCTTTTCATTGCTTATTTTGACATCATATATTTAAGATCGAGCAAAGACAGTCCTATATTTGTCCTGTCAACATTAACCGTAATTTCGTCAGTAATTTCTGCTATAAAAATTGTGTTCAACTTAATGTAAAAGCCTTATTTTCGGGGGTTTTTGGTAAAGTTACACTTATGTGGATCGACCTGCACACGAAATTTAGAATCCATAGAAAATACATGAATTCACTGAATTATTAATTATAGAACTAATGGCTGTGGTGTGCAGTTAAATCATTCTATTTCGCGCGGGTTTAATTTTCGCGTATTTCGCGCTGCGACAAGAGCGCGAAATTCAACCCCAGCAAAATCAAACCATGTAACAGTGTTTCTTTATAGGAAAACACAGTTGCGTGAATTCATGCCCCCGCGACTTTGTTTTTACGGGGTTTGCGCGAAAATTCGTCCCCGCGAAATATAATGATACTGCAGTTATTTGTTTTGACCAGCAATTGTAGTACCCGTATCAAAGCTTGAATGATCACTACAGTGAAGGTCCCATAAAGATCACACAGAAATTGAGAACACAAATGTAGACCACCTAATATTTTTTACCAATTTTACCCAGTACCAATTCCAATCTTAATAGCGGTGTTTCGCTGTACATAGTTCTGAGAAATGTTGATTTTCAGATTTTCCAAACTCTAACCTCTACTTTTAAATAAAATAATGCTAAGCCCATCAACACTTTTTATCACTGATTTCATAGTAGAAACGTCTTAACTGTAGAAACTGGTCATGGTAGAGTTATGCGACATGCATGTGTTTAAAATAATGATCAATTGTTGGCATGTAAGTGGCCAATTTAAAACAAAAACTAGGTTTAATTATTCTTGTAAGAATGCGAGACAACATTTTGATTGACAGAAATGTTATAATTATATTATGTGTTTTTCATTGTAAATAACATATATGAGAAAAGTTAACTACTTCTAACTTCATTATTCATGGCTATTTCGAGTGAATTTTTAATTGGTTCAATTTCCGTTTTGATAGTAAAGATTGTAGCGATTTTCGCTCGCTTTATGTAATACGGTGGCGCCGTTTTACATAAATAATATTAAAAATAGGCCTAAAAATGTAAAAGTAAAATGTATAAAAAAATCTTTCTGAAAACGTTTCCGTAAAATATCAAACGTTGTTTGAAATAAAACTTCGCTGCATTTTTTTCTGAGGTTGCTTTTCTTAACGTGATTTAGATTTAGTTTTCTGTGTATTATAGTTGGATGAAATATTTATACAACGAATAAAAATACATTTCAACGCTTATATCTGACAAAACAAACAGATCCCATACATTTGAATAAAAACGAGTGAAGAAATAAAACCTCACGGAGCAGTTGTGCTGCTTATATAAACTAAACTTACAACATTCATTAAAAAAGACATTGAGATGTACATATCGAATGCATAAATTTGAATTAATTGGTCCTGAAGTAACATAACCTTGGGAAGATACGGCAGAAAACAATTCTATATCGGCCATGCATTGATATCATCCTATTTCACATTTTCGCTCAGTATATAAATCTTCCTTTTAATCTTGAGATTTTCAGTAACATTTTATTTAGCGCATATTATCGCATATTATCGTTAAACTGACCTGGGAACGTTATCTTTCACGCATGCGCACTAAATGTTGCAGGCGGAGTTTCACTTATCGCTTGATAAGCGATCGCTGGGAAGGTGTTCTTTACATTCTTTGAATTAAAATGTCCTTATTAAGAAAAATAACGCTTTAAAATGATGCGTTTTTTTTAATTATTGTAATGATGTAGATAAGTTTATTTTAGTCTGCAGATTAGATACCCCGTTAAAATTAAAAATGTTTTCATGGAGAATATAACCCAACATTAAACCATTATTCGGGGCTAAAATATTACGTATGCTAATAAAACTTAAAAAATGGCGGTCTCAAACAATTCAGAGATTAGATTATTTGCACAAATGTAGCTACATGTAATAAGTGTCAACTTATAAACGTGTTTCGTAACACTAACTTTCTTAATAAGTTACATTTTTAAAACAGCTTTTAATGGACATATATGTGTGATTAACATGCGAGCTGTTCTAAATTACCATGGCGCAATAAGGAACAAATTTTATTTTTATTTAGACTGCTCATAAGTCATTTGAATGCCAATGTAAAGGTTAAAAAATTATTTTGTTCAATGGAAATCCAGTATTTTTCAATTTTGGGGGAAATTTATTTCTTTATTTCTCTACTAACGCGTCATTGAATGATTTCCCAGTATTACTAAGTAAATATGCTACCATGCTGAAATAAGGTAGCTAGCTGAAATGTTGAATACATGTTCTTATATTAAAGTAAAAGAAAACAACTTACAGCTAAATTCAAATATCTATTTTGTTTCATAATTCTACAGTTTATTGTCAAAATCATATTGATATTTAATTTCATAATTGACTATGTATAATATACATGGGACATGATAAAATAAATTACTACAAAGAGTTTTTATTTAAATACGGCTCTTCATTCATATAAAAAAATCGCCAGGCTATTGGATATGTATATAGGTTAATGAATTTACGGACTATAATCAGCATAGCGCAGTGCAGCCGCGCGACCAGCTAAAGTTTTAGATTGCTCTGTCATGTATAAGCACTTACCGACTTAGTGGTTGAAATTATAATTGGTAAAATACTTGTATTCATTTTATAACAGGTTTCAATCCGTCGGATTTCCGTCGACAGTAAAGAACGCGAATACACCTTCTGTATTTATTTCTGTAGTTCAATTTGATTATTAAAAAAATAGATAACTTAGTCTACTTAATTCTGTAAACAACATTTGTGTCAGGGTTTTCACATGCTTAGTAAATGTTCAATATAAAGCTTTATTTCCAAAAATAATAATGCAGTTCAGATAATCCTGTAATGAGCGTTTTTCTGCTAATTTTTAAATTTAGTTCTAAGTTGAATGTATTATTACGCATGTAAAATCCCTCAAATTCCGGTAATTTAAAATTATCTGCCTCGAGCAAACATTACCATGACAACTTTAAGGCATATGGCCATCTTATCAGTTATAAAATTATCAAACCGCTTACAAAGTATGTGCAGCAATTTATTCTGCCTTTAAATGGTAATAATGGTTGAAATTATTTTTAAGCCAATGACAATGCAGTATTTTTCAAATATTTCGAACCTTAATTCTCATAAAGTCGCGCGTCGGAAATGTGTTTAATAAAGGTCGATTTCCTCTATATAATCTAGTGAATCTAACAGCGAGAAGTGTCGATCGTGATCAGACTACACGGATGAGAACGTCACAAAACTACTTTCAGTTTGACTATTGATCGTTTGCACACCCATACATGGTAATTTAGGCGGCGACTGTTTTGTCAGTTACAAAAATAATTTCGACCATTATATACGTTATAGTTTATTTAGAGGCTTGTATGAAATTTAAACGGTCGCCCAGCTGCGCTGGGCCTGACCGTTTAATTTTCATACAAGCCTCCAAATAAACTATAACCTATACTTATTTTCACATCTACATGTAAAATATTGATCGATTTCAAACCGAATTGCGAATATATCATTAATTACAAATGTCCATAGTTCCATATCTTTTTTAGTAACTGACATATACTCGTATCACTGCTTCTTCTCCGTGAATGAACCAGAGACCTATGTATAATATAGGTCTTTGAATGAACCATAAAGCCTGGCTACAAAGATCATTGCCAGTGTGGGTGCCAGTTGCAAGAATGCCACTGCAAGAGAGCAACAGCTTAACGAGCGGTTCCTGGCGTGTTTGTTTTTTGTAAAACGCATTATTTAGACCCGAAAAAGATCCACCAGAAATGATGAACAAATAACTTCCTCTGTTAAAACTCTATCCCTCTTTTTCTTAAATACTTTTATCTTATTATCTATTTTCTATGATTATTTTTAATCACTTCTATAATCTGCACTATCCTAATTATTTATTTCGACTATAACATGTATAAGGCTAGAACAGCCACTGGTCTGATAAAAAGTTTGTTTGTCTTTTTATAGTTTTATGCATCCTAACAAAATGTTATAATAGCCAGTCTATTTTCTGCCCTACTGCATTGAGAGTGATGTTTGTATGGAAGGATGTAGACTGGCTTAAGATCCTGTTTTTAAATCAAATAAATTGACTTTAAATTGACTCTTAAAGTGTCACATTACGGTGTATATCGGTATTCCCTCAAATCGTGATGTTTAGAATTTTGTGGATACGTGTATTAAGTAAACTTATAAATACTAAATTAATTGCAATGGTTGATTTGTTAATACCTATCGTGTTTATTTGAAGTTGGAATAGGACTTTATTTGTTCAGAAATGGCTTGATTGAGTATATTACATTACGTAATTGTGTAAGCTTAAGAGATAGTTAATCTGAATAACGTGGTAAACTTGAATTCATAAAACTAAGACTCGGCATAAAATTACTTGTAAAATCGAATTTACTTAAGGTTGGAAATTCAGTAACCGGGTTAGCAATCGTCGAGTTGAAACATCTTTTCGCGTGATAATATTTGCGCGAGCTCTCGCTCGTTTCTGGAGAGATCTCAACTCTGCGATACCTGCAAATACATATTATGATAATATTTGCGCGAGCTCTCGCTCGTTTCCAGAGAGATCTCAACTCTATGTTCGCGAATTTCCATTTGTTAATTCTGAGACAGGTCCTAAAAGTTAAATCACAGTAAGCATATTGAGCCTCCGAATGCATTTTTAAAGATTTTAGTGTAAGTGCTTGATCTATATGTGATTTTATGTTTTTCTGGAACAAATTTAAAAAATCATGCTGAAATTGAGTTGCAATTTAATAACCAAGCCAAACTTGATCATTATGATTACAATGACAATTAGTATTGTGACGACGCAGACAACACGCGCATTAAAATATAGAACAAATTTTTGAAGTATACTGCGATATTCTGTTTTGAGATTAAAAGTTTACTACCTCAGCATCATACATATTCAAGCTCGGATGTAGGATTTCTGGAAATGGGGTTCGTTTGCGACAGTTGTATGATATTGATAATTTCCAACTTTCTTACCAAAATCTCCATGAACATAAAACATTGCTCCCCCCCCCCACTTCTTAAAAAAAGGAGTGTTCAAACAACCTCACTGAACACTTTCTGGATCCGCCCCAGTATATTCTACTTAAAGTTTTGAAAAACTAGCGATCCGCCCCGTTTAAACTATGGTAGTTCTATTAATTTAAAAAAATATGTGCAAACTGAATAAAAAATGGAGAGAGATAATTTGTTGACTGATATAACCTTCACATAGAAAAAAAGTTATTGCGATATCCTGTTTTTATTGCGAATCCTGTTTTGGGGTTTAAGTTATGCTTTACTGAATTTTGTAAAGGCAAAAATTGATCCAATAATAATTACATGTATGTTACATTAGAAACGCAACTGTTTTAAACAGGAAATATATCTGGATTTATATATTTTGTGTTTAATGAAGTTGCGCTTCTAATTTCTTTGACGATAAATATAACTGCTGAAAGTAATTAGAAACGCAACTTCTTTAAACACGAAATATACTTCGTGTTTAAAGAAGTTGCGTTGCTATTGCAATTTATCGATATCGACTTGCTTGGGCCTGGGGCATTAACTTGCATTCGCGGTTTAGTGAAATGATAAATGTGACATTTCATTATGCACTAAATAAATTAATAATTTTCACCTCTGCTGTAAAATGATACCAGATGCGAATTCAAGAAAACAAGACACATTCCTCATAACGTGTATTATTTTTTGTGATAAAGGACCCGTTACCAATTAGATCTTTTATCAATTGTGGACGTTTTGTACGTGGGAAATAGCAAAGGTGTCCAAAACAAAGTATTGTTGTATTTAATGTAGATGGTGATGTTTTGTTGTTATTGAACACACATAAAGTTTCTGTATTTATATTTAAGTTCACTTTGATTATTAATAACAATAAATAACTAATAATTCTGTAAACAATATTTGTGTCAGATATTCCCGTACAAGGTTTTCATTTGCTAAGTAAATGTGTCCAATATAAAACTTTATTTCTAAAATGCATTTAGGTGAACTTTAAAAATGAATGGTATTACTTCGCTCGTATTTTTAATTAAGTTGTTTCTTAATATGCGGTCACGGTTGATTATACATATGGATGTAAAATCCCTAAAATTCCGATAATTTATCTGCCTCGGGCAATATAACCATGACAACTTTAATGGATATCAACATCTTATTGGTAATAAAAGCGTCAACCGCTTACAAAGAATAAAAGATTATTAATTATTAAACTAAGTATGAAACTGATATTGATTATATACTTTAAAAATATGAAACACAGTGAATATTTAAATTAAAATACACGTTATTTGACAAAACAACAGAAACTCGTCATTTTTGTGTTAGCTACCATTTTTTAAGCATAGTAGCATACCCTTCCAATCCGCTAAAGTTAAGCTCCCGCGTTACAAAAATGTGTTAAAGCATAATTATAACAGATAATCATCATAATTTTTGTTGGCTACCGTTTTCAGCACGATAGAAAATTATTAATTCTGCTTTGAAACGCATTACACTTCACATATCAAATTTAATGATCGGTGTCAACCCGAATTGAGAATATCTCATTAATGGCACGTGTTCACAACTCCATTTCTCCCATACCTGTTTAAACTCGATCACTCTGATTCTGTAAATTTCTATCTATTTTTCTAAGACTATTTGAAATATTTCCTATATCTGCACTAACTAAAATTATTTATTCCGACTATTATAACGTTTTGAAATGTAAACTATTATGTCTAATCTGTTAATGTTAGATAACGACAATATAACAAGAATTTAATTGATCTTAACGCGTGAATAAAAGCATGATGAACATGGAAATTTTATATAAATCAAACAATACTTGCACAATCACAGTTAAATAAAAATATAAAAGAAATATACTCGCGTTTTATTATTTTGACCGATATCATTGTTGTTGTTGTAAAATTGCTACTGTTCTCAGCGCATATAAATTTCAAATAATTCTTTATTTCATGTGACACGGCTGTTATCCTTAAGCGAAAAGTGCACATCCAGACCAGGCGGCACATCCGCGTCGTCTGATCAGGATCTTCACCGTTTGCTTTTCGATACATTAGGTTTTTTTCTGACTGAGAAGTGAACAATGTATACCCTGTTTAGGTGACACTTATGTGATTAAATACCACTTTTCGATATCAATGATTGCAAGGCGTGTAGAAAAACATCTCAAAGTCTTATGACACTATTTATTCAGCGAATGGAAACATGAAATTATTGGGTTTTCGAAATAATCGACTTTTAGAAATCCGACTTGAACATACCTAATCTTAGTAATATTTTTAATTTATTTCACGAAACAGGCTCGTGTCATTTCACAAAAATCACGTGTGAAACTATCAATAAAAGAATCGGTTTCACTTCTTGTGGTGCTTTCGGTTTTAAAAATACTAATACAAACGTTCGAACATATCAATCGATATGGTAGGGGCCTCCAGAAGTGTATTAGTTAACTAGCGTATGGAGTCCAAAACTGACCATCATATCTAATGTATAGCACCCTGATCGCCTCTTGAAAAGGAACGCCTCTTTTATAAACATCAACCAATAGAAAATAAGTAACACATTAACGCGATAACGTGATTCGTGGGGCGGAGTTGTAATAATTGATGATTCGTTCATCATTTTAATATCCGCATTAATTGATTTGCGATAAGAATCTAAAGTCAAAATAACTGAATTTGGTGATTTAATTATTTTATTAGTTTGAATTAACCTCGGTACTTCCGTCTTTTGGCGCACTAGCTAGGTTAAAATTGAATTTACTTTAACACCATACTGTCCTTGTTCATAATTTTTTTGGAAAATTTTTGTTTAAAGGGAAATGGGAACTAACAAACTGATTAGCTATTAATCTACAACTAAATATTTTGGACTTTTGATGAAGCTTTCTAAATATTGAAAATTAATTTATATACGCGTATATGTTCACTCATCATTATTAAAAACGGGATTTAAATCATATAAGGTAATGAAAGTGTTCAAGTAAATATATTGTGTTTAATGCTTGATACTGTTTCAAACACATCATCATCATTGTTTTTAGTAATGAAACTTAAAATGGCAGGAATGTGGAAATCTGGAATTTAGTTAATGATTAATGCGTCTCATGATTTCGTTTTATCAGTTTATGATGACAATATATTGAGATGATCACTTATAATTAATTATCTTTGAATTTCTGTTAATTGGAATATAACGTAAATTTTGATTGAATGAAATCTTAATTTGTCTAATAAATGTCGAATGTCGTCTAATTGTTTCTTTGCAAGTTTAATTTTTATGATCTTATTTTAACGAAAGTTCGAATCTAAAGAATAAATAAAGCTTTTCAATTGCCTGCATTTTTCAGATGCACATTCACATTTATTTCGTGTCTTATAAATAAAATAAGGCAGAACTCTGCTTTAATAGAGAATGAATAAGAGTATGAGAGACATCGGGATTCTTTCGGAATCGCTGGGTTGAACCATTTTAACTATAGCACTAACGACATGTATAACCCCCTCCCTTTTCCGCTGGATTCTTATGAAGTAATGTTTATATAAAAAGAAACTTTAAACTATACTCTATTCCGAAAAGAAAGCGTGCACTTTTCACATTAACTGCTTTTCTTAATGAATACATTTTAGCACCGTTTACACTTGAAGAATATTCGCGTGTTTTATTTGTAAAGCAATTATCACAATAATATCCTTATATACGCCGTAAGTGTTATGGTTGTACAAAATGACACTTTCTTAACTATTTAACTCCTAATTTTATTTTTTTTAATGTGTTGAGTCCACTAAATAAATAAAATATGTATGAAATTTTTAATCTTGCGATTATTTCCCGTGTGACAATAGTATATAAGACGGGTTACAAACTTAAAACTGTACTCTATTTCAAAAGGAAGTGAGCGCTTTCTTTTCGGTGAATTTTCTTTAACTGATCTTCTTAATTAATACATTTTAGCACCGATTACACCTTCCGAATATATTTGTACGGCGATTATCATTATATCCTTATACACTCCGCAAAATGTTATTGCTGTAAAAAATGACATTATCTTAAGTATTTAATTTGTTCCGTGCACTAAGTAAATAAATTATGACATTTTTAATCTTGCGATTATTTACCGCGTGAAACTTTTTTTTATAGTATATCAGACGGGTTACCAAACCAGGATATGTGTTGATGTTTCTGGGGACAATCGTTTCGCTCTGCCGATCTATGGGTTGGTAAATTATGAAGACACTATGCGAAATCGATAAGATCACGGTAGGAGGTCGTCTAAACGCGATGCGAAATCCCGACTCGCATCTTTTATCGCGTTTTTAAGTGATCTAATGCAACCATAGAGTACAAAAAGGAGAACGTGCAAGTCAGGAGCATTAAGTAGCTTTTTCTTCCCGGTTCTTGTTTCATGGAGATTATAACAATGTTATACATAAAAGTTCAGAATTTAAAAAAGAAAGTCATCAAACTTCGTCATCACATGTTATTTTTATTTTTATTTTTTTGGCTTGCAGATTTGCAATATAATTCATAGGAGACCACGGGATCTTTGTAATTTAAATAAACTGTTTATTGTAGGTTCTGCAGATGCTGCTACTGCAGACTGTGATGATGATGATGATTATGGTGATGATAATGATGATGATGATGATGATGCAGCTGCTGCTGCTGCTGCTGATGATGATGATGGCTGTTTTTGGTATTTACAATTCCGGCATTTAATAGCATCTACGTTGCTATTTTCATTTTCATACGCATTTATGGTAGGTGACCAATATGTTTTGGTGGCCATATAAAAGCTAAATCCAATCGAATATGGCACATTTAATGTCCATATTTCGGCTGAAGAGTATGCCGTATTGACCGAATATTTCACACGTGCGACATATACGTTCCGTTGCATGTGCGTTCTGTGACATATACGTTCTGTGGCCGGAATATATTCTGGACAAAATATCATCCCTGACTATAATGATGATTTTTGACAAAATAATATCCGGCCAGGGGCGGATCCAGCGGGGGTGGGGGCACCGGGGGCACGTGCCCCCTCCCCCGCCGGCTCCGGCATGGACACAGATTATAGGGGCACAAGTTTGGTGGTATGTTTCATTATAAGCTTTAATTCGGTGATTCTCACAATAATATCTGATATCGCTTATACTCTTTAGTTCGCTCTGAAATATTTTAAGCTTTAAACCTCGACATTTCATTTTTATTAGCAACATATATTGAAAATATGACAATATAAGCATCTAATAAAATGACTGCAGCTTAATCTGCTTCGACCATTACACCATATCGTGTATATTTATGTACAACACCAGCAGGTGACAAATCGTTAGCCTGCGGCAATTGGCAGCAGGAAATGGACGGGTCCATTTTAAGAAATGACATCCTATTTTCAAAAATAAACTCGTCTATTTCGCATCCAGCAGAGGACGGGTACAAGTGATAAAACCACTGTACTAATACATGCGATAAAAACTGAGACCCGTCTAATGTTTAGCTTAGTTTGAGCACATATATATTCTTGTTACGTTATCGGCACGGAAGTGTCTTCTCGACCGGGCCCGGCACAGTTAACAGAACGATGGGAACCAGACTAGCGCAAATACTGCAGTGAATTGTTATATCGTAATTGTAATATATAATAGATGACAACTTAAGAATTTAATTATCCGCATTGTGGGAAATTTGTTGTAGATGAGATAGTTGTGACATAACTTGAACAATTCTAATCTTTTGGAGATCTCTTGGGCGGGGGTTAGGCCTAGTATTCTACCGTAGACAGCGCATAGATGTATATCTGGTCTATTTTAGTAATCAAAATCTATGCATTATTAAAATGAAATACACAAATACCGCTTTCAGCTTTTAGAATGTAAAACGTAGAGCTCGGAGGTGGCGGTCGCCTCTTCACCGAGGAAAAAAGAAAACAGAAACTCGACTTTCTCTCTTTTAAAAAAGATTCCCGTCTTTAATAGTGTAATGTTTTCAGTCAAATTAAACAGCTATAGCTATATAGGTGGCATGGTTGAGTAAAGAAGTGCGGTAACGCCAAACGCGCTACTCCCTTTCATTTTTGTGAAGGGGGAGGGGGGCACCGAACCCCCGGCGAAGAGACCTCTGGATCCGCCCCTGAATCCCAGAACAAGTATATATTTGGAATGATATTCCATTCGTACAAATTCCGCATTAGCCGAGTGATCTAGACCGTTTCTCAACATTATATCTATGACTCCTGGTTCTGCAGGTCGTTGGTTCGAATCCCGATAACGTCATAATTTTTCTTTAATCTCAAACGTGTAAATTTCTTCGTTTTTATCGAAATAAGTTAACAAGAGAGGATCTTTAACACCCAATATTAAAATTTACATATAACCATTGTATTAATCATGTTAAACAAAACACATCGTCTGTACACAGTCAGTTATGGGATTCGGATTAATAGAAAAATCAACTGCTTTGAAAATAATTTTCAATTATGAGTATGTTAAAGGTGGTTGATTCTCATTCCCCGTCGTTATCAAACACACTTTAACGATTTATTATTAACTTTGATTAACATAAATTTAAGATACAATCAAAATATATGAATTTACCGACGACCACATTTCTGTGTAGTTGGCATTTCTTTACTTTTTGCCCGAATCGCGTGGTCAATCACGCGAAACACAGCCGGTATTATGTCCTATTAAAACACGTGCATTTTTCTAACTACTCGTACACTCGAATATGTGACTAAACACTTAAAACAACTTTCAATCATCTGTGTCTATACAGTCTTAATGTCGTTTGAAATACCTGTTTAATAATTTCCACAACTTCAGGTCTAATATCGCTTTAATATTGATTTTTGTTTTATGATTGTTTTTGTTTTTCGTAATAACCAGTTATGCGAAACATTTGAAACCAATCTTGTTGATTATTTAGTATCAATAAATAAATAAATAAAACACTTTAACTGAATGAATACTGTATTTCAAACAAAATGACGCATTCAATTATATTATAGTTATGTTAATATTTTCCGATCAGGCATATGTTTTAAACATAAATTTTACACAACAACATGCAAGCGAAAATAAAACTTATTTCGGACATTTCGTTATAACTTATCATTTGATTTGTAGATTACTTGTAGATATGAATGTGCTTGTACAGTGCAGAATGTGAAAGAATTTTTCTAGTAGTCTAATCGTAAAATACGTAAAATAGAAAAATATTTTACTTATCGATTTGAAGAAAGCTGTGTGCCTGACATGTGTTTTATAGAATTTTTGCCAAATGTATAAACTCTATTATAATTGTAATAGATCGTTTGTATCACTAAGACCAAGTTAATAACATACATCGAAGGCAAGAAAAGTAACTTATTTTACACTCTGTATGCGTCAATCTGATTAAAATCATTTCCTGAAACCCGTTACGCTATCAGGATCTGACTACGAGAAACTAAAACATGCTTTTATCACTAACCCGTTGAACCAATCAGATTGTCGCCTGTAAAATCGCAAAAGTGAAAGGAAAAATAGTATTTTAACTCATGGAAAGTGTTGACAGCTTGCGTAAGACATATTTTACTGGAGATATATATGTGTGTTTATGTAGTATTGCATGCATTTCTAATGTAATGACATCTTCAGATCATTTTGCGAGCGTTATAAATACGCTTCCTGTGTTGGCAATTTCTAAAAATAGTAATCGGGGGAAAACCGCTATTACTTATGTACAGTGACTGCGGGCCGTCATCAGATCTAACATTTTGTTAGATCTGACTTTAGTGAGATTGTATATGCGTCTATGAAAAATATACCAGGACTACGTTCTACAAATTCTGAACGTGAAATACAGTCAGTTTCTAGAATTGTTTACTCTTGAGTTTCTTTTATGTTTGCTTAAATAATAATAAATTGCATTTCTAGCCTTGGAGAAACGAAGCGCAATTCAGTAAGGATCGCCACCACAGAGAATAAGAAACACAGTGACGGATGAAGTAAAAACATTTAATTTGATATATTCTCGATCTAAAATCAATAGCGCACCGAACACTTATAAATGTATTAAATACATGCACAATTATTGTTCATTTCTGACAGCATAGCTTCGTATAAGCTTAAGCATGCTGAAAGTGGAATCAAAATTTAACTAAGGGGAATACTTCAAGCTGGAGATCCTTATTTAAAGAAATATCTTATTCCACATTCAAGCCTATACGTTGAAAATGCGGTACTGTTAGCTTTATGGGTGCTTTTTGTGCCAAATAAAACAAACTCGTATACACAACTGAATAAGGAAATGCCGCAATAAAGTTTTATGTTACTCTCTTCTTGTTATTCAAACAGTTAAAGAACTTAACATGTAACGGTTCATGAAAACTTGGTTTTGATCAATATCATTTCCATTGGAAATTTCATCAAAAGAAAATATTCCAGTCGGATTCATTCCTATCGGAAATACTCAATTCTGTCGGAATTCAAAATAGATCAGATCAGAAAATATGGTGAATATTCTAGTAAGACAACAGTTAAACAAATCGTTTTTTAATATAATACAATAACCAAGTATTATGACGATAAAAGTCAGAGATATAAGGATAATTATCTATATTTATGTAATGAGTCATTTTGACGAAAACATTAAACGATGTTGACGATTACAACAATGTCAAGTTGTCAATCATGACCACGAGAGTCAGATTTTGTCAACAAAATATAATAAAAATAACTTACTTACAGAATAGTGAGTGTATAATATTATTTAAAATGCTATTTACATTTTGTTTTTCTTTAATCACAATCTTTTTTTTTCATTTTCACAAGAAAACACAACAACTGACTTTACTGACTGGAAATTATAAATACGACATAAGTTGCGATTAAAATAAATGTTCGGAATAACTTTTCCCACAGGACTGATTCCGCTCGGAAAGATAAATACAACATGAATTCCGATAGGAATTAAATAAACACAGGAAACATTCCGATCGGAATTTTTTTCAAACTAACAGTTCTATTATGTGTATCCATAATCGTGCGAGACCATGTGACTATCCTAATTTCATACAGATTTTAACCGAATTATTATTCTTGTATTAAACCGATCTTTTTTTGTTTAATATCATTATCTTCAAAATAATATAAGTTAAAACGTAACTTTTACATCAAATCTGAGATGATGGTAATTAAAACACACTACTGTATACTATTACTTGTTCACAATTTTTTTCCAGAAATATATTGATTATTCTTGAATTACATGTTTCTCTCTTTTTTAAATACAATAGTTATTGTAAAATTTAGATGAAATAACAACAATAACTCTATGAATTTAAAGGTTTCATATTAAGTTTCGTCGTCTTATCGGTACATCAAAATGGGTACCTATGTTTACTTACTGGTGTTAATTTTGATCTCAACTATGTTCTAATCGTTGTGGTTCCGTTTCTGCGCATTAACCGGCTAAAACCCGAGACTGCAATATTTCATGTCAAAAAATAAATATTTCAAAACTTTTCTATCCTTTTTTATTTTAATAAGCAATAAGTTGTTGTTAGTCAATTACATTTGCATAACGCACGGATACATGTATAACTTCTATATCACCGGCAGAATATGATCTCTTGGTCAGCAGACCTGCAATCGGTTGAGAACTCATTTTAGAAGAGAACATGTTTTATCGACAAACATAATTTGCTTATTGATGAACTCTGATGTAGTTCGGATAGAATTACTAGAACATTAAACTGCAATTTAAGCAAAAGTATGATTGTTGATGTGAAACAAAAACGTGTACAAAACTATAATTTTAATATGTTTAATTATAACAACATTATTAAAGTGCTTAAGTATGAACGCGCAATGGAAAGGTTTTATTGTGTCGTTAAAATTACGGGGATAGGGGTAAAGGTGAGCGTAATAACGCAAAAACGAAGTCGGTGACCCCCTTTTTTTATTTGTCAAACATTTTCAAAATAAAATTTACAAACGAATTATGCAAAAAAATCAAAATTTTATTGATCATATTTTTCGCAATTCCGAAACAAGCGACGAAATTTTAGTAAAACTCCATGTCCATTTTCAGGTCGAAACGGCGCTTTTCGGCGACGTCACGCGTACATCTTGGGTGAAAACTCATGAAAGTTACATCAGTGGAAAGAGAATTTAATTCTGTACAATATTATTAAAACATAAAACGGAACATTCGAAAGATATTAAAGATACAGCAGAAAACATTCAGTAACGGTTCTTTTGACGTCATGTCCAAAAACTGCCGTTAGTAGACATCTTTAAAGATCTGTATCTTTGAGACAAAATAAAATATTTTTACAAGATATTCTGTTCCATATCGGAAATATGATCAATTAACTGCATGCACATTTTCATGAAAAAACTTGAAAGTTGAAAAATCGGCGCATTCCACCTTAACTCGGTATTTAACGCGTTATTTTCAAATCAATAACATTCCATAATCTGCATTGTATGGTCTCAACATGAAAGAATGAGATTGACCTTTAACGAGAAAATAACCGACAGGACTGAAAAGAATCAGTAAGTCTGACAAGTCTTCTTAGAATATAAATCAAGAAGTACGTCAAGTTAAAAAATAAAAGCAGGATTGAGAAATTTAATAAAGAATTTCACCTCTTCAATGATTCATATTGGAGATAACTTCATATAATAAATGCAATATATATATTACACACATACAAGTACAACATGTATTATGTGACGGCTGTGTTAGTTCATGCGTCAGTGTCTGTGTGAGCACAAGGAAGGCCTTCAATCTATATCAGTTTGCTGTATTTCTTGATCAGCAATATAGTATTAAAACGGATAAATAATGGAGATATATGGATAATTATCTATATTTATGTAATGCGTCATTTTGACGAAAACATTAAACGATGTTGACGATTACAACAATGTCAAGTTGTCAGTCATGACCACGAGAGTCAGATTTTGTCAACAAAATATAATAAAAATAACTTACTTACAGAATAGTGAGTGTATATTTTGAATAATATTTGCATTTTGTTTTTCTTTAATCACAATCTATTTTTTTATTTTTTTTTTTTTCATTTTCATAAGAAAACACAACAGCTGACCTTACTAACTGGATATTATAAATACGACATAAGTTGCGATTAAAATAAATGTTCGAAATAACTTTTCCCATAGGACTGATTCCGCTCGGAAAGATAAAAGCAACACAAATTCCGATAGGAATTCAACGAACGCAGGAAACATTCCGATCGGAATCACCTCTTCCGATCGGAATTTTTCCGAATGGAAAAAATTCCGACCGGAAAAATTCCGATCGGAAAATTTTCCGATAGGAAAATTCAGGATTCCGATCGGAAAATGTCGATTCCGATCGGAATCGAAGTTTGACATTGAATTTATTTTCCAATTTTCTCGAAAACTAAACAAGATAGGGCATTGAAACATTCCAGTTTTTCTATTTAATTCACGTGTAATCACCCGATAAAAAAACGCAAGAAAATCGATAAAATAAAAAAAAAGTTTTCGGAAAATATAATATTCCGAAAATTCACAGGATCGTGTTATATTAGAAGTGGCGAATATGAAGTAAACCATAGACCCAGTCTTATCGGTCAATTATTACGTCTATTTACGAGCGACAGAAACTGTCGTATTAATCGTTACGCAGTCAACAGATATATTTCACTCCTTGCATTTTTCTGTCATAAAAGTCTATCGTTTACGTAAAAAACTATGTATTTAACTGTGCACAATATTTTGAAATGAGACGTCGACGAGCACGAAGGTTTTGTCACGATATGCTGCGAATAAGCTTGTCAATATTCACTTTGTCGTTAACGTTGCACTTCCAAAAGCCATTCAAAAAAGCCGTAATATCACGAGTTCTTCTCATAATGTCTGTATATAATAGAGTATTTATGTGTGGTAATAGACGAATTGAATTGAGTTTTGTTGGTGTTCAATTGGATAAGAAGAGAGTTGGATTGTTTAATTTGCACGTAAAGCCTTCCGGGTTACAACCCAACAATTTTCTACATGTTTAAGCCAATGGTAACCGTTAACTATCAATTAAATCCTTAAGGGGACACTAACATTGCAAACGGCGAAAACTGGCTAAAATTTCAAAAAAGAATTTTGGGGAAAATACATATTGCCACCTTGATTTTAGTGAAAAAAGTATTTATCCAAGGATGTACTACATTGTAATGTTTGCAATCTCAGTTTAGTCTAATTCGACATGTTCTAATTACAAAGCACAAATTAAACAAACGAAAAACCGTTTGCACGAGAACAATGAAATTCATAGACAATATAACAAAGCAACTCATACTGAAAATAAGGTTTTGCTGATCTAAAATCGTAAGTGCCAATGCGTCAATAAACTGTTAGGATTTTCAAAAATTCAAGTGCTCCCTTAAAAGGAAAACATTTAGTATAGGGCGTGTTGGCTTATTATACTTGCAAAGTTGTTATTATCAGCTCTTTAAAATTCTGTCCGCTATGGGTATTATAAGTATTTGCACGCACAGAAAAAATAAGTAGAGATAAAACAAACGAAAGCCAGGTGTAAATTATTTATTGTGCAAGCGTTGATTCACTGTGGAATTAAAATTAAATTTTACTCTGTTTTGGGGCTTTTCATTGAATGCAGCAAACTGATAATATCGCTTCATCAAATGAATATTTCATTGAATAACTTAAGTCATGAAAATCTTATAAAACAAGTATCAGTAAGCAATGAAAATCATTAAAAAAACTTCTTATAACCAAAATGAACCTGTTGAAATTAAATTAAACATCGAACATATTCATAAGCTATAATCTGGTGATCAACTGAAATATAGTTGTACACATTGAGAAATAAACATTTAAGATAATCAAACTCTTGTTTTAACTGCTGGACAGTTTTAAAGTTCAATTGAAATGTGAGTTTTGTCATAACTGTCTTAAAAATGTTTCAATAGTCAAAGTGTGTAGTCTTCCTGATATGAATTTTATTATTATTATAATCAAAGTGAATAATTTGAAACAGTTGTGCAAATACTGTAGGAAGGTTTGTATAACATCTTTTAATATTTCATCAAAATTGCGGTATGATAGAAAAGTGAAATATTGTGCTATTGAAGAAGTTCCATAGAGAAAAATGTTTACACAAAATATTAAAATAAAATTTTATATTCAAATATATTATGTGATAATTAAAGGAATCTTAAAAAGAAACACTAATTTTACAAAACATAAGCTCACAATGACGATTGATTTGGAGTTCATCCACACACGCAATATCCTCCTACAGAGGTGGACAGTCCTAAACACAGTTGGTAACACGATCTTGTATAAACTCTAAAATTAAATTTTTATAACATTATAATGCTGGCAACAAGCATATGAAACTGTATGTACTCGAACATTGTAAAAAAACCTTATTTTGACAGAAAAAAAGCAGAGAAATAGGAGAGTCAATGTAAGAATAATGCCCGAGAACGTTTGAAATGTGTGTTTATATTTTTTATCTCTATCGTCATGCATGCCATGAGTAATGACAATAAATTATGAATTACGGAACAGCTTGAAGGTTCGAGTATTCAGATTAACCATTGTCGATGAAGGAGAATAAACACTTTAAACTATTTCACCATAAATTTATGGGGTAGTCATTGGGCATACTTGAGAAGTTCGTTAACTCAGGAAGATTACATAATTTCAGTCAATGGTATATGAATTGTACATTTTATAATGGGTAACAACTTGTTCGATCTCTATACCATGTGGGAAACGCAAATATTATCGAATTTTATTAAAAGTAAAGGAAACTATATACTTTACGAAATATACTAAAGGTTTGATTTTTCGTTTATTTTATTATATTATAAAACATCGGCCTCTGTGGCGCTTGGCACAGAGAAAAATTTGTCTTATAAAGCACTAAATAAAAATTAAATAAAAAATTGAAGTACTCTGTATAGATCACCGAGAACATATGATTACGGTTAAAAGGAAACTTTTTTGACAACGATGATTAAAAAATGTCGGTTCTCTTCTTGTAGCTTCATTTAAGCCAAACATCTTTACATGTATCATATTTACCTTAAGACGTTTTCTTTTATTACAGGATTTAAATGTTATCTGAAGACCTGATGTTTGTATTTTGCTTACTTTGGTAAACGTTTTCTTTACCACACTAAACCATTTAAGTTTTAAATGAAATTCACCATGCCCAATAGACCACTTTATGACTTGAAATAAGAAGCTCTGTTTACGGTAACTCTGTTAATAATTACATTTAGAGGAAACGTTTCGGGCGTTTGTAATGTTTTATGTGAGTGGTCAAACTGGAGTTCGTGGTCACCTGAATGCCCTAATTGCGGATATATGCTCCAACGGCGATCAAGAGGATTATGCTGTCGAGAAGACTGGGTAGAACAAGACACTTGCAAAACAAACTGTGGAAAGAATATTTCGGGATATTCGGAACATCGGCACTGTACAATAGAATGTCATAATGGAGGAACACCCCATACAGATTTCTGTCAGTGTGTACACGGCTATACTGGCACTTGCTGCGACATAAGTATGTTAACTGTTTACAATTGTACGAAATTCGGAGACCAAATGCTTATTAACATGTTTAACATATTGAAATGCACCCGTATTATTATTTATCAATATTATGCCGATGAGAATATAATTATATTGCGAAGACGTGCTGCAATATACAAGACAAAAATCAATAATATAATTTTTGTATATTAGCTATACAAATCTTATTAACATTTCGAGCAATTCAAAATTATTTATCTGCACATAAAGCTCTACCAATAAACCAATATACCCATACGCACAGTAACACTTAATTAAAGGTTCCTTATCAATGTCGTTACAATTTGATGGTTTGGAATGATTTTACTACATGCAGTATATGTATTTGTATTTTATTCTAAAGTTATTAAATTAAATCAACGCACTTAAAACTTTACAGTTCAAATTCAAACAACAATGAAAACAAAAACAACAGCACCAGGTAATTTTTACTCATACCTAAAAGAAGTTGTAAATAAATGTCACAAACGGGAAACATAATGGAAAAATGGTCTGCGTTGATATCTCTTTACATTTTAGTTGTTACTTTATTTTTAAAGAACTTAAACTTATTTAATACTTGCTAATATTTAAGGTATTTTGTCACACAATTTGATTTCTTTAGTAATAATCCTACTTTTTTCCCGCGAAATTTCATTATAAGCACGGTTGTCGTCTGTTCAAATGTATGACTTCATTTAAATGATTGACGTCAACTGTCCCAAGACACATCTCCCATGACGAGCCCCACACTTCGTTCAACTGCAATCATCACTGCAATGAAAATTTCTCGCGCTGTTTTCAGTTTTGTTTATAGATAAATTAACGCGTGTAAGTTTGGACTATTTATTATCTTAGGGAGAAATAATTGCTAAATTACTCTTCATTACTGATTCAAATTTCTTTTGGTGGAACCCATACAATCACCAAAAATTCTACTTGGTAACTTTGTCCGAATGTTTATTTTTCATTAGAAATATATTCACTTTGACTTTTTTCTTAATTTACAATCAGGTGCCATCAACAGCCTTCAGATTTTGTTTTTATCTTGTAACAACTGACTTTGGAACAGTTTCGAAAGAGTTATCCTAATATTTGCTAAATATGCACTGCATGCAACTAATGGTCAAGCATCCAGAAAATTGCTCTAAACTTATTGTATTGAATTAATAGGACCCCTGGTAAGTAAGAAAAAAATAAAACCTTAGTTATCTACAGCAAGTATGTTTAACTGAATCTCTTTCAGAAAAACCCAATATATAATTACCTCCCTTACAGTAAAGGAGTGTTCTCATTTTTAACTTGCGGTGTAAGTAAATTGTTTTGGAATTTAAGAAAACAACCGATAAAGATTAAAACGACATTTAATAATAGTGGATAAAATAGTAATTTCAAAGACCTCTTATGACATAGGGATCAAACGAAACTAGCATATATACTAGTGTCCAAAAGAAAAGATACCAAACTTTCAATAAAATGTTTGTTTTAGACCTGACCCATCTTTAAATCTGTTTAAGTATTGATAAATATTGATTTGCATGATGCTATTAAAAGGTTTCTAGAATAAATTAGACCAATCCAAATGTTATTTTTGCCAATGTGTTGTTGAATGACCTTTCAAACAATTGGTATCGTTTCTTTCGGACATTAGTATATTTTGAACATATACAATTGATGACCAATTAGAACTTTAAGTGAGTGTATATTGCTGTGAGTATATTACTCATGTTGTCACCATTATCTTCTTTTCAGCATAGCACTCATGAAAAGCTTCCAATACAGTGTTCGTCCACACTATGTTAGTCCTATGTTTACGTTTCTTTACAGACATTGATGAATGTGCAAGTTATCCCTGCCACAACGGTGCCACGTGCATAGACAGCGTGAATTCATTTATCTGCAAGTGTCCTCCCAGAGTCTACGGAGAATGGTGCGAAACAGGTGGTTAATCAGAGTAAAATTAAGTTCAATCGTATCCTTACAGCCGATTCACACTGTCCGCAAATTTAAAGTGTCGTTTTCTATAAGATGGTTTGATACATAAAACCTAGCAGAATATATCACCTCGAACAATATAGAGCACAATTCTTGTTTAATCAATTGTTAATCAAAAACTAGTGAAACCTTTTTCACATTCTAGTAAATTTCTAGTGAATTTCTTTAGTTTAAAATCTTGATTGTTCTAATAATTTCTGTATTATTGGGAGTATTTATGAGTGTAAATATAAGGACTGAGTCAATGTTTGATTATTTTCATTTGGGTATGAAGAACAGTTGGATTGTTTAAAGTAAACGTGCAGTCCTTCGGGTTCCACACACGTTCATGAACCCAACTCTTCAATCCTTAGTTTATAAAAAATATGTCATAAAACAATATTCGAGGTATCAATGTAATGTAGACATTACCTCGTTTATACGTCATGTTACCTGATATGTGCTTTTTAATTTGAATGTGTTTGATATAATATTTATCTTCTTTTCGGAAATTCAGGAATATGTCAGCCTTCTGTAACCGACATTGTCTTCATCTTGGATTCTTCAATTAGCCAAACCGAACAGGAGTTTAAGAAGCAATTGGGATTCGTGAACAGTTTCATTGACGTAGTTGTTATTGGAGAGGACAATCTGCGTATTGCTATTATAACTTATTCGTTTGAGGCTGTGGTAGAGATACAGTTTGGAGACTTTATGGATAAAGAACTCCTTAAACACGCAGTGAATGCAATTAAATATAATCCTGGTGTGACATTCACGCACAGGGGGCTTCAAGCCGCATCAGAAATATTTGGCAATCAGCTGTTCCACGGCGTAACGGAAAAAGGGGGGAGACGATATGCATTTTTGCTGACTGATGGAATGTCAAACGACAGGAAGAAAACGAAAGCGGCAGCAAATCAGCTGAAATCTGTTGTAGAAACAGTCGTCTCTATTGGTAAATTTTTAACTGTTAACTGCTTAATTTCGGTTAATAATAGGTATGATTCAAGATAAAACCATAAGAACGTCATTTAGATTAGACATTGGGTGAGTTATTTTTTTATAAATATTCCTAAGGAAATTTGAAACATAACTTCTTTAACTTCTTTAATTAATTTCGTGTTTAAAACGTTGCGTTTCTAATTTCTGTAACCATATAAGATATATTCTTATTATAAATATATAAAGAAATTAGAAAAGCAACTCCTTTAAACATGAAATATGTTTCCTGTTTAAAGATGTTACGTTTCTAATTTCTTTAAATACATTTAGATATTCAACTGTCATGTGTTTTATTTCCTACTACATTGCTTCGAAGTTTTTTTGTAACTTACAGTATTTTAAATTAAAAATGCAATAACATTTTACGGAAAATGTGGAAGACACACTTATTCTATTGATTTGTCTCATAAATCCTTCATTTTCCTAAATCAAGCGTCATACAACTGAAAATGACGCCACATGTGATGTTCTTTAGCTATTAAGAACTGTAAGTTGAAATATTTTTCTAAATTATATTTTTGGGTGGCTTAGCCACAAGTGAAAAGACATTAATCTGGATATCTTGATCAAATTAGTTTTTTTCAATTGTACAATTATATAATATTGCTTTAACATTGTGCTATGCTTTTATGCCGATGATTGTGGAGTGCTAATGATCTGAATATACTGCATTTAGAATGACACACTCATCTATGTATTGTTTAGGGTTGATCAAACTTGATACGGTATTCTCGGGAAAACATTTTCGTTGCGCAAACCTCAGAATTATGCAGCGCTGGCAATATACCTGTAACTGACAGATTAGATTATGAGATTTTTAGATTTTGTAGTAAAAGGTGATCTAGCAAAAGACTCAATAAAACTGAAACATATATTATCTATTTAATAAAGTTTTAATTAACATGATTAATGTGTATTTAATTAATGTGTATTACTTGGAATATGAGGTTCACATCTGTAGCAATCATCTTTAAGATCGAACAACATAATTTTCTGTATTTCTAGGTGTCGACCAAGAAGTGTCACACTATGAATTATTAAACATCGCCTCTGTGGATGGTTCCAGACATTACATCTACTCTGTCGACAGTTTTAATGCTCTCTATACCGTATTACAACAACTGGTTCATCTCACGTGCGACGGTAAATCTTTATAGAACTGTTTCTCGAACACGTTTCATTTACTTAAAAACATTTTGTTCAAGTACGTTATTTTAAGAAAAAAAAACAGATTGATATATATTTATTTTTTTATTTCTGTAGTTGAAAGTAAACACGTGTAGGTAAACTGTAATTTACCAATGCTACATTTACCACATTTACAACTTTAACAGAAAAGAATAAACTTTCTACAAATTTTGTATGTTTGTGCTCTTGTTCTGGTTTAGTTTTATTTTCTTATTTTAATGCTGGAATCTGCAGAGGTCCTCTTATTTTAAAGTGAATATGCATCAATGTTCAGGAAACCCGTGAGGAGACTCTGCACTACTATCCAGAATAAGCTACGTATGCATGTATCATAATTTTCAGAATGTGAATGGAAAACCTATTCTAACGTTGTGTTTCTGCTAGACTCTAGTGAAACTATGACGTCTAAAGACTTTCAGATTGGATTAGATGCTCTAGTCTATCTTACACTTGCTATGATTGAACGGGAAACCGGCAACGTCACTGCTAACGTTGCTCTGGTAACATTTGGACGGGACATAAAACTTCATCGTGGTCTTAACGATACAACATTAAAAATTTCACTGTTACCACAGATTCAGAAATTAATCCTGCCTGTTGATGACAGCTGTCCCAAGGACAAAGACTGTAGCAGTTCAAGATTAGATCAAGCCCTTGAATATCTAAATACTGAAGTTTTAAACAACTCAACTCACGAAGAGGAAAAGAACACTGTTATCATAATACTTTCGAATGAACAACTGTCAGTAAATATTCGCGTTACTGAACAATTAAAACACTTCAGTGAAGATAGGGCATCTTCTTATGTTATTAGTTTAGGTAATTTGGCTAATCAGGAAAACTTAAAACAATTGGATGATGATCCATCTATGGTATTTGCGCTTGTCGGCGGAGCGAATATGTCAACTTTAGATGCTTTAACATCTGAAATATTTGTTAGCTCATGTAACTTGTCTAATGATTTTGTGAGCAACTCATAATAAAAAAATGTTAATTGTAATGCGTAACAAAAATCGGCGTACATACAGCTGTTTATCGTTTCATGTGAATCGAAATTGCATTGTTTATTAGTGTAAATATTGAGCTGCGCTCACCCGTGGCTAGGTAGCGTGGGCAGTTATATCATTTTAATTACTTACCATGAACAGTCTCAATCAAACCGAGCCTTCAATATTTTCATAAATGTCGTGTTTGGTAGCTTTCAAAGTACCCGTTTCATAACTACTTTAAATTACTTTTTCCTGAATTCAGAACTGTTACAATGTTTTCATTATCAATCTTAAATACATCCGATTGAAAAACTAAACAAAATACATTTATTTCGCTGTTTTGGTTTGGTAGAAGCACTAAATTCAATTCAGAAAATAAACGCCGTGTATATAACATTGGTTTAACTATCTGAACAGAATCAAATATTGAACCATGTAAGCTGGTCAAAAAAAACAATAGTTAACTCAGACACTCAGTAATTGATGGTAAGATGGAATATTGTTGAAGAGTTTCAAAAAATACATTTAACGTTGTAAATTAAAATATGATTGTAGTGGATATGTTTGTCTTGTATGGTAACTTACAACAATATAATTATTATCTAGTATTTGTATCAATAATACATCTGACCAGTGTGTGTTGAATTAAAGAGTCTCTGTTAAATTTCGATTCCGATTCTGCTTTCACAATCGTTCACGTTCTTTTTGTTTCCCAGATATCAAAATGATGCGTTTTCAGACAACGCTTCTTGACTCATTATCGAAACCGAAAGTCGCTTGCAGACAACAGGGTATTAGTGTTTCGTTTGGTTTGTTTCCAGACGTTTTAAGATTTGCCAATAACTTGTTGTTTCTGTTTCGTAGCGAGTAGAACAAGGTCATATTTCGCAAAACTACCTTAAACACTCCGGTGCGTAGCTTTATACTCGAGTACGCGACTGATCCACATCATTTCTACATTTTTATTTAATTCAGCAAAAGTAGCAATGCGCGTACTGGACTAGCGTAGCTTCACATATAATCTTCTAATAGTCGTTTTATAGGAAAACCCCTTATCGCATTAAAAATCTCCAACCGATTACGCCATTGTTTTCAAAATTTTCCGGGAGTCTGGCCTTGGCACAAAAATGAATCCTTATCATATCCAACTTTGCTCATTATCGGTTAGCAAAAATCTATAACGAATTTTCAATAGATTATGAAGGAACAATTCAGTTTTTTCTTTTTTATTTCTTAAACAGTCGAAAAAACCCATAGTACATAATATTAAAGATAAATTTCTGCCGATTAAGATGGTTATTTTCATTTTAATTCATCATAACGATAATTTGGTCCTTTTTGACTTTGAATATAGCCACCCTATTTTCCCTTTTATTTATATAGAAACTGTAGAGAAAGAGGGATTTTTTCGCCTATCCTTACGTATTCTTTTGTTAATATCTTTTATCCAAATTATAAGTTTAAAAAAACAGGTTACATATTTTGCAAAAATATTAAGCTATTGTTTAAAATAATTTTTATTAAATTAAATTTAAAACATTTTGGTCCTTTCTAACACGACTATCAAATATGTTTAGTAAAAATTTAAGTCTCCGTAAATTTGCGAACATTCCCGATATTTTACGATCATTGACGGAAGATTGTTTAATTCGACAGTCAAGTGCAGAAAACAATATAGTTTGATATGTAGAAGTTGGAGTATTGTTTTGAAATTTTGTAATATTACTTAGAATTAAGTAGAAACACTAAATTTTGGCGAATCCGTCAATATTTTACAAATTTCATAGGCGGAAACAAATACGTACTAAATTATTCATGGCATTTAGAAATAAGTTTCAAGTTTCAAGTTTCAAATTTATTGGCAATATCGGCGAATTGTTGCCTTTGGCCATTTACAACATCACAAATATGGCAAAGACAAGTTATAGTTTACAAATAGTAAACAAAGCATATTCAACATACAATACAAAAGTACATGCAAAGTATATGTCTTTTCGATATAGTTGTCATTAAAAAAGCAAAAGACCTATGCCTTCCACATGTTCCAGTTGATTTACAAATTTATCTTTTTTCAAAAATTGTTAAACCAATATTACTATATGGTTGTGAAATTTGGGGTTTTGTTACATTGACGTACTAGAAAGGGTACAACTAAAGTTTTTAAAGCATATTCTTAATGATAAGACTTGCACATCGAATTGTATTGTCTATGGTGAGACAGGAACTATGCCACTGTCAATTGAAATAAAAAGTAGAATCGTAAGCTTTTGGGCTAAACTGGTTTGTCCATCTCAAGAGAAACTATGTAACGATTTGTATGCATTGTTCCTCAGCTATTTTAAATATTCAGATGTAAACGATTAACGAATTAAAAAGCATTTTTATAACATGTGGAATGAATAGTATCTGGGATACTCATGACTTTCCAAACATCAAATGGCTTACACTTACGGTTATTTCACCAAGACAATTTGTACTTGTCTTGTGATACGAGAACCTGTTGGGGCAAGTGTGAGGTTGGTGCACCCTAGAACCTGGTTTAAACCCCCAGTGGCAATTTGTTTTGCCACTGACCGTTCCAAGGCGGTATCCCCAAAGGTTCTCTTGTTTGTTAATTGTTTGTGGCGTCCTGTTTGAATTGACATACATATATAAAACATGCTCTCTCTCTCTCTCTCTCTCTCTCTCTCTCTCTCTCTCTCTCTCTCTCTCTCTCTCTCTCTCTCTCTTCCTCTCTTCTTTTTCGCTGCGTGGGGAGGCTGTGTTTTTTGAGTGTGTCGATTCCTGATATGCATATGTTGCTTTTTTTACACAAAAATTAAAAGATATTTTCCTAAATGATTGGTACTCAAATTTAGAAAATGCAATCAGTTGCAAAAATTATCGATTATTTAAATACAACTTTGGATTTGAAAATTATCTCATTAAAACACCAAACAATTATTTGAAATATATAATTAAATTTCGTACACGAAATCACAAATTTCCTATTGAGACTGGCCAATGGAATAGAATACCTTTAAATGAAAGAAAATGTACTTTATGCAATCTAACAATCGGTGATGAATATCATTATTTATTAGAATGCCCAGATTTTACTGATAAACGGAAACAAATGTTAAAAACTGATGACTATACAAGACCCAATATTGTTTATCAGTTTATGACGCAATATGTATTTCTCCCGTGAATATTTTGTTGGATATGATTTTATTTCCCGAGTCCTCGTTTATTATATATATATATAAATTGTGAATTATAATCCGATTAATATAATCAACCCAGACGAAAGTCTAAAAAGGTGATAATTGTAACAAATTATGAACAATTACAGGTTAATCAACAGGTAAGAAATATGTGACATTTTGTGTATTAACAATATGTTACACTGAGTCACAAAAATTGTCAATCATAAGAAAATGCATCAAGAAATTAAAATCGTCATTATAAAGTCTCTTCTATATACACGCCTATCTAAATCAAAAACCACAGATATATAAAGATAACTTATTTAAATGTTACTTAATTATTTGTAAAAGTTAAATGCTTTCTGTTTTAAATTAAGAAGTTAAAGTAAATTTTATCCAAAAATTTATATCGTTAAATGCACTCGGAAAATTGAAATTTTTAAGTTTAGGGCATATTTCTAAACACATTTGAAACATAAGCACGTAATGATGTACCCAATTGGAATTAAAGTAAGAACAAATAATGACTATCGTAATCAACATATATCAAGATTACATAGTAAGATTGTTTTCAGTAAAATTTTATAATTCAATAAACTGTTATTCTTTAATTATTTTGACAAACATAAGCGCAACAGTAATAGAACGCATTCGGGATTTTATTAACTGATCGAAACAATGCATCATTAATTTTATTGTACACCCTCCCAATAAATGACTCGTTGTAAAAACAAAGTTATGAAAGATCAATTATTAATATGTTTTATGACTTATTTCCTGTACGTGTATAACAAGGTAAATGGTTCATTTAAACAATGAACCTAGCAAATGCATAGATTCAAAGAATTTAAAAGTGTACCGATCTGGGTTTTTTTCGGTGTACATAGAAATTGAGAAAAGGCTACACAATTCTGTCGCTTTATATAAGACTGAATTTTTAAATTCTTTAATGTGTTAAGTTTACAAACCGTTCCACCAATTTTACACATAATAAAAATTGCTTTCCTGCAAAATAAATTTCTTAATTAATGCAATAATAAGGATGAAATGGAACAGACAGAAGTTATATATCGCGGGGCTTAGGATTGTAAAATAAATAAAATAATCGGACGTCTATGTGCCCAAAATCAAATCAAAGAACTCGGCACAAAGTTACACAGAATTGATAAAAACGAAGACATTGTAGAACTTATATTAATACGGTCGTCTCAAGCCTGTGTGTAACTTTTGCGATATAGGAAAAACTGATATTAGATTTAAATACTCGATATTTTCTTATACACAAAGTTATGATCTTAATTATAAATTATTGAAAACTAGTTGTGTTTTTATGTTTAAAACTCTCAGAGATATATACATTATCAAGATTTTTTATTGCTTATTTATTTCTTTGTGTTACCTGCGTGCTTTTTTTTCTCAAATCTTAAACTTTAACATTTTGGATAAATTTTGTAATTTTGAAAATATTGCTTTTACTTTCTGATTTCATTAATCTATTAAATTTATCAATTGTTGGCTAAAAATGTCTTCCTTTATATTCGTTTATAATATTTGTGTAATAGGGGCATATTAACAAAAAGTGGTATTCGTTTTCTATCATCTTATAATTACAGCATTTACAGATTCTGTTTTCCTTTGTAACACCCGTGTACCTTCTAGTTTCAATATTTAAAATACAACTTTTATGAAACGAACTGAATGCTTAATGATGAAACAATTTTGTGCTATTTTATTGGTTTTCCCCTCCGGCACAAATGACATATTTTATTGACCCTAGACTTCGTTAATCTCCGATAATCTGACGACTGATAAGAAGGGCAGATAATTGACAATACAACATAGTCAACGCCGTACACTCTCCCTTTATGAGATGATGACCAAAGTGCCATATAGAAAAAAGAGGTCTAGCTACATCGCCAGATTACGACCATAAGTTTTCTAGTTAACAATATTTAAAGTTGCCATTGAGATGTTAAAGCGTTACCGGATCAAAGAAATTTAATATTTACATTAAACAATTCTTCTTAAAGTAACGTTTATAAGTAACGATTAAGAAAAGTGCACTTACAATCGGTCATGTACAGTATAATATTTTTTATAACTGCCATCGCGTGCAAACTTTTAAAATGTCTTTTTATGGAATAATAAATGATAGAGAAATTATTACAGTTCAGATGCGGTATTCCTAAATCCGAAGTCTGAACGATATAGAATAAAAATGCAAATTCCTAAGAAATCAAACATGTTTTTCTTGGTTTTAGCCATCTTTTGACTTTGTTTACAAGGATTGTGTAATTTTCGAATAAAAAAGGGAACTTTGAAAGACACCGAACACAAAAAATAAGAAACTTTGTCAGGCTCGGTTTGATTGAGCCTTTTCATGACCGGTAATGGAAATGCTTATAATTACTGTCCACAGCGCCTAGTAGAGGATTCAGCGTAAAAGTCAAGTAAAAGGTACAATTATGATCCATCCTAAACGATTGGTATGCATATGGTGGTGAAATAGAAACAAATTCACATTCATATGCATACAGTCCACCAAAAAATTAATTCAACGACGGTAGGGGTATTGCTTTTGAACGCTCAAAAGTTACACTTGACCATTATTTTAAATGCATTCGAAGGACCCACACTTAAATATATTGAAACCTACCCGTCATAATGACGCTTTTATTATATACCCTTCTCGCACAAAACAAATTTAAATACACTACACAACAAAATTTGAGCAAACAACGTGGTTAGCATAATAGTAAAAATAAAGTAGTAACGTTATAGTAAATTTATAAATTGTGAAGAAAATTAGAAATGGCGTGAGAAAATGGTTGTAGAACGGCAACGGATAGTTTTGGAGTTGGGTCTGTGCCAAATAGTGCCGATAAAATTACAGTCAGAGTACACACAATAAAGTGTGACATAAGACGTCGCATATAAGGTAGACAACTGTAGAAACACAGAATATGAAAACCACACTGTCGGAATACATAAATAAATTTTACTGATCTTTCTCGTTGTGAAAGTGTTACGTATAAAATAATGCATGGTTATATAAAAAGTTAACCCTGTTTAGAATAGCGCCTTATCATTAGCAAATCTAAAACATTTCAGGCATTGTGTACTTGTTGATGATAGCGAAGAGCCAGTAACAATCAAGTATACATGTAATATCGTTTCATTTAGCAACGATGTATGATTGTCATATATGCACATAGTTCAAGTCTTAAAAATGACTGACAACAAATTTAGTAGCTTGGTTTAAACTGAATACAAGCTTTTGAAACTAAGTATAGATATAATGGAATACGTTTTGCAACACTTTCAATTTTACTCTAGTTTCAGTTTCGTGTTTTGTGTTTTGCTTTCGTTCAGATTCCAAGTTATTCCAGGAAATAGGCTTGATATAAGTTAAATATAATCTGCCTGGCGCTTGAATTTTCAAACATTTAATAAGGACTAATCAAAATGGGAGGATCTTCCTCAAGTAAGTTAAGAAAAATTGTCCTTTCAAATCTAATTGTTTTCGTAACTAGAATGTCTTCTAAAAATTGTTCAATACAAACATTTCAAACATACGAAATAGGTATTTATTGTGCTCTTTCTAACCACAAAAAGACTTCTTGAACGAACATTCGAATCATTGGCTTGGTATCATGTTGCATGAAACTGTTTAAGTTTTATGTACCGAAATAACTTAAAGTGTCTTTAATGCGCCTCTATACAATCATTTTTGGTTTTGTTTAATTCCCGTCTTTTTTATAAGATTTTATTTAGTTATTAATCTAGTACAATGTCAATTTGTTTTGTTTTAACAATATGGAATGTTTTGCAGATGTGTAATATTTTGCTGATTTGTTCCGTTTTGGAGTTTTTGCGCCTTAACTTAAATTGATTCATCTTTTATTGACTCCTTTATGCTTTCTTATAGTATTAAAATCATGTCTCTTTTCAAATGTCAGAAAAGTAGCGAATACGTTTTTCGTTCTACTTGGATTCGGAGTTTAACTTGTCCTAGCATTTGCGAGATTAATTAATTTTATTTATTTTAAATGAATGTTTTCGTCATTTATTTGAGGCAGAATACTATACAATTTGAAAGACTACGATTATGAGGCACGATGAAAACATGAAGCTTATTTATTTTACTCTAAGTGTAGACCCTGCTCAAACGCAGACGTATACATAATCCGAAAAGTATAAAGGTTGTTTTAATAAGTAGATGCACTAAGCGGCTTTTCGACTGAAAGTCGAACAGTGTAGATCCTGATCAGACGCCGGAAGGATAATCAGACCGATCTGGGTCTACACTAGTAGCATATGTAAAAAGATCCATGATGGGTCTACACTAGTAGCATATGTAAAAAGATCCATGAAGGGTCTACACTAGTTGCATATGTAAAAAGATCCATGATGGGTCTACACTAGTTGCATATGTAAAAAGATCCATGATGGGTCTACACTAGTAGCATATGTAAAACGATCCATAATGGGTCTACACTAGTAGCATATGTAAAAAGATCCATGATGGGTCTACACTAGTAGCATATGTAAAACGATCCATGATGGGTCTAAACTAGTAGCATATGTAAAAAGATCCATAATGTCATGGGGCGTCGTACATGTCTATAGATAACCTAGTGTGGTATCATTTCATTTCGAGGGGATGAATTTTCGCGCAAATGCCTATAATATATTCGCGGGGTCATAAATTCGCGTTTTGTTTTCTTTTAAGACATATTTAAACACGTTTGAATTTCGTAATGATATCATTTGTAATGATACGATAGTACATGTTGATGTCATTACAACTGTACTAGTAAATTCTGTCTATATATATCTAACATAATAAATTGTGTTAAGTTTAAGTTTAACAACCATAGCAGTCATCACTTGCGACGTTTGTGAAGTGAAAACACTTAATATACATCGTAACATTGTAGATGTTGCACATTTTCTCAAAACGTAACCAAAATAACTCACGATCCATTTTCAAGTACAGTTGCTTGTTTTTCCTTGAAGCGTTAAATTCCTATTTTTAGAGAATGTACTTTCATTTTCAGTTTTTCGAATGCAAAATAGAAAGTGGTTGCTATGGTAACATGCTTTGTAACAAGGACTTGTCAGATACTTATCAACTTAAAACGTTTTACGAGAACTGACAACTGTGTCAAATTTCAATTTTAAAATTTTTCTTTTTAGTATTCGCAATAATTGATATGCATTCTGCCTCAGTCACAGTCACAATTAGAACTGTGGATATTGTCGTCTTATAGTCCCAAAAATTAGTTATCCTCAAACTAATATGTTTCTTACTTTTATAGTACTGCCGACATGAAACTTGTACATAATATAAGAACCTTGCTGGATAGGGTGTGAATTTGATTCACCTAAAATATGTTTATAATAATTATCTGTAATAAGAGGCTGCGATTTAGGAAAAGGGCTTTATATATAATCGAAGCAAAGCTCTTTCCTGCAATGTGACTAACAGCTTGTGTACAATATCTAATATCCTTCAATAATCTGAAAATTGTAATCTATGAGTTCTGGGAGGGCCTACAGGGAGGGATTTTAGTAATCAATTAATTATTTATAACTCATAGAATTACACTTATACTTATTCTTACCAGGTAAGTCTCGTCTTATTTTTTATTCTATTTCGTTCAATAATAATTATTTTCGTCTAAAATGAGACGACAAGGAAGAAAAATTGAAAATTCTGCCGAGAAACAATAAATACCCGGTAAGCGAAAGAAACAACAAACACAACAGCAACATAACACAACAACTATAATGTCGTTTCCATTTCGTTAACCATTTTGCTTACCATTTACAGTTTAAGAACTGCATTGCTGAAACTGCAGTCAGATTCATTCTTCTTATTATAAAACTTCTGAAATTTCCCCGCGTTACTCCAACCAGCTGTCTTGAGGATATCCTCTTTTGCAAGCTATTGAAATTGCTGCTGCTCGAATCGCATGCGGTCAATATTTCGTAATGTGTATTCCAGACCGTGCCATAACTGTTTTTATCCACCTTGAAATTGTATCCATAGTAACCGATTTGTGTGGTTTTATATAACTTATCAAAAGTTTTGACTCTGTTTTATCCCTCAACGCCTTAGTTCTCTCCAAATATTCTTTTAGTACAAAATACACACATAACCGCCTGTCTGGCGGGTAAGCAATAAACTTTAAAAAACTAACATTAAAACTTGGACGACTCTGCTTGAGAAGTCTTTCAACTGATACAACAAACTGAAACTTTAACTTTCTCAAATTTTTAATTGTCAGCAAGTGTAATGTTTGTACTCTCGTTGCATTTGTCAATCCCATCAACATGACCAATTTAAGTGTTAAATCCTTCAAAAATACCACCTTCACGGGTGACAAAGTTCTCAAATACACAAGAACATTATTAATGTCCCAAATTTCCGAATACCGCGGTTTGACAGGCCGAATATTATACTATCCCCGTAAAAACCTTGAAACCAAAGGGTGGTTTGCAGCCCAAAAAAAATTTCTAATCTTATTCCTCATGAAGACAATGCAGCTTTAGCACAGTTTATTGAATTATATCCAAGACCTTTATTAAATAACTCTGTTAAAAATCAATTACGTCGTTCACAGACGGATGTACTTCACTAGCTTTCCGTTTATTACAGAAAACCACATGCTGATGTAACACTTGTAGAGTTGCTTAGTTGACGCCCTCCATGAAGCAAGTATAGCGGTAGCTTTCTTTGGAAATTTTTGGCCTCGGAATGATGTCCGGATACTAAACATGCTATCATTTTCAACCCTTTCCCCATTGGATGATTTCTTTGCAGATGCGGTAACTGTATCAGCAGCCTGGGATAGACCACTAGGATTCACAATAACACTGCGAACCACAGCAGCGTTGTCCACAGAGGAACGACAAGAACAGCTCGTGCTCGGTCTGTGATGATCATTTGAATGCAACGATTTATCAAACCAAACTGAAAGGACAAAACATAAGCATGACCAAAATGCTCCAATCAAGAGTTAAGGCATTATTACATGTTGCCCCGGGATCTGGTCTAAAACCACAATATTTCTCTACTTTGAGATTTATTCTTGATGCAAAACGATCGATATCTGGAAATTGCCACAAACCACAAATTCAAGTAGGTCCTGCCTAAGCTCCAATTCTACACTGGTCAAAAGTTCCAAGTGCACACTTTTCAATTCTGAATATCTTAAAGTAAACTTATTCAAATTGAATGAAAGTTTGACTTAATGTTAATAATGATCAAACAACAATAATTTTTTGAAAACCGTGTATATGTTTTACGTTTTACGTCATCCACGTCGGCATACGTTTTTTATGCATTATCCCCGTGCGGCAAGCGAAATTTTTTTTTTACAATCGGTTTTGTTTTTCACATGTTCACCGACTCAAGACAAACACGAAAAACACACCAACAAATTGTAACCATGGAACGGTTGACGTCAGCAGACAACGACATTGCCGTCAAAATTCTTTTCACAGGCACAACTAAAAATTTAAAACTAAAATTTATAGAAATTCAATAAAATTCAAAATCGAATTATTCGAAAATGACGCTTATTCGGTCAAAAGGCGTGTCCGAAAACTGGTCAATTTTATCGAAATGAATACATTTTTTTCGTTTGGAAAGGCTGTTACACATCTATCATAGAAAATTGTATCATCCCAAACTGCTAGACAATTCAAAAGCTTTTGGCACAAAACATTGTGTGAAAAATGGAATTTTCTCCTTGAAATCCTGTAAAAACGTTATGGATAAATAAAGTTGAGTGTGTTGGCTCATCGTGCCCAGCAGACTATTACAAAGCTACAGAAAGCTATTTCAGTGCAATGGAATGGCAAACTACAGTATTTCCTTTAAATCTGTATGAAATTTAAATTATACAGAGATGAGAAAACGATCACAAATGAGAGCCGATGCAATGATAATTAACTTGAGAATTGCTTTCTGAGAACAAGTGAGCTAAAATATTATTATTTTTTAATCTGGTTAAGCAGACTTAAAATTTTTGGTGTGCTTTAATATAATATTGATTCTTCTTCATTGTAATTTACACTATTTTGAAAGATTCAATCAAATTATTGGAAAAATTAACATTTATCAAGTGTGCACTTAGAACTTTTGACTAGTGTATGTTGGATTCCCGAGAAGGGATATCAGCCTTTTGCTTTCCAGGAATATAAGCACATGTTAACCATATGTTATGCTCAATACATCATTCCCATATGCATTTGCTTACCATATTGCAGGCTTCAGACGTACAACCCCCAAGTTTGTGACATAGCACACGGCAGTTGAGGAGTCAGATAGAACCTTCACATATTTGTTTTCTAATGTATTAATCAATGCTTTTACAACAAACAAATTACTTTCATTTCTAAGACATTTATGTGAAGTTCCTTTTTTTTTCAGTCCACCTACCATTTGCCTTATTGTCTCCACATACAAAACCCCACCCTAATGATCACTTCAGGGTTTCCTATTATTAAACCACCATGCTAGATCAAGGTTCATTGGTTCTATTATTTTCATTTTAGACTCAAAGTTCCCCTTGTGCAGTTACCAAAATCTACTGCTAGCGAATCAGCCACCAACAACCCAATTACTTGGGCAAGTTGTCTAATGGTGTCTTTTTTAGACTCGTACATTTTTTGCACTTCTCGGCAATTTGATTCTTTTTGTCATCTGGTAAGTATACAGTCATTAACTCGGAATCTATGATGAAACCCAAATACAAAATTATCCCCAAGGGTTCTCTACTTCGTTAATTGTTTGTGGCGTCCTATTTGAATTGACATACTTATATAAAACATGCTCTCTCTTTCTCTTACTCTATTCTTTTTCGCTGCCTGGGGAAGCTGTGTTTTTTGAGTGTGGCGATTCCTGATATGCATATATTACTTTTTTGTAGAAGGTAACAGAACAGACTTTTCCATATTGATGAGAAACCCCAAACAACTCATTAAACTGATTGTTTGATCAACATTCTCCACACAATCATTCTTGGTGAGCCCACCAAGAAAACTGTTATCGATAAAACCACTTCTTATGTAACCTTTGTTTCTAAGAGTTGAATAAACTGGTTTAAGCAAAAGCGTGAATGTTCTGGCCCATGAGGCAAACCATTTGGCAAAGCGTGAATTGATAAATTCTGACTCTCTACGGGAATCTCAAATAAATCTCGCGTTCTTCTGTAACTTTAATTGAAAAGTAGGCATGCCTAATGTCAAAGGAAGACATGTACATGTACATCCCTTGTACAACTAATTTAAACGCTGTTTCAAATGTGTCCATCTTGAAATGATGGTAAGGTAAAAACTCATATAGTTTCTTTAAATTTAAAATTAACCTGTATTCTCAGTTCTTTTTTGGTCGCAGATAAATTGGAGACAAAAACTGATTTTTAACCGGTTGTACTTCTAGAATAACTTCCATTTCAAACAATTTTGTTATTTCTGCATCTATAATGCTTTCTTCAATATGATTTAATTTTGTTTGATAAATTGAATTTTCTTGTACTGGCAAGATGCCATCTTTAAACTGAATGTGATAATGTTTGCCAGGAGTGTGTGGGTACCCACTTCAGTACGGCCCCCGTTAAACCGACCCCTGTCAGCTCTGTAGAAACGGCGACCCCGCCGTTGTTGGCCATATCCAAATTGCAATCTTTTTCCCGTTATATTACACTCTTCAATTTCTTTTCGCAGCCTTGGAGACATCGTCTCTAAAAAGTTCCCCAGTAAAAGGATTTGCATGGTGACACCAATTGGCATATTCTGATTTAAGCTCTGGTCTTAAAAAGTCTCTTCTTGCCATATTTACTTGAAAATTAGCCTGTCCCATGAGTGCCAAAGCATCATTACAGCTATCAAGTATCGGTCCAAAATCAACTCCCGATTGCCTCACACTCTAATTGAGCCATTGCATCCATAGATTAAGACAAACATAACCCTGCTTTAACTATTGACTTTTCTACGATTTGCAGTTTTTTGTCATTGTTACGTGCCCTTGCAGAGACCACATCCCATATCAAACGATTAAGCTTAACAACTGCTAATTCTTCACAATTCTTTCTGAAAATACTATTTACATCATCAGCCAACACAGGATCCGAGTCTTCACTTACAGTCTCTTCTGAGCTAAACTAGGCGCATCATCACAATCCTCCAAATGATCCATAAACACTCAAAAGGTTCTACAATATCATATTGATCGATTTTAGACTCCATATTGTTTACTCGATTAAGTAATGACGCCTCATCGGCTCTTATTCCTTTAAACAGTTCAAGAATTGCCGACGATGTCGAGTTATTACTAACGACTAACGAGCTATTACTAACAGTGCTATTATTATCATCAACACAAATTGACTTTTCGCCTCCTTTGAAGAGTCCTTACTATGCTTCATCTCTTTAGACGAACCAGTGCCCTTTTTACTACACTCCTTTTTGTCTGCGTCGGCCATGATTTAATATGCCTCACCACCCTACGGCCAGTAAAAAACTTGTAAAAATATTAAAAAACACATTCAAGTGCAGTCCAAAAACCAATGCAACCAACCAACGCCCGTTAATAATGGGAAACGAAAAGGACGCTATGCAGATGAAAAAAAAACACGTTAAAACTTAGAATTTTCTGCGCTAAGCACAAATACAACCACGTTTTTCGCATAAGCGGAAGCACACTGATGCGCATGCGCGGGCGGAAGTCGATCTCACTTTAGACGAAAATAATTATTATTGAACGAAAAAAGAATTCAATTCCACACGAAATACGGTGTAAATATATAATGATACGACAGTGAATGTAGATTTCATTATACCCCCACACACGAAGTTTGAGGGGGTATATAGGAGTGAGCTTGGTGGTCGGTCGGTCGGTCGGTCGGTCGGTCGGTCTGTCGGTCGGATTCTTTCTTTTCCGGATGAAACTCATAAAAAGCTTCACAGATTTAAATAATTTTTGTTAAGGTGTAAGGTCATAAGTTACAGGTCAAGTTCGATTTTGGGGCTGGTGGGGTCAGTGTCAAGGTCACTGTTTCTAAAAATAGAAAAATGCTTTCCGGACGATAACACCTGAAAGGCATCAAATATCTTAAACATTTTTGGCGCACAGGTGTAACATCACAAGATACAGGTCAAGTTCGACTTTGGGGCTTGTGGGGTCAATGTCAAGGTCAGTGTTACTAAAAAAAGTAAAATGGTTTCCAGATGATAACTCATGAAATACTTCACAGATTAAATCCTTTTTTTTTTGTCACCTAGATGTAAGATCAGAAGATACAGGTTGAGTTCGACTTTAGGGCATGTTGGGTCAATGTCAAGGTCACTGTTACCTAAAATAGAAAACTTGATTTTGGACGATAACACATGAAATACTTAATAGATTTAATTATTTCTGGTACACAGATTTAACATTACAATAGACTAGGTTTGACTTTGGGGCCTGTGGGTTCAAGGTCAAGGCCACTGTTATTTAACCTCCAAATACTTTTCCCTCATAAATATAGCTTGGAATGAGTTTCTTGAAAGAAATTTGGTGTATTGGTGGTTTCTGTGAAGACGAATTTTTGGGTTGACAGTTAGGCCTGTGGGGTTAAGGTCACTGTTACTAAAAATAGACAAAACTGTATGCTCAATAATTTTAGTTCGGGATGAGACATCGTAATAAAAATTGCTATATAGGTAGTGTCTGTCTTGGAATTGAAAATGGGCCTGGTGGGGTCTAGGTCACTATTCACTGTTAATAAAAATAGAAAAAAAATGGTTTCTGATGATTTCTAATGAAAGGTTTTACATATTTAAACAAAGTTTGGCACACAGTTGTTAGATAAAAGTTAAGTAAAGGTAACTGTTACTAACATATGCAAACCCTTTCTGCTCAATAAATTTAGAAGGAATGAGATATTATGATAAAACTTGCTGTGTATGTGACTACTATGAAGACGACACTTTGGATTGAAAGGGGGCACTGTGGTAAAGGTCACTGTTACTAAAGATAGAGAAACTTTTTATGCTAAATTACTTTAGTGAGGAATGAGATATTGTAATTAAACTTACTGGTGCTGTTGCTTCTTTGAAGACTGCTTGGAATGGAAAGTAGTTGTGTGGGGTCAGGTCACTACTACATGGTTCCATGTTTCTAGTGTTCGTAAGATTGTAGATGTTGTACATTTTTCTCAAAACGTTACCAAAATAACTAACGATCCATTTACAAGTAATGTTGCTCGTTTTACCTTGAAGCGTAAAATTCATATTTTTAGAGAATGTACTTTCATTTTCAGTTTTTCTCATGCGAAATAAAAAGTGTTTGCTATGGTAACATGCTTTGTAATAAGGACTTGTCAGATAATTATTAATAACATGTATACGGCACATCAACGTAATAAGTTTTACGAGAACTAACAACTGTATAAAAATTTCACTTTTTTAAATTGGTCCTTCAGGTTTCGCTATTGATATGCATTTGGCCTCATTTTCTCAGTTACAGTTAAATTATAACGGTGGATATTGTCGTCTAATAGTCCAACAACGTTATCTTCAAACGTATATGTTTCTTAATTTTATTGTTGTTGTACTGCTGACATGAACCTTGTACATAATATTATATATCAGAACATTGCCGGATAGGGTGTAGTTTTGGTTCAACTTAAATATGTTTAAAATACTTACAGTCAACACTCGTTGTGTCGAATTTGTCGGGGCCGTAGATTTTAATTCGAGTTATTTTTTGCGCCTCTTTTCTGTTGAGGAGAATTGTCTACGTTTGGGTAAGTCATTTTTGTTTTCGTAAACGTATGCACGCATATTTAAAGGGCACGGAGGTCATATCACTATCATAATTAAACGCTGTTTGAACTGCCATTATAAATATCAGAATGCATTAATTAAGTGAAATTTTGGCATAATAAGCGATAATTATTGATTATTAAATAATCATGTCAGTTTGCCCACCTGACAATATGTCATCAAAGTGGTACCGCGCGTATTGTTCGACCGTGGTGAATTGCTACACTTCGACTTATCCGATGACTTTACGTAGTATAATTAATCTGGCGGGTTTATAATTTAATTCGCCTTATAAAAGCATTGTTTCAGTCGACTTCGACTTAAACGGTGAAATTCAATATGTAGCAAGAACAAATTTAGACGGTGAAATTAATTCGAGATAACTGATGTTTCGACTTAAGCGAGTTTGACACAACGAGTGTGAACTGTATCTGTAATAAGAGGCTGCAGTTTTTGAAAGGGATTTATATATGATGCATCGAAGCAAAGTTATTTCCTGCAAAGTGACTAACAACTCCTATAATAATAATAAAATTAATAATATAAATTTATAACATGTTAGTATTAATTTTATAATTATTTTAAATTATTATAATAATTATTATTATTATTATTATTATTATTATTATTATTTGGTTATATTATATTATAGTTTAAAAGTTGAGAAATTCAAAATAGCTCAGTTTATGAAGCGGAATTAAGTTAATAAACTTGTTTTGCAATAAATTCATCATTATAATGTTATTATCACATTTTCCTGCGACCATTTCACCAGAGTCATGGTCTTTTGTTACAAATGTTGGTGTAGCAGTGGGAGCATCAGTGTCCAAGGACACATTCTAGTTTTTATTGATGATCCCATGAAAACGTTTTATTTTTTGTCATAGCACCTTCGCCTCCACAGCCACTTACTACAGGACCATGGAGAGAACCTTCAGCTTGGTCGCGCGAGGTAAATACCTTTAGCTTGAGTAAAACTGCATCCTCCCTAATCGTAATTGGTAATATCTTTAGCTTGTGTTCATCTGCACGAAGTTTGGTCGCACTAGTAAGTACCTTAGGTTTCTGATCGTATGCTTACCGCTTGATCGCACATGTTAAATACTTTGTTTGTGATCATCTGCATGTAGCTTGGTCGCACTCGGTAAGGAAAATACTTTATGTTTCTGTTCATATGTATGTACTTTGTAGCACTCGGTAAAGACTTTGTGTTAAATGTTCATCGGCATGCAGTTTTGTCGCTCTCTGTAAAAACCTTTATTTTGTGTTCCCCTGCATGAAGCTTCGCAGCACTCGGTAACAGCTTATTCTTTTTTTGTGTGTTCATCAGCATGCAGTTTTGTCGCACACGATTAATACCTTTAGCTTGTGTTTATCTTCAGTTAGCTTGGTCGCACCCGATTATTACCTTAGGTTTGTGTTCGTTTGCACGCTGCTTGATCGCAGACGGTAAACATATTATGTAAGTGTTATTTTACATTTAGCTAAGTCGTAATCGGTTTATACTTTATGTTTGTGTTTATCTGAATGTGCTTCGTAGCTCTCGGTAAATACTTTGTTCGTGTTCATCTGCGTGTAGCTTCCTAGCCCTCGGTTAAAAATTTATGATTGAGATCATCTGCATGAAGCTTTTTAGCACTCGGTAAATACTTTGTTCGTGTTCATCTGCGTGTAGCTTCGTAGCCCTCGGTAAATACTTTATGTTTGTGTTCATCTGCATAAAACTTCTTAGCACTCGGTAAATACTTTATGTATGTGTTTATCTGCATGAAGCTTCGTAGCACTAGGTAAATACTTTAAGTATGTGTTCATCTGCATGAAGCTTCTTAGCACTCATTAAATACTTTAAGCATGTGTTCATCTGCATGAAGCCTCCTAGCACTCGGTAAATACTTTAAGTATGTGTTTATGTGCATGAAGCTTCTTAGCACTCGGTAAATACTTTAAGTATGTGTTCATCTGCACGAAGCTTCTTAGCACTAGGTAAATACTTTAAGTATGTGTTCATCTGCATGAAGCTTCGTAGCACTCGGTAAATAATTTAAGTATGTGTTCATCTGCATTAAGCTTCTTAGCACTAGGTAAATACTTTAAGTATGTGATCATCTGCATGAAGCTTCGTAGAACTCGGTTAATACTTTAAGTATGTGATCATCTGCATTAAGCTTCTTAGCACTAGGTAAATAATTTATGTTTGTGATCATCTGCATGAAGCTTGGTAGCACTCGGTTAAAAATTTATGATTGTGATCATCTGCATGAAGCTTTTTAGCACTCGGTTAATACTTTGTTCGTGTTCATCTGCGTGTAGCTTCGTAGCCCTCGGTAAATACTTTATGTTTGTGTTCATCTGCATAAAACTTCTTAGCACTCGGTAAATACTTTATGTATGTGTTCATCTGCATGAAGCTTCGTAGCACTCGGTAAATACTTTAAGTATGTGATCATCTGCATGAAGCTTCTTAGCACTCTGTAAATACTTTAAGTATGTGTTCATCTGCATGACGTTCTTAGCACTAGGTAAATACTTTAAGTATGTGTTCATCTGCATGAAGCTTCTTAGCACTCATTAAATACTTTAAGCATGTGTTCATCTGCATGAAGCCTCCTAGCACTCGGTTAATACTTTAAGTATGTGTTTATGTGCATGAAGCTTCTTAGCACTCGGTAAATACTTTAAGTATGTGATCATCTGCACGAAGCTTCTTAGCACTCGGTAAATACTTTAAGTATGTGATCATCTGCATGAAGCTTCTTAGCACTCGGTAAATACTTTAAGTATGTGTTCATCTGCATGAAGTTCTTAGCACTAGGTAAATACTTTAAGTATGTGTACATCTGCCTTAAGCTTCTTAGCACTAGGTAAATACTTTAAGTATGTGATCATCTGCATGAAGCTTCTTAGCACTCGGTTAATACTTTTAGTATGTGATCATCTGCATTAAGCTTCTTAGCACTAGGTAAATAATTTATGTTTGTGTTCATCTGCATGAAGCTTCGTAGCACTCGGTAAATACTTTAAGTATGTGATCATCTGCATGAAGCTTTGTAGAACTCAGTCAATACTCTAAGTATGTGATCATCTGCATTAAGCTTCTTAGCACTCGGTAAATACTTCAAGTATGTGATCATCTGCATGAAGCTTCTTAGCACTCGGTTAATACTTTCAGTATGTGTTCATTTGCATGAAGCTTCGTCGCACTCGGTAAATACTTTATGTTTGTGTTCATCTGCATGAACATGAAGCTTAGTAGCACTCGGTTAATATTTTAAGTATGTTTTCATTTGCATGAAGCTTCGTAGAACCCGGTAAATACTTTCAGTATGTGTTCATCTGCATGAAGCTTCGTAGCACTCGGTAAATACTCTAAGTATGTGTTTCTCCGCATGAAGCTTCTTAGCACTCGGTAAATACTCGAAGTATGTGTTCATCTGCATAAAGCTTCTTAGCACTCGGTAAATACTTTAAGTATGTTTTCATCTGCATGAAGCTTCGTAGCACCTCGGTAAATACTCTGTATGTGTTTATCTGCATGAAGCTTCGTAGCACTCGGTAAATACTTTAAGTATGTGTTCATCTGCATGAAGCTTCTTAACACACGGTAAATACTTTAAGTATGTGTTCATCTGCATGAAGCTTCTTAACACTCGGTAAATACTTTAAGCATTGTTTATCTGCATGAAGCTTCTTAGCACTCGGTAAATACTTTAAGTATGTGTTCATCTGCATGAAGCTCCGTAGAATCTCGTTAAATACTTTAAGCATTTGTTCTTCTGCATGAAGCTTCGTAGCACCTCGGTAAATACTTTAAGTATGTGTTCTTCTGCATGAAGCTTCGTAGCACCTCGGTAAATACTTTAAGTACGTGTTCAGCTGCATGAAGCTTCGCAGCACTCGTTAAATACTTTAAGTATGAGTTCATCTGTATGAAACTTCGCAGTACCTCTGTAAATACTTTAAGTATGTGTTCATCTACATGAAGCTTCTTAGCACTCGGTAAATACTTTACGTATGTGATCATCTGCATGAAGCTTCTTAACACTCGGTAAATACTTTAAGTATGTGTTCATCTGCATGAAGCTTCGTAGCACTCGGTAAATACTTTAAGTATGTGTTCATCTGCCTGAAGCTTCGTAGCACTCGGTAACGGCTAATTCGTAATATTTATGTTCATCATCTTGCAGTTTTGTCGCACTCTATCAATACCTTTAGCTTGTGTTTATTTGCATGTTGCTTGGTGGCTATCTGTAAAAAATACTTTAGGTTTGTGTATACAGTAAATATAAAAAACATTTACAAAAACATTTTTTTCAAACAGTGAAATATAACTTTTATTTCACTCTGCAAATTCTAAAGAAGATTTTCCCACCAGTTCAAACAAAGAAAATCCGTTCAGATATACTAGAAAAGAACAATGTAAGTGTGATGTTGCAGCAAAATAGTGCAACTACACATAAATCATGTGGTTTTAATCGATTATTTATTGTAGGTCAAGGCAGTTTTATAAATATTTCATTTAATTTTGTATGCTACTTTACTTTATTATTCACAATGTTGATGTTAATGTTTGCATTGCTGAAAATTATAACACTGAGATTTGAGACCGGTTTCCATTCTCAGTTTTATAACCTTGGGACCTGGTGTTTTTATTCAAGCTTGAACAAAAGATGATTGCTGACATTCAAATGCTGAATCCAGAAGAGAAGCCGTCTGTGTTGTTAGTTGGACCAGTGGGTGCTGGAAAATCATCGTTTATCAACGCTGCATTGAGTATTGGTTTAGGATACAAGGTGGAAACTGCACAAGCTGGCTCATCAGTTAAAAGCTACACAACAAGCGTATGTTAAATCGCTTGATATTTGACTGTAAATTATACTTTGAATACGCTAATATTTGATTGTAAAAAGTGAAATTATCATATCAGGAGTCGCCATACTCAGAATACACAGCATCCCCAGGCTGCGAAAAAGTAGGGAGAAAAAATGAGCAATTTTATAACAATATCAATTTCAAATAAGACACCACAAAAATTTTACAAAAAAGAGAACCATTGGGGTAACCTCCTTGGAACGTTTAACGAAACAGAACGGTCAATGGCAAAACAATTTGCCACTGGGGCTTTTTAATCCAAGGGTAACTTCCTTGGAACAAATGACGAAAAAGAACGGTCAATGGAAAACAAATTTCCCACTAGGTCTTTTTTAAATCAGGTTTTAGGGGAACCAACTTCATGTTTGCCTCAATATTTTCTCATATCAACAATGAAGTACAAGTTGTATTGGTGAAATAACTTCAACTCACCCACCAGCTCAATAATATTACATGCAGAAGCACACACATATATATAAAACATAAGAAGCTAATAGCATTGCATAGCCAAAGGGGCGGGTACTCAATAATCTAACTGAGACCAGAGCACCTGGAGTCAAATCAGCAAGATACATGTATATTTCGACTGAGCTATGAAGATACACCAATTTCGCATAATTAATCCGATCTCTATAGTTGTCGACCAATAACTACAGATATTTCCCCGAAAACCCTAGTTCTTGGCCGCTACCATAGGTAAGGTCCAAATTTATAGTTTTATCATTCATTATTTCTTGGGGTTTGGACAAGCGATATAGTTATGATCGGCATTATGAAAACTGAACATATAATAAGCATTTTCAATTGAGTTTCTAAATATGTTTTCAAACCAAAGTGAAAATTAAATATTAAGGCCACCTTGGGGACTGAACAAGTGGTCTTAATTATGGGATTCTCTAAATTCCCCCGTAAAAAAAATATTGCCAAACTGTTTAAAGACACATTGTTATTATCGTGTGGATCTTTATTTTCTGGCTTCAATTTTATATTCAGTTTGACAAGTATTCGGAGAGGTCTCTGCTTAAGAAATTCAATTTGAGAGACTGCATGGGTATTGAACCTCAAGAGAACGAAGGGTTTCACGTAGATGACATGGTGATGCTTCTGAAGGGCCATATCAAAGACACATATACGGTAAGTATACTGTGTGTAAACGTCAATGTGATAACAGTCACTTGGTTTAAATAAATTAAATATTTAAAAATTGTAAATAGCAACTGGTTTTCGCTTGCCAGTGTTTCTATAATAAGGGGACTTTAAACCGGATTTTGGTGTCCTGGTTTTTATTTTGACACAGTACACTTGTTTGGAACTTTTTATAAAAACAATTAATTGTTTGATAACTTTAATGAATAAAAACGAAAAAGAAACATTACCATCATAGTAGGAGTACGGTATAACAACTATTGAAATAAGAAGGAGGTAATACCGTTTCTTGCAATATTTTACTGTTTTTTAGTTGGAATGAAGTTTGAAACTAAAACTACAAATGAAAAATTTTGATTCGCAATCGCTATATTGAATGTTTTTTTGTATATACATACCGTATTGGCAATAATTACAGTTTATACTGTCATGTAAATATTAATAATTGTTATACGGTCATATTAGAGTGCATTCCTTTAACGTTTTGATTTGCATGATAAATGCAAATTTTGGAGTAAACAAAGAAAGTCTTTTTTAATATCGGTAGCATTTGGATGCAATAAATGAAAAGGGTAATTTATGGACAGGAATAGAAATAAATATTGCTGTCCACACCGCCTAGCCCAGGGTTGAGAACTACTTGTCAGAATGGATTAAAATCGATGAAAAGTGAAAGCCACCGAACAATTTTTATATATTGCAGGCTCGATTTGATGAAGCCTGCTGAAATGGCAGTCGTGGAAGTTAAAAAATGTTAATAAATTGGTTCAAAATGTTTCAGTTCAATCCAAGAAGTCCTATTGACCCATCTGATTCCAAGTACAGAGCTAATCCTGAATTCAAACACCAGACACACTGTGTGGTTTTCGTTGTTGATGCAAAAGCCATACATAATGGGATCCCCACCAACTATGTCAAAAAAATTGCTGCACTACAAGAGCGGATAAAAGCTTTACGTAAGTTGTCATTAGGGTTAAACGTCATGGGAACATGAATGGTATTTACGGTGGCTGTCTCTTGCAATGTTAGTTTAAAGTTTAAACTATACTGAACAAAAATAAAAAGTATCCACTTTTTATGCTTATATTCTCATTAACATATTTTCATTTAATCATGTACGCTTTGAATGGTGTTTAATAGGTTTATCTCAGTTGTTTTTAATTTCAATTGTACATAAATATAATCTTCCACACCAAGTCCTATGCAACGGCCAGTCAAATAACAATTAATAATGGATTACAAAACACTACATATTCAATTTAAAGGGAGGTAATTGGAAATGGTTGGACTTTCTAGCGTAGTTTATCGAGGACTACTTGTTTTATTGATGAATGTTTTGTGATTTTATTGATCACAAGAGGTGGAAAGATTGATTTAATTCAAATCAATGTGAATACTTCAAAGAATCACTGACTTTTTCCTGAAACCCTCATTACAACAAAGGAAAAGATAACTAAGTTGTGGCTGCAGATTTTCAAGAACACTTTTTCTCTTTGCAGTGATAACAGAAATGCAAAGTTGTCCACATACAGAATTCTAAGTTTTCGTTTTCAGAGTTTACAAAATTTAAGATAGGAAAGTGGATACTTTTTATTTTTGTTGAGTATATATTTATTCGTCATAGGCACATATAAATACGACAAAAATATTTAACATAAAGTGAGTGGAACAGAGAACAAGTGTTAACTACACTTATATTAAATCTTTTCCAGATGTTTAAAGTGATTTGTTTCAATGTGCATAATATCGTAATCTGGTACCAAGTTGATTTACAAAAGATACAGTGGTATATTCAAGTTAAGTACAGCATATCAAAAGGGGAACAGAATGTAAAGTGATGGAGAGAGAGAGAGAGGGTGGAGAAAGAGAGAGAGAGACAGAGAGAGAGAGAGAGAAAGAGAGAGAGAGAGAGAGAGAGAGAGAGAGAGAGATGTAGAATGTGAACCACATTCACCAAATGTTGCAGTATTTGGACAAACTTGAAATATCCTTTTTAAAGGATATAAATGGTAAGTTCTAGTTCGGTCTTTTGCATGGTTGCCTAGGCGCTGCAGACGTATTTGTATAGCTTTGGGGTAGTCTTTCATTTACTAAGGTTGGCCATCTGTGCTTTGAGGTAGGGAGAGATATTACAACACAGTTTCGGAGTGTAAACAAGCGGCTATAACCGTCTGTTTTTATTCCAGGTATTCCGCGAGTACTGATCCTTACTAAGGTTGACCTACTGTGCGCTGAGGTAGAGAGAGATATTACAAAACTGTTTTGGAGTGTGAAAGTTCGAAATGCCGTCAAGCTTGCCGCTGAAGTATTTCGCATTCCCGAGTCTTCCATACACCCTGTGAAGAATTATGCTGTTGACATCGAGCTAACTACGAATAACAACATACCGATTTTACTTGCACTACGACAGACATTGCAGTATGCGGATCAGAGAGTTCAGACAGTCCTGAATCATAGTGACAGCGATTAAATACTTAGTGTTCATGTGCAGTACTTTTGTTTTATTATTTTGTTACAATTATGAATCGAAGTAAGACTGACGTTTTACATCCATTACACATAAATTAGAAACTTAAATGACTCTTGACTTTAGTTGATGTATGAATCTAATAACACTAACAATAAGTGAGCAGGCGGTTTTATGGTCTGTTTTATTTAAGGTATTCCGCGAGTACTGATTCTTGCACTACTGTAACAACAGGTGTTAAGTAATGCGTAGTGGCTGCAAGATATCGCCCCGTTCTTCACGTCAGTGTTGTTATCAGTTTAAGTTACCTGCCTTGATGGTTATATGCTTATTTCAAATCATGCAGAATGGCAGTCATTGTGAATGGCAGTATATAGGCGTACTTGAACAACATTTTATCTTTGGAGATACGGATGGTGTATACTGTGTATACTGAACTTGTCTCTTGCATGGATGCCTAGGCGCGGCCGCTGTTTTTGTATTGCTTTGGGGTTATCTATACATTTAACAATGACTATCTTTGTGTGTCAGTTGCGTGATACATAACTTGAATGTTGCTAAGAAATTCAATTATATCATTGTCGAAAGCATTAAAAAATTTTGATCTATCGGTAATTGTAATCAGTCGAGCCAATATACAATGCTTGACTATGCCAAATATAAAAAGGCATGTAATTGAAGGTACTATTTGTTAGTCTTTTTTTCTATTTTCATGTTGCTGATTTAATTTTGTCTTTTACTGAGCTTAGTGATTGAAGACATGTTTTTGCCTTGCTCTACGACAATGCGCGCGATGTATGAATTTTTAATACGAAATGTATCTGAAATTTGAGAACTCGAAAAGAAATTACAAAACATTAAATCTTATGAACCAGCAGCATTTTTGTTGTTAGTTTGTTTACTAATAACCTCCCTCTCAATGAAATACTGTAACAGTTCTAATTTTCAGTCTGCGGTGAAAATAAAATGCCTTAGATTAGTTTTAGAAAACAATCATTGAAAAATTGATTCCCAGACAAAAAATTTCTTTTCAACCCCTTTCCTGACATAGAGAAAAACGAAACTCGCGTACAATGAAAAAATATATAACAATGACAAAATTTAGATATTTCGTTGTAACTTGCTCAACGACTTTCAAAGGACGCAATATATTTTATTATGTCTTGGAGCAGGTTAGATTTAAACAGTTACAGTAAGTCTGAACACGTTCAATTTTTGAAAAACAACACAAAATTAATTACAACGATGGTTTCTTTTATCTGGGGACCATACGCCGCTGAACATGGAATGGTATTAATCTGAACATACCTCATTGAAGGTTCCATGTTCACCGCCATATGCATACCATCGTTTGGGATGGATCAAAATTGTACTGTTTATTAGTGTAAATATTGAGTTGCGCTCAATCCAGGGCTAGGCGGCGTGGGCAGTAATATGCAATCCCATTACTGCCCATGAACAGGCTCAATCAAACCGAGTCTGCAGTATTTTCATATTTGTCGTATTCGGTGGCTTTCAAAGTTCCCTTTTCATCTGATATGATTGTTTATTTATTGAGTATTTTCTCTGATTAATCAAATCAAATATTTTGGACTGAATTCAACCACTATTTGATAGTATCATGCATGGTTTTGTCGCCAAATCTTAATTTCATATGAGTCATATTTGTCGGTTGAATGCCAAAAGGGCTCAACAGTGTTTTCATGTTATGGATAAACTTATAGTGATATGACTTAATATGTATGTAGTAATTAATTATATGTTCATTCACGTAAAGCGAAATAAAATAAACACACAAACATTGCCAAAAAGAGACATTTCTGTTGACGAGTCCTTTTGGCTGAAAAAAGGCTCATCAGATTTAAACCAAGCGTTAGATAAATGTTTAAAGTCCATTTATACATTAAAATGTTTAAAACTGTCGTTGGTAAGGTACATGTAAGTTTCGAAGGTCTTTTTGAATCCATGTGGAACTATTATCTATGATTTTGGCCTTGCCTTATCACACACAAAGCTGTATGGGTCTTCATCATTAATGGCTGGTAGTGCAAACAGGTTTTTAGCAGAATTTCTTTTTTGTAAGAATTCATAAAATCTTCACGTGTGTATCAGTATATCACTGGAATGACTAACGAATCGCAAATATCTAACAAGTCCTTCTTTGCTTCGGAAATTAGTTATTTCCAATCAAATGAACAATTATGATCAGAATAAAATATGTTTCTGTAGACCATCAGAAACACCTCTGTTGTTGTCTTTTTTGTTTTTCGAATCGATATATCTTACGAAAGGTATTTTCGTTGATTTCCTAGTACGGTATTTAGTTTAGTTTAAACTTATTTATTTTTCATCGATTTTGAAACAAGTTATTCCCACTTATATTAATCACGCTCAATGACTGCTTCCTGGGTTACCAACCAGTACTCGCGCCGAATGTGGATTAAGAAAACTGCAGATGATCATCATCCCTGGTGGGACTCGAACCCGCAGTCTCCGGATCTGGAGTCCGACGTTCTACCCCTAGACCACTGATCTTCCACAGACCACTGATCTTCCACAGACCACTGATCTTCCACAGACCACTGATCTTCCACAGACCACTGATCTTCCACAGACCACTGATATCTTCCACAGACCACTGATCTTCCACAGACCACTGATCTTCCACAGACCACTGATCTTCCACAGACCACTGATCTTCCACAGACCACTGATCTTCCACAGACCACTTATCTTCCACAGACCACTGATCTTCCACAGACCACTTATCTTCCACAGACCACTGATCTTCCACAGACCACTTATCTTCCACAGACCACTGATCTTCCACAGACCAATGATCTTTCACAGACCACTGATCTTCCGCAGACCACTTATCTTCCACAGACCACTGATCTTCCACAGACCACTTATCTTCCACAGACCACTTATCTTCCACAGACCACTGATCTTCCACAGACCACTGATCTTCCACAGACCACTGATCTTCCACAGACCACTGATCTTCCACAGACCACTTATCTTCCACAGACCACTGATCTTCCACAGACCACTTATCTTCCACAGACCACTGATCTTCCACAGACCACTTATCTTCCACAGACCACTGATCTTCTACAGACCACTTATCTTCCACAGACCACTGATCTTCCACAGACCAATGATCTTTCACAGACCACTGATCTTCCGCAGACCACTTATCTTCCACAGACCACTGATCTTCCACAGACCACTTATCTTCCACAGACCACTTATCTTCCACAGACCACTGATCTTCCACAGACCACTGATCTTCCACAGACCACTGATCTTCCACAGACCACTTATCTTCCACAGACTACTGATCTTCCACGACATTTCGTACAATGAGATTTGACAACTGGGAATGACTTATGTGTTTTGACATACTGCTTCCGTAATGTTACCAAAGCCAAGATGTTGCTTTTCACTCAATGTGTATTTGATGAAGGTTGTGGATCCGATACTTCCCTTCTGATACATGTATCATAAAGTTCATACACACGCACTGTAACGTATGATAGCCTCACATCTTGCCTGACCCTTTCCTTTCTAATATCTTTATATTAGTGTTGTCTTGAATGTGTGACACATATAATGATTCATCAGTAAAAGATTGTTTGGGATCATCATTCATGCAGTTTATCCCTGCAACACACAAGAAACTGGTATACAAATCATGCAACACAATTATAAGACAAAGTTATTCGATTAACAACATGTATCTGGCTGTAGCATATGGCCAGAGAAAATAAATTATGAGATTCTCATCCGGATTTTGGGGAAAACAGGGGCGTGTGGGAACTTTTTAATTTTTATTTTTTATTAAAGAAATACCTTAAGAAGGTATTTCGGGATACTCTAAAACACGTTTTGTACGGAATAGAATATGTTTCGATTTTTTTACCAATAATTTTTTTGGGGGGGGCGGGTGGTTTTGGACAGGGGCGGGCGGGGATGAGAATTTAAAATATTTTTGTTCTGGCCTAATTATAATTTCCTTATTATGTACTTTATTTAAAATTATCAATATCTAAAAAAAAACGGTAAAATGTTTTTCAATGATACTTTGCACAAATAAATGTTACTAATGTATCTTTATTTTGCATACACTAAAACACGTTAGAAAAGAAAAGAAAAAACTAGACCAAAAATTGCTTACAATTCTATTTACATCAATTCACAAAAACTAAGCAATTCAAAACATAACTTTTAAGTCCCACGTGAGTGTTTATGATAATGACAAGAAAACATACTTTGTAAAGGTCATTCAACTACTTAAAGAGAAATCAATGACTGTCATCCGTGTACACGACCTCGAAACGACCGGAAAATGAAGGTCAAACACACTTTTTCTATTCACTAATAGCTCATAAAGTTTACGAGGACTCGATGAAAGTCACGAGGATTTAAGCTATTGCTGTCAGTATCATATTACTCATGTAGGCATTTAAAATGATGCTTTGTGCTGTTTAGATTTTGTGAATTCATGTTATATACGAATATTTAATCAAATTTTAAAGTGGACTATTTCAATTTTAATCGATCTCATTCTTGCACTTAAAACTAGAATATCACTGCTGTAAAATTGCATGTAGGTTTAATATTGCAATTTGTAATATGTTAGGTGATAATGGAATAAACAACAGAACTGTTGAACGGGGTTTATTTTTATCACCAAGAATAAAAATTATGTTAAAGAGTCCGCTTTCTTCGCCGACCTTTATAAAGAAGAAATTTAAACATCTATTTAAATAAATTGATGTTTAAGTTTCTTCTTTATAAAAGGATGTCATGATTTAACCGAACATGAAAAACTCCGCTTTGTTCCGTTAAATCATGACATCCTTTATTGAAGGTTGTCATGTTATAACGATCTAATCAATAAGTGTTTGACAGCAAAAATATTTGATAATAACGTCAATTTGTTACTCGTGTCGTTGATGTAATATTTGTTTCGATCGACAAATTTATTATTCCATGTCTAAAGATAAAAATCCAGGTCTCGCAAAAAATTTAACCAGAATAGTTTTTATCGAAATGGGAAATACACCATCAAGTAAGTTGAAAAGCAGTTAGTTATATTTTTATGTTAAATAGAAACTCATATCTTTTTATAAAGAAAACGGGTGTGGGAAAGAGGGTTGTTGCAAAGGACAACTTGCAATTGAACGAGATGATCGCTTATTGTTAAATATTTTTGGAAAGATTCAGTAGATGTAGTTTTTCGATCACTGAATGAAGATGCAAAGACTGGCAACTTATTCCTTACACAAACTGTGGCCAAAAATATTGTCTGCCAAATGTATAATATAAAACAACTATTAGGACATGTAGGAGGCCGATTCGACTTCTTAATGCTAAATACAAAATTATTATAGCGTCAAATGAAGTCCCAAACAGAAAAAAAATAGAATACATTATCAACAGTGATTAACAACGTTTTACATCTGCCAATTTAACCGATGAGACCTTTCATATTTCTCAAGTTCGTCGGCTTTCAAAGTTTCCCTTTCATCTTTTTTAAGACTAATAAATCCTTTTTTTTAAACAAAGGCGAAAGATTTTAGAATTATTTTAAGCATGTACGTATGTGTCACTGAGTCGAATTCATAAAAATATATTTGCAACATTATGACTACACGAAGGAAAGACACGCCTGCTAATACATGTTATTCTTCTGTTAATGTAATAATGCTGAGACGGATACATTATATCAATATTCAAACTGAAGAGCTGAATAGTACAAATGCTTATACACTGTCGTCACCAAAAAGTGATATTGCATAGCACATACTTATATAACAATTTAGAATCTTTGTTAAACTAAACCAAGATAAAGTACCTACTGTTTATTTGTTACCTTAACTGCACAAAATACCATATACTAGTAAAGCACGATTTATCAGAAACGCCAATGTTGCACAACTAATTATATATCCGTTCTCCTAATAGCTTGTCTTACTGTCGTAAGTAATCATGTATTAATAATAAGATATTGTTTTGAAACAACTAGCAAATCTATTTTGGTTTATTAAAAATGTATGCGACATTAAATAAGCTCAAATCGAAAAACTTTCGGGCGTATTTGTCAACATATGATTTTTCCACATTGAAGACTTCCCTTCATTATTATTAAATAAGAGGCAAGCTCATCGTTTTCATTTTTTCGTTATCGCTTGTAATGAGCATAGTTCAATTTAATGATGGTTCGTATGATAACTAATTGTACGGACTTACCAAGACCTAATCGAGTCGTGTCTAGAAAATGAAAGTGGCTGCAGTAGTTTGATCTCTGTTAACATTTGATGGATTACGTACGTTCTTGCAAATCTAATTATTGTTTTAATATAAACCAATTTGCCTTAAAAATTAGAAGTAAATTACAGTTACAAATATTGTGTTTCCAGCCACAACATTAGTTTGATAATATGAGAAATTCTTGTGCGAAATATATATTAAAAGTCAGTTCAACTCAATAAGGCCGTAAACTTGCTTAGCAAACAATATCTGTAGCGTTATGCTACCGCATAGAAAAACACTAACGAAGTGTAAGTCTGTTACGGCCAGGAGCCCTCGTCGTGGTCGCTCGGACGAGCTACTAAGACTGCCGCTCTGGATTATGTATAGCAACTGCCTTGCTAGTCCAGTATATATGGAGACCTATACTGTTTACATAACTACCGTTATAAACAAACTTAACGATAACGTCTCTAAGTTTATATAACTATAGTTATATAACGTATGCAACCAAAGCGATACACCGGCTGACCCTATCCGCAGGCTGTATGTCCAGTGCAAACTTGCACTGACACACTCACTTTCTTACAGGTTCACCGAGTACGAACTAATATCGCTGTAGTTGCTTATTATATTACAATATCGTCAAAGGGAAATAAAGAGTACAGAACATTTCAACAGCATTTTTTAAAAAAAAAAAAGATAAACTAAACATACTTCTATTAATTTTATCTTACATTAGTAAACACCGGAATATTTATTACAATTCGTTAATATACGTGGTGCTATTGCAGCCTGCAAAACACGACGACTCGAAGAACACCACAAAATCCGTGAAATAGCAAATCAAAAATTCAGGACACCTTCAAAAGGTATTTTAGGCTAATCTTATACTTAAAAAGTAAATTATTAAAATCAAACATCTCAGTTTGTTCACAATTTATCCGATGTTAAAAAATTATCTGTTCTGCCATCTATTGAACAGTTACATTGTCGAAAATTGGTCATCGTTAACTAAATCTAACAAAACAGGATTCAAAACGCCACCTTGCAGAAACCTTGCTTCAATATATAAATGCACATGTTTATCATAAATGATTTATCCAGTTCTTTAAAAGCGGTTTCAAATGAGATTCAAATCGACTATAGCGCAAAATTCTGGCTATATGTTAGTACCTACACCATACTCCGTTCAGTCGCGGACGACTTTGAATAAAAGAGGACAATTTTAAACGACCGTTGCTGAAAAGCCTACATAGTCTATTTCAAATGTTAAGGTTATATGTTTCTTTGCAATTAAAGGCATCGTAATCGTTCCTATTTATGAAGTTGTCTTTCATTTTTATCAAGTTGAACAGTTAAGATTAAAGATACATTGAGTGTAGCTAAGATGTATATCCAGAATGATTATCTGGGAACAGTTGCAGCCAAAAGACAAAACACTGTGGCCAAATAGCATTTTAAATGATATTGCCTCCACCTGGGAGCGAACCCGCACCGTCAAGGCGACAGCGCCTAGCCCTGCAATGTCGACGATGCAACCAACTGGGCATATCGGAACAACTCCTTCAAAGGTTGATCGGATAGCCCTGATATACGTTATCAGGTGCATAAATTTAAAAATGTATGCATGTATCTGGGAGAGCCACACGGGGGTGAAACATGATTGTTTTTTTTTAATATATGCACTTTTTCTTACTTGTTTTGCAAGTTCAGATTCCCGCTCAGTGCTTCGTCATGGAGCACGACCACAATATTTAGTGTTGTCAAATATCACAATTTATCATATAGGCTGTAGAAGTCAGGTAAACATAGTAAATGTAATGTAGTATTCATACATAGTCAACCTGCGAGTGAATTAATTTCAAGCCTAAATTGTTAAAGTGTTGCTAAAGCAGTGCTATTCAACAACACAAGACCGTGAAATGAACTGACTGATGTAAAATTTCAGAGTCATGAATTATCAAATGGTACTATTAAAAGTAACCACAACAGAGAAAATTAAAGTCTTACTGAACTGTGAACATGCAACTTTAAAATAAACCAACAATAGTAAGTGATTTTAAAGACCATGAACAGAGTACTTGCATGCTTTACTATGTTTATTCCAATCATATAATAGCCTTTTCCTAACATTTATTATTGCATATTCGTTGATTTATACAGCTATAAGGCCCGATCCTTCACTGCCGACAATCACTAGGGATCCATGGAGGAGACCATTTCCCTGGGATTCACAGGTAACAAGGATGTTTAATTTAAATAAACAGTCACGGTATGAAATAATTAGTTAATATCATATTTCGGTTTACAAATTGGGCCAAATTTCTCTTGGGACAATATTAAAATGATACTGCCGCTACTGGGGTTCGAACCCGTACGGGAGCAGCGCGTAGCCATGCAGTTCCAAGTACGCTTCATATTAAAACAGATGAAAAGGGAACTTTGAAAGCCACCGAACACGACAATTATGAAAATACTACAGGCTCGATTTGATTGAGTCTGTTCATGGGCAATAATGGGATTGCATTTTACTACAAATGTCGCCTAGCCCCGGGTTGAGCGCAACTCAATATTTACACCAATAAACAGTACAATTTTATCCCATCCCAAACGATGGTGAACATGGAACCTTCAATGAGGTATTTTTAGATTAATACCATTCCATGTTCAGCGGCGTATGGTCCCCAGATAAGAGAATGGGTTTTCCCTCAAACGAGAAAACAATATCATAAATATTGAGCAAGCCGGGACCCCCCCCCCCCCCCCAAAAAAAAAAAAAAAAAAGGTCGGATAGCCCCGATAAATGTTATCATCACTGCATGACACCGGTATCCTATTTTTACTTATCAAAGTTCTTACTATGAAAAGTGCATATCTGGAAAAGCTAAACGGGAGGAAAACATATTTCCAGTTGCCATTTTAACAAATCAGATGCTTGAGATTTGAGATAGGTTTCCGATCTCAGTTTTTAACCTTTAGATATTGACTGATTGAGTTACGCTCAATTCGGGGCTAGTCGCCTTGGACAGTAATATGCACTTCCTTCTTTGTCTATGAATAGACTTAATCAAACCGAACATGCAATAAGTAATATATTTTCTACGTGTGTGATTGCTTTTAAATTTTACTTTAAATTTGTGTTGATAATGGTGGGAACTTAGATTGTTCCTAATCCCCGAAAGGTACAATTTCTCAGGTGGATTTAGCCTGTTCATTATTTCAAGCTGTGTTCAATCCCCAAACGATTAAGAAGATACCACCACAAACGTCTAAAGACCATATATAATCCGATATACGTGACTTTGAAGATACAAGATACATGAAACTTTATTTAAAGTCGGTTCGAACAATAAAAAAAACATTAGCTATAAGCTATTTTCTGACATAACAGAGACCGTTTAACACATAGACAATCAACAAAACCTGTAAAAAAGAAAGTTACGACAGCTACATTAGAAAATAAAACACAAAATTAATAAGACGTTCTAACATATAAAATACATCACAAAAGGTTTCACATGAAATAACATACAAATTATATACATGTACACAATGTCATGACACATGTACAAGTCTGACCAGTCCAGGTCTAGATCATTCTGGTAAACTCCTTGTAGTTATCACATGTTCTTACATAATTTGGTAGATTGTTCCAGCTCCCTCATATGTTTTTGTTCGGACTTTTTGGAATAAAATGGTATTACTGTTTCTAAGAGTATAGGATGACTATTGGAATTCAACACGGTCGTGTAGATAAGGGGGAGATAAATGGTAAAGGCATTTATATGTTTCTATTGCTATGGTTCTAAGTCTAGCAAGATGCAATGTTGGCATGTTTTCTTATTCTATTAAATCTTCGTAGGTTGTATTAAAATCATTAAAACAATTCTATTCTATACACGGTGTTGAAGTTTCTTTAACTTTTCAGTATTCTTTTTACTACAAAAATGCCATATATTAATAGGACAAAAGCTAAAGTTTGACCTGATAAAAGATTTATATACCAAAAGTTACATGCTACATAATCTGATAAAAAAATTTACTAATTCTTAAAAGTACATTTAACCGACAATCAGCTTTTTTGTATAACCCGGTAATATGTGCATCAAAATTAAATAACAACATAAATCTACACCTAAGAGTTTAACCTGATCTTCAGATGCAATATTTACATCATCTATCTTAAAACATTTCAGTTGATCATGAGTTTTCTTACCGACAGCTATGGACTTAAACTTATCTGGATAGACTTGCATTTGATTCATGTTAAACCAATTAATAAGTGTTTTGCGTTCTTGTTCTAGGGTGGATTTTAAAACACAAATATCAAGATGGTTAAAAGAAAGGGTGTTATCATCTGCGTAGTGAAAATCATAAAATTTAAGTAAAGTGTAGATTTTTCAATAAAGTAAAAAATATCGTTTATCAAATGTAAAAGATATGAGGTCCTAAAAGAGATCCCTGTGGGACGCTTTTGACAGTTACAGTCCATGACCTGTGTAATTTACCTATTTTCACCCTTTGTTTTCTGTTAATTAAATGATTATGTACAAGTGAAACAGAGTTGTCTGACAAGCAATACGCTTTTAGTTTAAGAGCGATGAGGTTTTGAGGGAGAAAATCAAATGCCTTTGATAAATCCATAAGTATGGCATGCAGACTAATATGAAGTAAGATATCAAAGATGGTTTTCTTGATGTCCTATACAGAAAAATATAATGCAAACTCTTTAAATTTCTTAATCTACAAACAAACCACATTGTGTTTGTATTTCAGACCGAAAACGACATAATTTCAGATATTAAAAAGTTAGATCCAGCTGTGAAACCCGCTATTCTGTTAGTGGGACCTGTCGGCTCTGGAAAATCGGCGTTTATCAACGCGGCCTTGAGTATTTCTGTCGGATACAAAGTGATACTTGCACTGACAGGCAAAGGAAGACAAGATCAAAGTTTTACTAAAAACGTAAGTTTTTATGTTTTAAATTTAAAATAACTTATACATACTCCATTTGTATTCGTATTTCAGATACAACTGAAACAAAATGGAAATCACTTGAAGCTCTGAGGTTTTTTCTTCAGCGTGTATGTTAATTTGGACAAAGGTGTTATTGGAAAAATTATGGCTACTCTGGCTTGTGCTTCGGATATTCTGTATTTAAAATGATGGTATTTCATCATTTATCGAGTGAATATCGGCGTTTAGCCCATTCCAGTTCCGATTTTAGCGAAACTGAAAATGGCTTAATTTCTGGTGCCTTCGTCTTTTAAAAAATTCTTTTAGTTCATGTCAGTCATTGAGTTCATCACAACAGAAGTCCTTTACTTACAAAGACTGACTGTTTTCCCGAAATGATTAGCAAAACGGGTTAACTTTTATACACAGTAGTTAGCTAAATAAACCTCAAGTTCACATGTCATCACTTTTCTTTAATGATGCTTTTTCCACGCCTAAAGTCTTTCAACGCTTTCAGCGCTTTGATTTCATAATTACGTTAGAGTATTTTTCGCAGATGTATAACATATATATGTACACACAGTTTGGCCTTTCATAGACCATGATCATAACATTCAAGTTTTGTTTACTTCAAAGTCTGTGATAAGATAGTGATATTTTTATTTATATTTCAGTATGAAGAATTCTCGGAAAATACACTTCTTGAAAAATTCAGTTTTAGGGACTGCATGGGAATCGAACCAGCGGAAAACGAAGGATTTCATGTAGAGGACATGTTGATGCTTTTACAAGGACACGTGAAAGATAATTATGCGGTGAATTTTTATTTGTTATACAGTCAAACCTGCCTTTAGCAGCCATCCACGGGAGTGACCAAAAGTGGCTGCTGAAGACAGGTGGCTGTTAAAGACATTAGAAAATTAGAACAAAATCTCAGTTTAGGTAATATTCAAACTGGTTGTTTAATACAGGTGGTTGCTATTCGCAGATGGTTGCTAAGGCAGGTTTCACTGTATTCTTTTACTAGTCACTGCAGCACTGTCTATGCAGTGTGGCGGCCGTAAATAGTATTCCCGTGCAAAAAAAATCAGTACTGTTATCAGAATATCATTGGTTACTGATGTCACAAAATGCGATCACTATAACAGGATTATCCGTGTTTTATTTTCGGGTTGTCCCGGCTAACTTAAGGTCGAGTGCTCCCAGTAGTTAGGTGCATCGACGTACAAATTTGATAACATGCGGGTTAATAATTACATTGTATTTGTTATAATAGCGTTTGCATTATAGCTTATCTAATAAGTCATGCGATGCCTTTTTGGAATTTAAATTACAGTAAAACCCCTCATTAAGATCACCCTGAAATTAAGACCACCCCGCTAATAAGACCACTGGTCCCATGTCCCGTTTTAAAGTTTTGCACTGTTTTCTACAACTATAAAAAGACCACCACTTTTTCCAAGTCCCATTGGTGGTCTTAATAGCGGGGTAAATAAATAAAATATAAGTCGATCTCTTGGACGCTGCAAATAATCCGATATAGACTATGGTTTGGCAGTTAGTTTTAATGTGTGATGTTTAATTGTTTTCTCCGCAAAAAATCGGATGAACGTCTTCATATTCCCCATTTCAACTACTAAACAATCTTCAATAGAAGCTTCATAAAATGATAGTGTCTCTAGCTGGGAGCGAACCCGCACCGTCACGGCGACAGCGCCTAGCCATGCAATTCCTGCGACGCAACCAATTGAGCTAACCGGGACAACGCCAAAAAACGTTGATCGGACAGCCCTGATATACGTAACACTCACTGCTTGACCGCCACACTAATAAAGTAATTTTATTTTTAAGTATCTTTTGTTGATTATACAAATGGACACTCTTTGGGGTGGGACCTTTATATGTAAATTTGTTACATGCCTAGGGTAAGAGTAATGAATGTTTTTTTTTAAGTTTATTCATATCAAATCTATAAAATCTGTACAAACTGTGCTTATTCATATTATATGATATATCTATTCTGTTATATATATGAATATTTGTAAGTTTTTATTTTTTGTGATACTTTTCAGTTTAATCCCAGATTGAGAATTCAACCTGGTAGTGAATTTTACCATGAAAATCCAAAGTTCTGCGACAAGATACATTGTGTTGTTTTCGTTATTGATGCTGTAGTTATTAAAGCAATTCCAGAGCAAACTCTCCAGAAAATTGCCAGACTACAAGCCGAAATTAACAACCTACGTAAGTTGATAGAACGCTAGCCTAAGTTTAAAATACCAACTAGACTAAGTGGTAGACTAACTTACCTACGTAAGTTTTTAACACACTAGACTAAATGTACGTGACCCATTAAACGAAATGCCAATGACCTACCTAAGTTTATCAGCCAATAGACCAATTGGAAATAACACACTAGACTAAGTTTAAATAACATACTAGACTAAGTGTCAATACCCTACTAGACTAAGTGAATTACGTAAGGTTATAAAACACTAGACTAAGTAATTGTTTGTTTTGGCATTACTTGTGTATGTCAAGTTTATAAAGGTAAGTTATACTTCTTTTCTTTTGAAGATATCCCACGGGTTGTGATTTTGACAAAGGTCGATAGGCTTTGTGATGAGGTCAGAAATGACGTCACCAAGATGTTTCTGAGCGGGAGAGTACAGGATGTCGTAAGGTATGCGAGCGAAATATTTGGCATAGATGAAGGTTCAATACATCCAGTCAAGAATTACGAAACAGACATCGTATTGGATAGAAACACAAATATTCCAATATTACTGGCACTGAGACAGATGATGCAGTATTCATTCCACTACGTGTTACGTCGAGGAAACCGAGACAAAGATTAATTTCAGTTTGAAAACCCCGAATTTAACATTTACGTTGTAATATGTCAAAAGTTAATATTACATATTTTACCAGTGTACCAAGATTAAAAGAAATTTATGATAAAATGAAAAAAATAGAATAAATCTCAAACATTTAAATAGGTTATAAAATGTACATGATTTGTTTGTTTTGTTAGATCTAGTTTTTTTTATTTTGTGCATTGCTGCCTGTACGATACGACCCGTATTTACAACTGGTGTATAAATATAAAAAATGTATCAAGAAGATTTAAAAAGTAATTGAAGCACAAACAAAACATAGACATAGATACATAGAAAAACTCGATAAGTTGACTTCGTGAAAGCAGCCATGGTCAAAAACGTAATGAATGATTAATCTGAATCCAGAAAGCTAGAAAAACTCTTAAGGTTGTCACTAAAAAGCATAAACTGAAACTGATTTATTCTGTTTCAATAATAAGATGTTATATGCTAAAATTATACTTAAATAAACGTCTTTTACATATCATGAAATGTTCCGTCTATTTTAATTCTGGAAGCTTCTAGATAAATGTACAGAATACAGTGACAGAATATTAAAACGGTTAAATAAACATTCATTCAAACCAATTACCATTAAGGATACAGATCACTATACTATCTAGAGTTTCTTGCCAAATGTAGAATAATTAAGGAAACCTTGGTTCTCGATTATAACCACCAATTGTTTAGATCAGTATCCTGAGTTTCTTGCCAAATGTAGAATAATTAAGGAAACCTTGATTCTCGGTTATAACCACCAATTGTTAAGATCAGTATCCTGAGTTTCTTGCCAATTGTAGAATAATTAAGGAAACTTTGATTCTCGATTATAAACATCAATTATACAGATCACTATCTTGAGTGTCTTGCCAAATGAGGAATAATTCGAGAAACCTTGGTTCTCGATTATAACCACCACTTATACAGATCAATATCTTGAATTTGTTGTCGATTGTACAAAAATTCAGGAAACCTTGATTCTCGATTATAACCACCAATTGTAAAGATCACTATCCTGAGTTTCTTGCCAATTGTAGAATAATTAAGGAAACTTTGATTCTCGATTCTCGATTATAAACATCAATTATACAGATCACTATCTTGAGTGTCTTGCCAAATGAGGAATAATTCGAAAAACCTTGGTTCTCGATTATAACCACCACTTATACAGATCAATATCTTGAATTTGTTGTCGATTGTACAAAAATTCAGGAAACCTTGATTCTCGATTATAACCACCAATTGTAAAGATCAGTATCCTGAGTTTCTTGCCAATTGTAGAATAATTCAGAAAACCTTTGTTCTCGATTATAACCACCAATTGTAAAGATCACTATCCTGAGTTTCTTGCTAATTGTAGAATTATTCAGGAAACCTTGGTTCTCGATTATAACCACCAATTGTAAAGATCACTATCCTGAGTTTCTTGCTAATTGTTGAATAATTCAGGAAACCTTGGTTCTCGATTATAACCACCAATTGTAAAGATCACTTTCCTGAGTTTCTTGCTAATTGTAGAATAATTCAGGAAACCTTGATTCTCGATTATAACCACCAAAGGTAAAGATCACTATCCAGAGTTTCTTGCCAATTGTAGAATAATTCAGGAAACCTTGATTCTCGATGGAAAACCTAGTGTCCATGGTTATAAAACTGAGCATGGAAACCAGTCTCTAATCTCAAGCATCATGATTTGAGACTGGTTTCCAATCTCATTTTCATAACCTGCAGCCTAGATCTCTCTAGGGAACAGCTTGAAATGGATATGCACATCACTGGATAATTTGTTTCGACCAGGTCCCAATGTTATAAAGCTGAGGTTAGAAACCAGTCTCAAATCTCAAGAATCTGATTGGCTGCAATTGCGACCAGTCACCATTTCAGCCAATCAGATGCATGAGATTTGAGACTGGTTTCCAATCTCAGTTTTATAACCTTCATCCCTGGAATGGTTACATCCAGAAGACACAGCTTCGCCACACAGTCAAAAACCAGGTTCAAGGGAGCAACAACCTCACACTTCCCCCCAACAGTTCTCATATTGACAAACAAGTTAAGCTTGACTTCGTGAAAAAAACTTCAAGGTAACTAAGTAAATGTTATTTTCAGAGACTGCTTGTATAAGAAAAGTAAAATATGCATTTCAGGTTCAAGGGAGCAACAACCTCACACTTCCCCCCAACAGTTCTCATATTGACAAACAAGTTATGCTTGACTTCGTGAAAAAAACTTCAAGGTAACTAAGTAAATGTTATTTTCAGAGACTGCTTATATAAGAAAAGTAAAATATGCATTTCAGGAATAGCCACACTCACAAAACTAACCTTCAATTTTCTTATTATCACTTGTCTATTTTTATGTATTATTATTGCTTACCCATGTCCATGTCTAATTATCACTTGTCTATTTTCATTTCTTATTATCACGCGTCCATTTTCTTGTATTAATTTTACTTCTCCGTTTTCATATCTTTTTATCACTTGTTTTTGTTAATGTCTCATTTTCACTTGCCCATGTTCATGTCTTATTATCACCTAATAATTATCAATTTTGATATAACGGCCTTTTAGATCTTTTACGATAGCAGATTCTTTCTTATGTTGACTTCTTTTAGGCCTCTTTGTCACTAACATAACCACTTTGGTTGTTAAAAGATGAAAAGAAAACTTTCTTGTTGTTCTAACACAATCTCTGAAACTAATTTAACTGTTTGGAATGCAATATAGAAAACTTATGTTAAGTGCTAAATGACTGTGCAAAATGCTTATCTTTAATAAATCGGAGTGACACAAATAAGCTAATACATATTTAAGCAAGACACACTGAGATAAACTTGTCTCATGTTAACAACAAAGGAAAGCGTTGGCAATTTGAATTATGGATTACCTTGCTTTTCTTCATTTGTTGATAAAATCGTCTACTGTTTTATCAGGTAATAGAAATTGCGACTGGTTTTTTATAATGAACTTGTTATTTAGACATATTCTGACGAAAAATCAGCTTGAAACTACGACTATGTTTATGTATACAATTCTACATACAGTTCTGTTTCTGGATCGATTGGAGAAAAAGAAATCAAGTCTTTTAAAAGTTGTGATTTTTTTTCAAACGACAGCTAGTTTGATCATTATAAGCTAAAGGGGTTTCGGGGGGAGAGGGCAATAGATATTGCTTATTACTTATGAGCTAAATTAATTACCTGCAAATGGATTATCAATTAGAATATCCAAATATACTGTAATGAACAACCAGCCAAATAGGTGAAATTCGCTGATGAAATGGTTATATAAACTTTCGTTCGCTAATGAAATATTTTCAAATTACATAGAATGTTTATTACAATAAGAATCATTACAATTCTAATAATTATAATTTTATCTAAATATCTTTTATCGACATATACTACATGTTTCACCAACACAACTTGACTTATTTGTTCATATGAGCACCTATTGCAGCAATTGTGAGGTTGGTTCACACTAGAACATGTTTCAAATCCCCCAGTGGCAGAGTTGTTTCAAAGACCTTTCCAATGCGTTATCCCCTTTGGTTCTCTTTTATGTCAAATGTTTGTTCTGTCTACTTTAAAATAATTCTCTTAAAAACTTTTGCACTGTTATCCTCAATACTTTTTGATTGCGTGCGGAGGCTGTGTTTTTCTGGTTTAGGCAATTCCTGATATGCATATTTCCTCTTTTTATATTTTGATAATTTAACAAATCGTTTCAAATAGACAGTTTAACATCTTGCCGTGATGGTTGGGTAGCATACGAAGGTTCCTGTTACTTATTTGGTCACGATGAGGTCCATTTTACGGAAGCGGAAGTATGTAACACTAACTTTATTTTTTTTATTTATTTTACAGTCTCCAAGAATTTCACTTAACATTTGCATATTAAAACCAATAGGCGTGCTTTTTAATGAAAACGTTATAGGCAAATAATTAACTTTGACAGTTAAAATACACTATTCAGTCGTCACGAACGTTTAAGACAAAGATGTTGTTTCCAGCATTCGTGTTATTATGCAAATTAACTTGGTGTTCTGTTCTGTTTGACAGCACTACTGTCGCCAGCATAACAGTCACCTGATACATGTCAACAGCATTGAGGAAAACAACTTCATCAAAGATAAACTGAGAGACATGAACCGTACGCGTTCAGAAATATTATAAAATGATGTCTAAATAATGCATACGTGAATCGAAAAAGTTTATTTATTTATTTTTTTATTTTTTTTTTATTTATTTATTTATTTATTTATTTATTTATCCGAAAGTAACAGAACACGCGAAATATTAAACTATTATAGGCTCGGTTTGATTATTATATAAATAAGATTTTTCATGGGAAGTTCAGGAAGGTTTCAAAGATGTGCATAGTGTGGTTTATAATATCAATCATATAGTAGGATACATTTGTAGTTTAATGCCGTTAAATAGTCTTGATATATTTAAAAGATTGTTTCATTACCAAGATAACATTAACCTATATTGTTTACAAGCATGTACACCATCATGAATGAAAGTTGTTTCCTCATTACCAACGCGGATACACTGTCGAATGACGTTTGTTTTCAGCCCATAAAGTGTAATTTTGTAGTTAAGGGGATATTGACATCTATTTGGTTGCAGATCACTACTGGTGGCTAGGGCTGACAGATGAAACAACTGAGGGACAATGGCGATGGTTTGATACAGACGAAGTTGCAACCTTAACAGGTATTTTTAATGAGCCACCACAATTGTTATTGAAAATATATTCCAAAATAAAGACTTTTGACAAAAGGAATAAATATGACTGTCTGTGCAACCGATTAATTCAAACAAAATACAAACACGTCAAAGATAGTTTATTCTAGAAAACCATTGTCTATAAAACTGTTTATTTTCATATTTGTCCTGTTCGTTGGCTTTAAAATTTATTTTTAAATCTATTTTAATACAACAGGTAGACATATCATTTCTGTGTACCTAACTAATTCTCTTTAGCTTTTATACTTGTTCAAGGTTGCATTTATTCTCTCTGTGATATGTTAAATGTACGCTGTATTATGCGAGTAATAAAGGTAGAGTTTCAGAAAATAAACACCGGAAGTTTTCTCAAATATCTTCCTTTATTAAAATAATACGTTTCTTAAATTTGCGTTTGGCAGCTTTAACGATATGTTCATGCTCAGATCAAAGTTTCATTTAGTTCCTATCAGCAATTTGAGAAATATGCTCTGATCAACCATTTTACATGTATATATGCATAGGTGACTAAAAGTTAAAATAGCCAGAACAACAATAACCCGATAAACAATCAGTTTTGAATAGGTTATTAATATATAATTTATAAATAAGAAATTCGATTAAAATTTTCCACTTGCATAGGTAAGTTATGACCGAAGACGGGCGTAAATTAGACTGGTACCTCTCTCGTCTATAAATGACGAACTCTGCGTGACAATTTGCTCGTAGACCAGTCTAGGCATAAATCTATTTACAGATTGGTACCCGGGGCAGCCGAACCTCGACATTGAAGATTGTGCTGTGTTTTGTGACTGCTATAACTTTCAGTGGGGTGATATACATTGCACAAGTACTTGTAATGCTTTGTGCGAAACAAGGTACATTTTACTGCTCTTTAGAGTCATTTAAATTCGGATTTTGTTCAGTCAACCCAAGGCAAACTTCTTGCTTTTTTAATATGGCGTTGTCTGTCGAATGAAGGATTCATGTTCCATTTCTTGTTTAGTTCCGCCCATTGTTTTCTCTTTTTGCGCAAACCCTTTCTTTTATCTGGGAACCATATGCCGCTGAACATGGAATCTTATTAATCTGAAAATACCGCATTGAATGTTCCATGTTCACCGCCATATGCATATCATCGTTTGGGATGGACCAAAATTGTACCGTTTTTTGGTGTTAATATTGCGTTGCGCTTAACCCGTTGCTGGGCGGCGTGGGCAGTAATATGCATTTCCATTACTGTCCGTGAACAGGCTCAATCAAACAGAGCCTGAAATGTGACAATGGCTGCAAAAACCAGGCCAATGGCGCAAAAATCACATTTTCAGTTTATTGCATTTTCAAAAACTACAACATGTATTTGGTATATCCTTGAAATTTCACACTGATCGGACCAATATTGGTGCGCCCATAGCACATTGAACAAACTAGGTGTGTTCCATCATTTCAAACAATGATTATGTTGTTTTTTTAATCTTATCAAAAGTAAAATAAGACATACATTCATGTGCACATCTTATATTCAGTGTTCCAAGTATCATCTTTGTTATTTTACAAATGTTAAAAATTAAATAGTTTTTACAGTCATCTTTTTAGGGGAATGCTTAGCATAGTTACCATGGCAACCAGGAATATAAATGATTTCCCATTTAAAACACAAACAAAAACCACAATAACCGATTTAAAAATGTGGTTTGATTCTAGATTTTTACCAGTTCGTAAAGTTTAATTAAGTGTGCAGTTTTGAGGGGCTCGCAATAGAAAAAAATATTAAATAGTTCACGAAATACCCGGAAAAGTGACATTCTAATAACACCACACCAACATAATTTGTACATCAATTCATTAGACACAGAAAATCTGGTCTTACAAATCCTGTTTCTTATACATAATACAAAAGATACGTAAGTAGGAGTATTAATTATTTTAAATTAAGCTGATTTTTGTTAAATGTAAAACATGAATTTAGTTACCATGGCAACCAAAAAGAGTAACTACCGTTTATGCATAAAATATATTTGCATGAAATGCATAAAATATCAAAACAAAAAAAAATGCAATTGAAAATATTAGTAAACCTGAAAACTTTCCTTTGTTATGATGTAATCACGTGTTTATTTAAATAAAACAGCTAAGTAACCTTTGTTGGCTTTCTTCAAACATTTGAGTTAGATTAAAAATAAAAATTAGTGGTTTCAGCATTCCTATTAAGTGCATACATTATTTCCTGAGCAAGCGTAAAACTATTGCTCTTATTATGCATGAATATGAACGTAGAATATATGGAATACGATAGACTCACCCCGGCAAAATTTAATTACCTTAAGTATACGTATTGCCGTGAGTTTTGAAAAAAAAACACTATAATTAATTAGTAAAACAAAGTATGCTTATTTTAAAAAACACAATTAATACACTTACCGTGGATATATGCAACAATTATCTTAAACCATGTCAAACAAACACACGAACAATTATTGCTATAAATGACAATTGCAAACTTCAGCTTATGATCTCTTTTTTGTTACGCCATTGACGGCATATTGCTTCTTATGAAAATGATGTAAATTTACTTAAATAAACTGTTGTCTTCTCAGTTTCTTTCGATAAAAGTGATAGAAAAACTTTTTGAAATGCTTAAATTTGATATGAATTTCAGAACTACTTTCTTTGCTTCGTCAGTTGTGATTGAAAGTTAAGCGGCTATTATTTTGGGGCCCTCCACAGGGATCAAGAAACTCTGAGCTGATTACTTTGTCAAGAAAACTTAAAAAAGACATTTGTTTTTTTTAATGAAATATCGATTTTATTTCACTTGTTAACACAAAAAACTAGTATTTTCTCTCGTGGCTACGTCACAAGTGAAAATAACAGTTTCTGGAGTTCACTCGTGAAATAAAAACGATATTACACTAAAACAAACAAATATCCTCTATGCAGCTAAAAACAATTATTTTTTTCTCCGTCAAAATCTTAGGCTCGCAAAAGCAACAAAAGCAAGAAAAATTTCGGCCAAAAAATGAGGATTTGACCGCAGTGCAGAGCATCCGAAAAACGGTAAAGCGTGCTTTGTGAAACGCACAGCGCAATTGGCCATGGATATTAGTTATTCATACGGCACTTTGGTGTGATTTTCATGTTTCTCTTTCTTTTCATAGTAAATTGAATTTAATAATATCAATAGAAAAGTAAACAAGAATATCAAGCTTTCGGACAACAAAACTGTAATCTGTCACCTAATTTATGGTGATATGCACTTTTCATTGCACTGTCATTGATAAAAAAGAAAATAATCAAAATCTCTTTAACGGCAAACCGCAGTTGAATAAAACTTTGCACAAATCAATGTTATTAATGTATCATGTTAAACGTGTGCTAAATTAAACATACATTCATAACATTTATTTGTGCAAAGTTTGATCGAACTGTATTTTGCCGTTTGAGAGATATTCATATTTTTTTATATCTATAGCAATGACGAAAGTAGCAACACCTTAAATCGTCTTTCACGATCGATCGAGTAAATAACGTGTCACAAGTAAACATTCGTTTTGTGCACAAAAAATGTGTGAAATAAGAAAAGAAAATAACTTATGCGATGGCGATGTCGGTTCTTACGAAATCCAGATGTTATTTCAACGTCTCTTTTTAATTATTATATTTATAATCCACATAAAAAAGTTAACTTATTTCAAATACCGACATAGTTCGTTCATGTATAATTTCTGTTTTTGTTTATCATTCCTTACAAAAATATGAAATTTTGCTGTATATCAATACTCATCAATTAAAAGTGGTTATCGGCTCCTAAGGAGAATCAGTGTTTATTCGGCTTTGCCGTAAAAACGTTTGATCTACCTGATTTTGTGTTAGTGCCATTTTAATTTGAGTAAATTGTTTGGTGATGCAATAATTACTGAAATCTTTTAAAGTGATGACTAGAATACAGTGTATATGACGTAACGAGTCTAACTTTAGAAACACTTGTCTATTTAATCTCGACATCGTACATACATAGTTTCTGACAAAATTCATTAACATGTGCAGATTTTAGATTAAATATATTAAACTATATTAATAAAAAAATATGCTTATGTTTACTTTTTGATAAAAAATTAACACTTTACAAACAAATTATTATTATATTATAATTTGTCACGCAAAAGACGACGCCTCTTAATTGAATTTTATTTCCACGTCGTACGAAGAAAAAGCGCATTTTTTCGCATGACGTCATTTGCGCAATTGGCCTGGTTTTCGCAGCCGACGTCTCATTAATATTTTCACATTTGTCGTGTTCGGTGGCTCTCAAAGATCCCTTTTCATAATTTTAATCATTTTCTTTTTATGCGCTTCACAGTAAAATGTGTCTTCGGTATTATTTTGAACATCCATCTCGGCTTTTACTGTATTTGGAATGAACTTACTATTATTATTATGAAGTTATTTGATGAAATAAATAAATTATTTTTACACACGTCTTTTTTACAATAAAATAATCTTCCAACTGGAAGTCAGTAAGAACTCTATTTAAAATTATCGCTCTTTATTTCGAATTTTCGTACACTTGTTCTTTATCAAGAAAATACAGATTTTTTTTAATTTAGGTTATATCCATTTTGGTAAGACTAATGTCTCTTTTAATGTTGATAATAGTTTCAAGATGATTTGTTTATCTCAAGGAGATTCTGTTGTGTTTTTTTTTTCAGTGGCGGGGAAAATCCTGGTGAAGTTGTTGGCTGACCTTTACCTAGCATGTCCAAAAAATGGTTGTAGCTTCGGATGTTTAAGTTTAAACCCCACTTAAAAATAAACACAATATATAAATCTTATTTTACTGTTTGCTTCTACTGCAATAATAACGAATACTATGCTCATATCCCCTATAAAATTAATATATTGTTCAGTTTGTTCTGCCATACGGTTTTACATGTACTATTCAGAAGGCTTCATGGTCAATATCTCATTCATTGTACTGTTATTTGCGAAAATATATAAATATGATAGGAGTTGCTTGTTTGTGAATGAAGATTCCTCAAAGGAGGAGTTTGGTTTCATAACATAATGTATGTCAACAGCTCGGCTGTATCCAGGACACTTCATTGTAAACCTCGTTATATTAGCACTTCAATTTCATAACTACGATGAAGTAATATTCATCTTACGAAACATAATTCCTGATTGTACAAAGTGTGACGTGTTACTTTAAGAGATGTGGCTTTGCGTATGACGCCAACTAGCTAGCACGTTTAGCCACGAGTTGCTGCGAAAAAGGGTGCCGTCATTCACTTTTTCTTCAACGTTGATGTTTCAACAGCCTTTCCAAAAAGCCGTAATTTTACAAATTCTAATATGAACTAAGGCACTGCCTCTTATCGAGCTCTAGCTTTATTAATCTCAGATAATGATTTATATTAAAAAATAATTGGTTTCTAACATTTGTTAGCCTACTCATGCACGATACAATTATGTGATTTTTGGAAAGAATTTAGGTCTACATCAACTTAATTCAGCTGGACAACTGGCAATCTGACTTTTACTAAACATTAGCGTTTTTAATGTGTAAACACAAAGGCTACTTGCTTAAATTTACAATCCAAATGTGTTCCATTACCTCACTTAATGCAATATTGAATATTGATTAATTCTTCATTGCTACATGAAAATATTACATTGTCACATGTGCATGAAAATTAATATATTATTGTCTGAAAAATAAATTTTATTTTTTATATGTTACCTTGATTACACTTGCATTTGTAACTTGCAATTGCACAAAATTGTTCCATGCTATTCAAAAAATATATATGCATGTAAATTAATAAAGTTATAATATAGACCTAAAAAGTACTGTTTTAATATACATGTACATCACATTAACACCACATTGAGACTTCAATATGTAGTGTGATACATCACCTAGATTTTGGGGCATATGTGTGCAAAGTCATTTGAAAATATCTCCAGGAATTACAATGCCATAGGAATTTTCAGTTATTAACAACAGTAATTTGAAGCTATAGATGCTGTGTGAAAAATATTGTGACAATATGGTACATATTTGGTGACAATAAGGTACATATTTGAGCCAAGTTACTTAAATGTGCATGATATAATTACTTATTTAAGTTGAAAAATAGTTCAGCTAATGGGACAAAAAAGATGAAATAATCTGAATCAATTAAACATAAACATGTACAATATCATGTAGTCTGATTATCCATATGTAACACTCCTTTACAGGTCTTAGTAACTGATTTGAAACAAAATGCTTCTTTATATCTATTTTCATTACATAAATGAATTGCGCTTGCCAATCAAATCATGCATTAAAAATGTTGTTGGTCCATTTTTTAAATGTATAATAACAATTTTAAGAGATTGTTTGCAAAAAAAATGTAAACCCATAAACACATCAACATGCCATTATTCATAACCACTTTTGGATCTCTGTCTGGTAAGTATTTTATAAATGTAATATATATACTGGAAAATGTGAATTTCAAAATTCTGAAGCTCATTTCAGTTGGTATTTTCTTGATTTTGTATTTTTCATTGCAGAAATTTAGGCACAACTACTTTAAAATACGGTAGGTAAATTTCTCTTTAAAAAGTACCATATATTAAAAAATGTAAACTTCTCTACTGTTACACTGCTAAAACATAAACATACAAAAGAAAAAATCATTGTTTTTATTATGAGTGCAATTTCCAGTTTTTTGTGTTAAAGTCCAGCTTAAGCAGATCCAAATACCGGTATATTCAGATTTTTTCATGTAATTAAAGAGGCCAAAAACCCACTGACATGGCAAGAAATGTTTCTCTTCCTCTTCACAGCAATCTACTTTTTTTTCAACAATTTAAATGATTATGAAAGCTCTGATTTTTTTATTTTCTAAAACACAACTTTTTGATGCTGAGCAAATTTAGTGACACCATGAATATTTAACAAAATTTGCAAAAATAAAACAGACACCTTGTAAATAGTGTATTTGATTATACATGTACCTTACATACATATTTTGATTATGAAATCATGTTAAAATGTGCACATGACAGAAAATATGGTAATAGTAGAACACTTTTAATTCCCAAAATGAGCATTCACTTGATATTTGATGCTATTCTTGGTACACATGTATTCTGCTTTCTGGTCAAACTTTTTGGTCCCAACTGATGATAATATATTGGAGATTAACCCTTTCCTCCATGTAAACCCCTTTATGACATGGAAAAACTGTGTAGATTCAGATCAGCCAGCACATCCATGATGTCTGATCAGGATCTGCAATGTTCACTTGTTTAAATCATTAGGTTATTTCTGACCAAAACGTGAACAGTGCAGATCCTGATTAGATGTGCCAGCTAATCTGGATCTACACTGGTCTCACACTGATAAAAAGGCATGTCGGTAGAGTAAAAGGGTAAATTTCTCTTTTATTTAAAATCTCATACTACAGTACTGTGTATTAAAATTAAAAAGGTAATACTCAGTAGTTACTTTGAGAAAATTATGTCTATACAATTAATAAAACCTGAAATTTCATACATTTAGGACAATTTGTCATGTATTTGGCCAAAATATATAAAAACATAAATTGTTTCTGGAGGTACCATGTCAAATAGGCCACAAGTCAATTCAGGCAGTACTTGTAAGTCTATTGTATATTGCAATCACTGTAAAGAGTTAGTTTTGTTTTTATATTTACACAAGCTTTTAAAAAATAGTATCATTGCTTAATTGATATCTAAAATTGTGCTAGTCATCATGAAACCCAAGAACAAATTAAAACATCATCTGATTGTCATTTTTCCTTAAAAAATTGGACTGTCATCATAAATTAAAGTAATATATGTTACAGTCATAATCTCTTCTCTACACCTACCCAAGGTGTTGATTCAATCAGTTTTGTCTGGGTGTCACACTGTTATATAAGATCACAATTTACAACACTTGCACTAAAAGTCAGAGGTGCTAATGCAATCAAAGGTGTCATATTTAATAAATAAATAAATTTATTTCTAAACCAATTTCCATGTTGGACAATGCAAAATACACAGCTTATGTTGCAACCATCAATATTTGATTCTGTGCTAGTGTAGACAGAGTGACTTTTGTAGACTAAGGTCATTGATCAAAAGAGCATATTGACATATAAATGATGTCTTTTCTTTTGTTGCAACATTTTGTTTATTGTTTTCCCACCTGTTTAGTCATGATAGTCTTGGACAAAAATCCGGAAAAAGTACATGTTGCTTTGTACAAAATGTCCAATCTATGAAGCAACTTGTTCATGAAAAATATTTTATAAAACATCATAAACTGATATAGAACATATTAACACAATGATACTAAAAACTTTATAAATAAAATAAAAATGTGGCATATTTTTGAGGCCTATTTGAGCTTTTTCAAAATAAAGTGTGGCTCATTTGATTTGTTTGTGGCCTATTGACTGTAATCCATATACCAATTCCATGGTATTAAATTTTGATCGTAAATTTGGTGTGAATAGACTAATAACGATCCCAATCTATCAACCAAACAATAAACATATGTTGATGCAGTGTAGAACCAGAGTAGACCCTCATTTTTTTAGGGGGGGAGGGGCGGCGGCCAGTTTCTTTTTTTTTAGAAAACAGGGACAGTCTTCAACGCCCCTATGGTGTAGATTTGCTCTTGTGCCATGTGTTTTATAAGAATGAATAAAAGAATTCTCATACCTCTTGTTCAGTACTCTCACAAAATATCTTCGACTGCCATGAGCTTACATGTCTGAATGACGAACATGACCAGTGACAAAAAACTCCTATACAAAACTAAATTGTGGCGCTGGCTAAGCTCAGTGTGTCTCACAATGTGACTGAATATTGCGAGATCCAGTTCACAATTCAACTTCACATAAAAGTTGGTTCTCACCAGCCTTACAGTATCTTGTTTTCAAGAAAAACTCCATGCATCTGATTGTTCCGTCGATGGGCCTTATGCTCCTTTGAATTTAAAGGCCTAATAATCCACTGACAAGCTAACATTCAGTAGTTTTCAACTTGACTTCTTCAGTTTAATTTCTCAAAATGGCCGATTGCTAGTATTGCTATTGGTTACAACGAACGACAACCTACTCTCTAAACAGACGATTTAGTTTTTTTAGCTTTCCAAAATGCTAGTCCGATAACAATGCTACCGAATAATAAGTTTTAATTTTTAAAGATATTTTGCCAATAGCAATTTATAAAAAGAAAGCCAACAACAAAATTAGTAAAAACAATACTTTGCCGTAAGTTTTTACCGGTCAGGTTTTTTCCCGTGTTTACATTGCCTTATGCTGTGCACAACCGGAAACCAGCGCACAACAGGAAACCATCGTTTTTTTCTCCTTAGTGAATGGGCATTCCTGCGACCTTAAGACGAGCTTAACGCTCGGGTCGCTTCGCGACCCGAGCTAGAGCTCGATATAAATAATTTCGAGTGTTTATATGTGTTAATATGAGGAATTAAATCGTTATTTGATTTTTTTCATCTGGGTGTGAAAAACAGCTGGCTTGTTTAAAGAAATCGTGAAGACATTTGGACTTCACTTACTTTAAACAATCCAACTGTTTTCCATAATCAGATGAAAACCATCAAATATCTTTTCAATCCTTTAATAAGTTGACATGATGTAAGGTAAAAACGCCCCGACATTGCATTGACGATGTCTAAATTTAAAATGCTTTGAATTTCCTAGTCTTTACAATAGCTGGTGCCAGAATAGTATTACATATGGTTTTTGTTTATGAGCTCAAACATCGGAAACCTTCCATTGTCCATGTTGGCTGCAAATTCATCTTGATGTTTAACTATCATCGCAAACATTTATCAGTTTTCTTTTTATTCCTTAAAACTTCGTGAGGCTAATTTCCGCTATTACATATCGATACTTCGCGAAATGTAAAACTGGAAATACGAAGAATAAGAATTTATTCTGTTGTAAACAATGATGATCACAGATCAAATTGTACAGTATAATAACAATCAAATCGCTAAAACACGACTAAATATTTAGAAGCTTCAGTTATGTTCCTTCAAGTTTTGTATAAATTCAAATACATCTATTGCATCATTCTGCAATGAACATTTAAGTTCATGTTGTTGCATCTTACGAGTATATTTGAAACCTTGCAAATAATCTTCATCTGTATACAAAAACGTTGTTTTTTCGGCGTTAGCTGTCTAAAGTCACTTTTGACCTAGTTTTTCGACCAATGAAATGTTGTAAATAATACTCGTATTCTATTATTATGCAGAGGGAAAATGAAATAAACTATTTCGATTGGTAGTTATTTACACCAGAGAGGCATCTAGCATGGTGGAAAGGTATCTAGTGGGATTTTTATTATAATTATGCAGCGGAAAAATCAAATAGATTATTTGGATTGGTTGTTAGTGGGTGTTGTATTGGTAAAAAACATATTTACGATTTAAATAACCAGTTAAGTCAATATTGATGGCTTAAATACAATTTTATATGGAATATTCTTGGGTGTCAGGTAAAAACTGCGTACAGTACACAGTGTAAAACGAAAAGGAAGTGTAGACATTTCTAGTTCTTACTGGTTCCTTTCTAGTTCCTTTGATACTGATTGTTAATTTCAAGTTCAAAATATAACTTCATTGTAGTGTAGTGGCTAACACTCTCGCTGACACTTTTTTTAAAGTTAATTTACTTTAAAGTGGGTAGATTTCGCTCTTGTAACAGGATGTTTTTTATTTATTTACATTAAATTTCAATGACATTTATTCATCTTGAGTTCTAACTCTACAAGAGGTATTTTATTGAAACTGAATAAATGTAGATCAAGACTTAATGTAAAAAAATTGCTTCTTTAATCGACTTGTTATCACTGTATGAAATTGTTGCAACAGATTAAACATTTCTTGTGAAAGACACATTAAATGAATTTATAAGTTGTCATTATTCAGTCGCTTAATCTCTTGGTCATACTAAGAAGGCAAGGAGGGTTCGTCAACAGCTATAACAAGTAAAATAAACTTACTAAACTGTGTCTGCTTCGCCTCTCTGTATTTCTTTCTTTCTTATATACATGTTTATATAAATCTTTTCCATCAACGCCGTTTATCTTTTTTAAAGATATTGCTTGTTTATTTTGCCACCTTTCTGTTTAATTCATTGTATTTAGACAAATACAATAATTTGAAAATATATAGAAAAATATCAGCCTACTTCGAAAATACTTGAGAATCCGAATAAAGTAACTGTAAGGGAGAGTATGCACTTATTTTTGGATAGATTTTAGCTGTAAGGGTCGGGTATGCGCTTTAAGTTTCTTTTCGTAAGAGAAATATGCGTTTATTTTCAGTACAAATGTATGCGCTTATTTTCGATAATACGCTTTTCTACAGTATTGTATGACTGGTATTTTCACGTCCATTTTGGGGGCCCTGAAAGTTTCTCATAATCTTCGAATTAGTTATTTTCCATTGGGTTTTGTTCCTTCGAAAATGTTCACAAGTCATTCAAACATTTTCTATTTCAAATGGAGTAAAGCTTCTGTGTTTTAACTGTGTTTATATTCTATAATGATGAATTACGTATATATAACTTGATACTGTATGATCTAAGAAGAAACATTGTCCGTGCGTTTGGACAAGTAATCTTCTATGAAATGGAGTAGATAATTTATATAACATATATCTGATAGTAAAGCAACAATGAAAATCTTCTCGGGTCAATGTTGTTGTGATATACCACTGAAGAGTAGTTCAAAATGTAACACAGTCTTTTCACTTGGGCTCCACCCTTCCACAGCCCATCCATGAGCCGGCTTTTTCTTTCCTGTAGTCAACCTTTCTGTAATAGTCATTCCATTTGAAATAACTGAAAAACAAATCGATTTTATAAAATTAACTTGCTTTCAAAATAACCTTTTTTCCACACTTAAATATTGCGCCAATAATTCGATTTTCCGTCAACAAAAATTCTGATTTCATAATTATAACTATTTATTCTTATTCCGAATAAACCGATAAAAATCGTTTTATTTCTATACTTCAATAAAAATGAACTAATGACATGATTTACAGTAAAATGGCGACATGCTTAGAGGGGCTTCAATGCGTTGTTTTAACATGCAAATTTGTATATGAAGCGCATGCATCAATTTTCCAGTTTACAGCTAAAAATATAACTAATTCGTGGCTTGCAGAATATCGAGATATATTTAAGTTTGTGAAAATAATGCGTGCGAAATCTTGAAAGAAAATATCTTACTTCAAACCCTTGAAGAAATAGGAAACTCTGTTAAACCGGACGGCTGCTTCAAGTTCAGATCTCAAACCGGGCCATGCAATAGATATATCAACGGGGTAACCACGGGGAGGGGAGCTGAAATCCTCTCGCCATACACTCATCTGGCTACCCTATAATTTTAACGATTATTATTTAATTTATTGTGATTTTTAGGATATTGTCTTTTATTGCGAGTTTTTATCATATTCATTGGTGTTATACATGTTGTTGGAGACATAAATAATGAAATTATGCTTGATCAGGATTTTCCAATCATCATTATGGGGGTTGCCTCGGTTATCTCCATATGTAGATTAATTGGCATTCCATGGCTAAGCGCTGTCGATGTACACCCCCCACATTCCAGTAAGAGAACAATGATTGTATATGCTTGGCTAAGAAATAACATATAATGTTGCAAGAACCTACAATCAAATGTAACACTAAAACATGTTTAATGAAAGCTGTGTTAACTGAAGCTTACAATCATAAACGCGTTACTGTTGAGATGTGCAGTCCATTTTATATCCGGTATTAACGTGTATTTTCGATAACGTTTATATCGGCCTAGGATCCAAATAGTAACTATAGCCAGTTCTCTACCATATCAGTAAGAATTTAATAGGTCTTGCTTTAAACAATCTTCTAACTAAACCTGTTTTATATAATTTTAAATTCTTTTCTTAGAACTTGGGTATAATGTTTAAACTTGGAACTTTATGTCTGGTACACCGTTTTCACTCATCTGAATGAACCACCGTGCCTTTTAAACAAATGACATTTAACCGTTTAATCGTGGTATTGGAAAACTAAAAAATTCCGGAATTCTATGAATCATCCGCAATCGATATGTATACAACACTGTTATGTTTACTACCTACAAGCTAAGCTATCACATCTTTGAAAATGAAACAGAATTTCCCAAACATTATCTGACAATAAGAGAGTAATCTGTGCTAACATATATAACGTATAAGCTACTCTACTGAGGATTTTGTGACTTTGATCTTTATTCCTGATTTATTCAGTAGCATAGTTTTCCTAGGGCAAGGAGTTGTTTTCATGGCGATATTTTAAAGGGATATGATATATGCAGCATACATCATACTAGTACAAAAAGCCTTTATTACCATCTTACTTTTACCGATAACATATTTTTGTTATAAAATATAAGGAGTTTTTACGATAACCGTTTAATCGTTACCTCTATATAATATTTTAAAATATGTAATACCTTTAAAACACGTATTTCTCCGTTGTCTTCTTGCAGCGCTGCGTCTATACCATTGTACCATCCGCTTAGTCGTTTTGGGTATCCAGCATCTAAATCAAACCCTGAATAACGCCAGTATTTATTGCCTGCGGATAAAAGAACACATCCTTTTTATATCTTAAAATATATGCACTTACTTACATAAGCTTGTTAATTGTTCCGACAAATAACAAAAACAATCAAAATAAGTTGCTACATGTATAGATTGTTTTGGATATGATGGTTAAGCTATGCTTTTCTCGTATTGTACATTACTCAAACCTCTCGCAACTCACTCACTAGCGATAATCCAAAAGCAATTTACTATGTTAATAATTAATAATACACCCGTTTAAACTCTATAACAGGTTTTGTTATAATTTTGGGAAAAGTAATGGAATTGATCAATATTGATTTTTTGCCGTTTAATTATAGATACCCTTTAAAATGTTTAATTTTCTACAATTATGGTAACTGTTCGGTTATTTAAACCTTCAAATATTCAGTATTTCCGGCAGTAACCGCTCGATTATTGATACTTTAATAGTGTTGAAATTACTATAGTCAGCGTTCGGTTAATGGTACCTTTAAAGATGTAGAATTTTCTATAGTATCTATCATAAACAGCTGCTCCGATATTGTTGGGAGCCTTCTTAAAGATTTTCCGCACGTTACGGGGGAACTTTCTCTCGATACCGATACCGTTGCTATTAAACTTGTAGATTTTGCTGGATCTAAAGGCGTAAAGGTGACCATCTGGACCTGCAAAGATAATAATAAAAGAGAAAATGACAAAGACCCTAAACGAGACGTTCTCGTTTATAAAATAAAATACTTAAAAAAGTGAAAGCATATCTCTTCACGCAGACCAAAGGTACAGAGGAAAGAGGAACATGAGTTGATAGGATAATCAATTTCTTTAAGATGCCACGAACAGTTTACGAAAAAAGAGAACCATTGTTGTAACCGCCTTGGAAAGGTTATTTTTTAATTAGAGTATTAAGGGTTTGTTTTGTAAAACTGAATTGCGTTCAGTGTATATTACAGCTATGTTTTTATCGCGGACAATTTCAATAACGTGTGCGTATGGCCTATGAGTTGAATACATTTTTACCAATACATGGACAAGTTGCTGTTGTTTTGTTGTCGTTGCATAGATTATAACTTTGACTGGGGTCTGAGAACATAAATGCTGAAAATCACAGAGAACACAAAAGGTAAAAGTTTAATGGTAGTTCACTATTTGTTACATGAATTGTCCTCAATGTACTTACCATTTGCTATGTCATCGAATCTTAGTTCACATATTTCTTCATCGCCAGGTGAAGGTCGTTGTGTAGGTGAAGGTCGCCTTGTTGGCGGTGGTCTCCTTGTGGATGGTGGTGCACGTGTTATAGGTGCACGTGTAGGTTGTGGTGCTGGTCTACTACCTATTATTTAAATTTTCTCAGAAATTAGATTTTAAAAAAAGTGAAATATCCGCATCAGGAGCCGCCACGCCCAGAAAACACAGTTTCCCCGCACAGCAAAAGGGAAAGAGGAAAAGAGAGCATGTGTCAATTAAAAATCAACCTCAAACAAGGCATCACAAACAATTAGCTATTGGGATTACCGATTTGGAACGGTCAATGGCCAAAAGCGAATTAAAATAATTTTCTAAAATCACTAGATACTTTATAAACTACCGGTGTTTTACAGAATGAAATTACAAAATTTGGAAAAATGAACAACATCAACGCATTTAAAAACAATAATAATCCCTAGCATTACCATATAAGGTTTGAGCTCCGCGAATGTCATCGTAATCAAGCTTGTAATTTGCATCATAACCTCCATAAAACGGCTGCATGAGAGCTCCCCTAACGTTGCTATGTCCAAGACCTATCGCGTGACCCAGTTCGTGGGCTGCAACGATTTCCAGGTTTGTCCCTCGGTCAGTATTTTCGGTCCATTCCTCTTCGTCGTCAAAATGTGTGTCGCCGCTGATAGGTGAATTACCAGGAAAAAAGGCGTGGGCTAACGTACCACCTGAGAAAGAGGCAAAATGATTAATATAAAGTTTTCTTTAAGGTTTCTTTCTGAAATGGTTTCCTATGATAAAAATCATTTTACAGCTGCAAACAGGTACATGTTTACGATATGTAAAATTAATACTTTCAGACACGTGTCCTAAAGTTTATGAAGAGAACAACATGCACGATACTTACATAAATTCATCTTGAGTTTTAAAAAAATCTGTATTTTCATGCCAAATGACCAGTGTATGAACATTTGAATTAAACAGTATAAATATTTCCTATCATCATTCAATTTGCTGACTTTCCTTTAAGAGACGTTATGCATTCATTTGTAAATTTGTAATGAGAACATTGCATGGCCATGTGGATAAATGTTTCTCACTTACTAGACAGAAAAATCTCTATTTTTAGCCGTGCGAGATTTCCTTATCTCGCATGGCCTTATCTAACACTCCGCGTGCTCGCGTTCTTTCGTATTATTGCGCACCCTATTAATTGAGCACTTTCATTATTGATTTAACCTACGTCATGATGGGGAGTACTGCACTTTAGCGGGCGCTAATTTACGCGAATATGTACGTTACTGAGTCTAGTAATTGTTTTTTATGGGGGCTGCTGCCCCCACACCCCTGCTTTTTATCGATCAAACGCCGCTAGGCTTTTTGACAGGAGTTTGACAGGAGATTCAAAATGGCTGACATTGTAAACAACAACATGGCCGACCTGCGCCCGCTAAAGTGCAATCTAGCCGTCATGATGCTTATTACTACGTCATTTAAGTTTATTATGTGACGTAATTAAACGAATGTTTACTTTTTTAAACAGAGCAAGCTGTTGATTTTGTTTTATCAGGATTTATTTCAAAAATCATTTGGAAAGGATACACTCGGAGGTTGCTAAATTCTCAACGCTGGAACTTGGAAGTGTAAAATTTATCGTGGTATGAGTCTGAAAATGCTACTTTTTTAGAGTGTTTCATTCTTATACCGCTGTTGCGAGCTTCGTTAAGCATCAGGATCTATGAAGAAAGTGAATGGAAAATAAAATAGGAAATAATTATACTGCTGTTTAATCGGGATATTTCAACTGGTATGTACAATTCAATTTTTTTTTAATTGTGAATCGTGACGAAATAACGAATAAACTTAAAAATCTCAGATCCGTTTTCAAAGGATGAACCAGCTGTTTTCATTTAATGAAAAAAAAAACGATTCTTTTCCTTTCTTTTTTTTGTAACGATATTGTTGAAGGCCAATGGTTAGGGTTGATAAACTTTGACAGGACTGTGTATTCATGGCTGATTTACCGTTCCTACTGGAAGTTACGCAAAAGAAATAGTTCTCTAAAATCTTGCGTTTTTTTTTAATTTAAAGAATTTTGTTTAAATCTTCAAGAAGTAAGTGAGAAAAATAATCAATCATTGGTATTCGGCGAAGATCGCGGTATCCAAACCCTCGGGCAATGCTTTCCTGACGGAAACTCGGCACAGCCTCGTTTCCGTCTGGAAAACATTACCCTCGGGTTGAGATACCTTGATCTTCGCCGAATACCAATGATAGATTCTCTTTATCTCTCTTTGAAAATTCTGATCATGAATTGCTGGCTGTGTACAAAATAGAATTAATCAATTTTATCAATTAGAATCTCTTAGAGATACTATCATGATAAAATAGAAGAAAACGGAACTTCAAAAGCCACCGAACACGGCAAATATCTAAGTATTGTAGGCTCGATTTGACTGCGCCTGTTCATGAGCAGTAATAGTTAATGATTAAATCCATATTTTTTTTTTCATTTGGGTATGAAAAACAGTTGTTTTTTTAAAGTGTGTGAAGCCCGATTCAATCCCTATATTTACACTCATAAATAATCTCATTAATACATAAATAATGAGAAAAATTCATGATATTACGGCCTTTTCGAATTGCTGTTGTAGCTGTTCACAGCTTCGTTGACGACAAAGTGAATGACGGCACGCTTTTTCGCAGCAACTCGTGGTAAAACGCGAGTGCTCCGCTACGTCACACGTCGAAACATCGTGCCACGTCCAATAAATTGTGAACGGCTCTACTGTAGCCACGCCTTTTAAAGTAATTCGCCACACTGTTTACCATGTATTAGTTAGAGTCCAAATAGAGCGGTAGCGACCGACTGGCGTGTCTATTTCATGTAGATTTCTCTATTTGGACTCTAACTTACTTAGTGTTTACGCTAGTTTTCCCCAAAGTTTGTTCTATTACAATAGTTTCTATAGACTGTTTCTACACGAAATAGAAAGGAGATATTTTAAACAAGAAATATCTTTAAAAAAGATAAACGGCGTTGATGGAAAAGATTTTTATATGTAATAAAGAATAAAATAAAGAGCGTGCACAAATTTCGTCTGGTGATAATACGTCGATTAAAGAAGAATGTCTAACATTAACTGTACATTTATTCAGTTTCAATAAAATACCTCTTGTAGAGTTAGTACTAATGACGAATAAATGTTATTAAAATACAATAAATGAAAATAATATCAACTTGTTACAAGAGCGAAATCTACCAACTTTTACGTAAATTAACTTTAAAAAAATTGTCCCTCCCGAGTATTGAACCCGGGGCCTCCGCTTGAGAGGCGAGTGTGATAACCACTAGTCCAAGGCGATTTGAATATCTGGACTTAAAATTAACAATCAGTATTAAAGGAACTAGAAAGGAACCAGTAAGAACCAGAAATATCAGCACTTCTCTGTCGTTTTACACTGTGTATTGTACTCGAGAGTTTACCCGACACCCATGAATATTCCATATAAAATCGTATTTAAGCCATCAATTGACTTAACTGGTTATTTATACCGTAAATATCTTTTTCTCCAATACAATTATCGCTTTTAAAAACGTAAATGCCCGAACATATAAGTGCCATGTAAATACTAACACACAATATAAAAATCGTTACGGTAATCATTAACGAGACACACTAATAACCAATCGAAATAATCTATTTGATTTTCCCGCTGCATAATAAGTTTTATTTACAATATTTCATTGGTCGAAAAACTAGGTCAAAAGTGAGCTTAGTCAGCTAACGCCGAAAAATAAAGCATTGTGATTGGTTGAAAAACTAGGGTAAACACTAAAAGAAATTATGATTTGATAGATGAATGAGACTTCATCGTAGAGGGAGAAGTTGAAGTGCAAATATACGTTTATGTTACTGTTCACGCAGCCTAGCACCGGGTTAAGCGCAACTCAATATTTGCACATATACAAGTGTCGTGTCCAACTGTCTTCAGAGGACTTTATTATTGATAACAGCAGTGATTGAAGCTTGTCAATGCCAACTACAATTTATTCTACTTAAAACAACCTAACATACCGCTTCCATCGAAGGAACTACCGTCGCCATGCGAGCGGACAACCCAGTTAATCAGTATATCTGCATCGCTCGCAGTTGTTTCCTGGAAAGTAAGAGGTGTGACCGCCTCCCATTTAGCGAAAGCATTACGTATGGCGCGCCTGTGAAAATAAAATAAACCATATAAAACTTGTTGATTGGGAACATTTAAAAGAGTAACAGGAATATCGAAACGGCATCAGAGTTAGTAAGGCTTATGGATTCCAATGAAGAGTACAGAAATAAATATTTGATATTGTCAATCAAAGAATGTATACCTTTGACTCGAAATGGGAAGTTGCCTAGTATGTCCGACAAATTTGTAAGTTATTCGTGTCTTGTCCCATTTATAACCTGTAATTGAAAATTTGCTATAATTGTTGTAATTGTGTAGGTACTTAATGCACCAGAAAACATGATATGATAGGGCGTAACAGTAACATTTCAAGTGGCCATTTTATTTCTTACAGCTTTCAGCTCCCAATTTTATTTCTAAAATATATGCGAGAAACTCATTAGTAATAATTAATGTATACATTTGTATTTTAATTTGGATAGTCACATAGAAATTAATAGATGTATTATTCTATTTCAAACTTATTCTATTATAAATCACCTTGTCGAAAAAATATCTAAGCTAAGTGAAATTTTGATTGTTTAGGTTAATTTAATGATCTTTGAATTTCACAAAATAACATTTATAAAATGACTAATATAAAAGGCATAATGTTTTAGAATAGATCTGCCTATAATCAAATTATCAGACGTTTTCAAGGGATGCTTGAAAACCGAAACACAAATGTATCGCAGAGAGGAGATGCGTACCAGGTGCATTAAACTGTAACGGTTGCCGACGATTAGCTTTCTTATCGACGTTTGAGGGTGGGACCCTATCAGACGGTTTAATGACATCCGGAAGACCGCATCTTGGAGCTATCATTTTTTCCAAAGTCGCTTCATTGATCATACCCGTTACTGGCAGGCCGGCAAATTCTTGAAATGTTCTGAAAATAAGATCACAATTAACTACGGCTGAGAAAGATCATACCCGTTACTGACAGGCCAACAAACTCTTGAAATGTTCTGAAGATAAGATCATAACTAACTACGGCTGAGAAAGATCATACCTGTTACTGGCAGGCCCGCAAACTCCCGAAATGTTCTGAAGATAAGATCATAATTAACTACGGCTGAGAAAGATCATACCCGTTACTGACAGGCCCGCAAACTCTTGAAATGTTCTGAACAAATATTAAAATAAATTTTGGCTGAGAAACAATAGATTTATTAGGCTTTTTCAACAATTGTTATTTGTAAAAAATGTGCATATCAGGAATCGCCAATCTTACAAAACACAGCCTCCCCACGCGACGAAAAAGAAGAGAGGAGGAGAGAGCATATTTGTTTTAAGTATGTCAATTCAAATAAGAAACAATTAACGAAAATGAAAACCCTAGTTTGCTGATAACGAGATGACAAATTGCTCATTTATCGTAAGAGGGACCGCTTCAAAATGGAGCACAGTAAAATAGATAATAATCTGAAGTGTTGGGACACTCGATTAGTGCTCATAAGTAAGATTCGTCATCAAACTGATAACCAACCTGTGGGTGTTCCACTTGATATGACGAACCAAAACATGGAATGGTTCAAAAACTCAGCACTATAGACCTAGTTTGCGTCACGGGCATATCGTCTGTAAAGTGCTGACACATTTTGAAGTATCGGTTTGTTTTACTATCATGGGATATGTTTAAAATAAGTAAGTTGCCCATTATGTGACAAAGTCCGAATATCTAAATAAACGATAGTATTATCATAATAAATGATATGTCGTAAATCTTAAAAGAACACATTATTTATGTAAGGTCTGCAGATCTAATTGCGGGCATTGATCTTATCAGTGTTTTTATGACGAACAGTGTAGGTGTATGATGTGGGCGCATAGTATCCCCGACAAAGAGACTTTGTTGACAATAATTTACGGGTCCACTACAGTCCTCCTTACATGTTATCAATAAAGAAGAACATTAGCAAAAACTCAAAAACGGCAATATGCCGTTGAATGAAACTTTGCACAAATGAATGTTACTAATATATATTTTTTTTTGCATATTATGAGACAAGTTAGAACAGAAAAGAAAAATAGCAAAATCTTAAAATTCCCTTGAATTCTATTTACACAAATTCACAAAAACAAAATAACACAAAACATAATTTTAAATTCTCACATGAGTGATATGATACTGACAAAATATCTTGTGTTCTCATGACATACATGTGTAAACTATATATGATTGAGATTTTTGTAAAATCGTGTTTGACCTTGAATTTCCTGGTCGCTTCCTGGTCGCGTAAAGGGTTGACAAACGTTGATTTCTCTTTTCGTTGTTGAGAGTTCTTTACAAAGTTCACAACATCTTCTTGTCAATATCGGTAGACTCAAGTGGGAATTAAAACAAACTTTTTTGTATTTCTTAGTTTTTGTGATTTATGAAAATAGAATTTTAGGGAATTTTTAGATCTAGCTTTTTTTACTGTTCTTACTATTCTTTATATATGTAAAAAGAAGATACACTTAAAATGATTATATTTGCAAAATTTTATTGAACTGCATTATGGCGTTTCATAGATTTTGATATGTATAACTTAAAAAAAAATATAACAAATAATCGGAAAATTGCACATTTCTTGCATTATTTACTAGAATTATATGGTTCTGCAGTATTCGCTTGGTTTGGTCAGAAATAACGTTAATTGAAATCAAAAAGCGAACAGTTTAGATTCTGATCAGCCGGTACATTCGTACCGACTGATCAGAATCAAAACTGTTCACCTACACTATATAAAATTTAGAGAGTAAATAATTAACGTACATTGTCTTTTGCATTATAACTATACAATAATGGTCTTGCATAACTTCAAAGATTCTATTACGTACTCTATTGCTGATTTTCTTGAATACTCATCGCGTTGTTTACCAGGCTGAATTTCGTCGAGGTAGCCAAACTTTTCGAGGTAAAGCTAAAACAAGAAAGAAATAGATCAGTAGAATGAGCTTTGTTAACTTTCATGATGCTTTGCTTGGCAGTACCTGGCAATCAATTGCATGCTAGTGCATCACTGGGGAGTAAACTTGTGGGTTGGGGTATGTCATATTATCTCCATGAGTTACATTTAGGCATTTTTTTCTGTAAAAGCATTAAACTTATACTCTGTAGCAGCAATATTATAAGTTTTACCCTTATTCTCTTACTTATTAAATTAAGTTCATTATCTAATATAACAGGTTAAAAACAATACTTACATCTGTGTCAAAGGCTCCAAGACACAATGATATAAATTCCAAATTTATAAATATCTTGAAAATAAAATTTCGTATGTTACATCTCATTTTGACCATTTGTGTGCTATCTCAAACTATCTCAAAATTTCCATTAACGTTATTGACTCATAAAAATCATTTATATATATTAAGGGATTAAGTGAAGTGTTTGGATTTCCGTACTAACGTCCTATCAGTTGGTGTAAATAGGTCAAAAGGATAAGCAGGGTAGGTCTTACTTAACTGTTTAATACGTCAAAAAAATCTTAAGCCTATAGTGGGCGATGCGTTTAATATATTTGTTTTGTCAAATGATTTAGTGTTTATCTTTTTCCGAAATACGCTTTGCTTCAATATCCAATTTAAAGATAATCTCAATTTATCTTTATTTAACAGGTTTTGTTGTACGTATGATTTTCTCACCGGAGACATGTTATCAATGCTCTAGACAGTCACATGACCGAAAAGTAAACTGAGATAGTTATGTTCCCCTTGTAAGTATTAAATGTTGCTGTAAGACTACTTATTGGGTTTGTATTTTTCGGCGTTAGCTGTCTAAGCTCACTTTTGACCTAGTTTTTCGACCAATGAAATATTGTAAATAAAACTAATTATGCAGCGGGAATATCAAATAGATTATTTTGATTGGTTATTAGTGAGTCTCGTAAATGATTACCGTAACGATTTTTATATTGTGTGTTAGTATTTACATGGCACTGATATGTTCGGGCTTTTTCGTTTTTAAAAGCGATAATTGTATTCATTGGAGATAAATATATTTACGGTATAAATAACCAGTTAAGTCAATTTAAGCTTTAATATGATTTTTTATGGACTATTCATGGGTGTCAGGTAAACACTCGAGTACAATACACAGTGTAAAACGACAGAGAAGTGCAGATATTTCTGGTTCTTACTGGTTCCTTTCTGGTTCCTTTCATACTGATTGTTAATTTCTAGTCAAGATCTTCTAATCGCTTTGGTGTAGTGGTTATCACACTCGCCTCTCAAGCGGAGGCTCCGGGTTCAATACTCGGGAGGGACACTTTTTTAAAGTTAATTTACGTAAAAGTTGGTAGATTTGGCTGTTGTAACATGTTGTTATTATTTTCATTTATTGTATTTTAATAACATTTATTCGTCATTAGTACTAACTCCACAAGAGGTATTTTATTGAAAATGAATAAATGTACAGTTAATGTTAGACATTCTTCTTATTATCGACGTATTATCACCAGACGAAATTTTTGCACGCTCTTTATTTCTTTCTTTCTTATATATAAAAATATTTTCCATCAACGCCGTTTATCTTTTTTTTTAAAGATATTTCTTGTTTACAGTAAGTTCAGGAGTGTTCGCTCTTTGTTATTGTTATTCATCATCAAGTCGCACTCGGCAATCTTCGGCTATGTCCATTTGGTTTAAAAGACTATTGGATTTTGTTTGGCTTTTTTATAAAAGAAATCCAGCGAAAAGAAAATAACTAAAAATTATTTCATTTAATGTTGCCTATGTACTGAATCACTATTTACATCGGATTTCGCACACTACTTTATATTAAATTTGATAATATAGATAAATAGGTTGTGTTTCTCTCATGTACAGACCGTTTCCTTAGTGCAAACAAGTTTACGTAACATTGAAATAAGAATGAAAAATATCTTATTCGCACTTAGGTGCCAATACATGTCATATCGTTTACCGTATTGCATTCCAATATCATGATATGTAAATAAATCTGATTGATCGCTTGAATCGTAGAACAAACGAAGATAGTGTCTCAAATTGAGTCCCTTAATACGTAAACCTAGCAAAAGTTTCGGTAAATTCTATCTGAAACGAATTTATTCCTTGAACGTATGGCACAACATCCAAGGAATAATGCCTGGATTATTTAAACAGCCGATTATATAGCCTATGTTTTGCATTTATTACTGTTACTACAAATTTCGATTTCAATTAGATATTAACCCAGCGAGTAAACACCTGTTGCACTGCAGCACTTCACAAGACGCCGACCACATTTTTTGTCATGCGACGACTGTAAGAACTGTCGCTCCAATCAAAAGACGCCGTATTTAACTTCCAAATTGATTTTGCTGTCAATCAAATTTTGCCGCTGTGGGTTCATTCCCCTTGCGGATTTTGGATGTTGAAACAAAAACAAAAGGTGCGGCTTAAATTAAGCAACGAAAATATTAGTCGCCGCGCATCGTGTTTGATGTTTTTGCTGAAAGCCAAAATCCTAACTGAAATCGAAATTTGTAGTAAAGTGTAGTTATAAAAGATAGCTTTTTCACTCGGATTACTCTCCTCATCATTGAAACACTATTCAACCCAGATAGCAGACATAAGTTGGCCCAACGTTGGCCCAACGAAGATGTTTGCATTGGCCCAACGAAGTTTGCCAACGTTGGCCCAACGCCTTTTTGCTGATTGGGGCAACGTTGGTCCAACGGTTGGCTCGACGTTGGCCCAACGCCTGAATTTTCATATGTGTACGTTGGCCCAACGTTGGCCCATCATATGGTTTTCCCCGCATACAGTTGGCCCAATGTTGGCCCAACACAGGTTTCCACGCATTTAGTGGGATAATAAATAAAGGAATTAAAATCAAAATACATTAACAAATTTTAATTCCACGTCAATGAGTGAATACACAGTATATCAACAAAATATCATATTCCCTCATATTATGATTGCCACTTCGCACTTGACCACTTCCTTCTTTTTCTGTTCTTTTTATTCTCCTTTACGTTATTTCATATCTCACACAGCCATTCTTCGTCATTTCAATATCTGAAATGAAAAACGTAGAGCTATAGGATAATGTAATTAATACCCAGATTTAACTAAATTTCATTTATTTGGAAATACATACATGCTTAAAAGATTATTTATACAAGTAAATAATATGAAATACATGTATATCGTTAACATATCTTAACATACTTTTAAAATATAAGTTATTAGAAGTTTTTAAAACAAAAATGTTCAATAAGTTCAACTTACATTTTTAGCTGCAAAAATTGTAAACCAACAACATCGTCTATACATGCAGCAATCTTACACACAACGAAACGGTTTGTGACCTCTTAGAACTTCTTGAGTTATAAAGGGTGAAACTCGGGTCAAATCCTGCATTATCAGACATCTTGAGTAATTTATTGGCTTTCATGCATGTACATAGAATAGGATTTCTCTCAAGTTATACAACTGATGACCATACTGAATTTTAATACATGTAGTATCAAAATATAGCACGTTTTTTGTTTGTATAAAGCATACACTTATAAACTTATTTACATAGAATCAGAGCAATACATGTACATGCAATAACATTATGTTAACAATATGTTAAACTAATGATCACATCAAATGAAAATTATAAATATGCTGATTTTAATATTAAACTCGGAATATGTTTTCCCGGACTTGAGTTTAACATTATTAACTCTCTTCAACAGTAACACAATTAAATATGAGCTGTGTTTAAAATTTAATAATTACGTATATTTTGAGTACTTAATTAAGACATAGGCCTAACGTTGGGCCATCTTACAATAAATCCCATGCATGAATACAACGGATAATCTTCGTTGGGCCACCACCGGAGATTAATGTACAGAAATTCAGTGGTTGGCCCAACATTGGGCCAACGGTTGGGCCAACGCAGATTACAAAAGGCTTGGTTCACATAGTTGGGCCACCGTTGGCCCAACATGGAAATTACGTTAACGGGTTTCAGTGGTTGGGCCAACCATATCATGTTATCTGGGAACATGGCAGCGCTAAAAGAATTCCCTTTTTTCGTTTAACTATATAAAGGGACATAAAATTACATATTTTATAATAAACTACTTTGTATGAAAAAGACGTATACGCTAAATATACCTACTTAAGTGGATTACAACTCAGATAATGTCAATAACGCAGTGTTATAGTCTATCAAAAATCATAGATTAACCTTACTTTATAAATTAAACAATGTTTCTTAATTTTTAGCTCGACTATTCGAAGAATATGTCGAGCTATTCTACTCACTTAGGTGTCGGCGTCGGCGTCGGCGTCGCCGTCCCGCTTTGGTTAAAGTTTGCGTGCAACATACCTATATCTTACAAACTACTATAGCTACAGCTTTGAAACTTGGCACACTTGTTCATCATCATGTCCCGAGTGTGTGTGCCAAGAACCATAACTCTAACATTCATTTTGATCAAATTATGGCCCTTTTTCGACTTAGAATTTCAGGTTAAAGTTTGCGTGCAAGCTAGTGTACAAACACATAACTTCCATACTCTTTATACTACAGCTTTGAAACTTTCAGCACTTGGTCATTATCATATTCTGAGTGGATATGCCAAGAACCATTACTCTTACTTCCATTTTTTTTCAAATTATAGCTCTTTTTGGAATTAGAATTTCAGGTTAAAGTTTGCGTGCAAGCTACTGTACAAACACATAACTTCAATACTACTTATACTACAGCTTTGAAACTTGGCACACTTGTTCATCATCATGTCCCGAGTGTGTGTGCCAAGAACCATAACTATAACTTTCATTTTGATCAAATTATGGCCCTTTTTTGACTTAGAATTCTAGGTTAAAGTTTGCGTGCAAGCTACTGTACAAACACATAACTTCCATATTCTTTATACTACAGCTTTGAAACTTTCAGCACTTGGTCATTATCATATCCTGAGTGGATATGCCAAGAACCATTACTCTTACTTCCATTTTTTTCAAATTATGGCCCTTTTTGGACTTAGAATTTCAGGTTAAAGTTTGCGTGCAAGCTACTGTACAAACACATAACTTCAATACTACTTATACTACAGCTTTGAAACTTTCAGCACTTGTTCATTATCATATCACGAGTGGGTATGCCAAGAACCATAACTCTTACTTCCATTTTGATCAAATTATGGCCCTTTTTCGACTTAGAATTTTAGGTTAAAGTTTGCGTGCAAGCTAGTTTCTTTAATACTTCTTGTACCATAGCTTTGAAACTTTCAACACTTGTTTACCATCATGACCCCGACTATGTATTCCAAGAACCATAACTCTTTCTTTAATTTTTAATCAAATTATAGCCCTTTTTCAACTTAAAATTTCTGGTTAAAGTTTGCATGCAAGCTAGTTACTTTCATACTTCTTGTACTATAGCTTTGAAACTAAAGACACTTGTTCACCATCATGACCCTGACTATGTATGCCAAGAACCATAACTCTTTCTTTGATTTTTATCAAATTATTGCCCTTTTTCACTTAGAATTTAAGGTTAAAGTTTGCGTGCAAGCTAGTTACTTTCATACTTCTTTGTACTACAACTTTGAAATTTGTTCTTTATCATGACCCTGACTATGTTTGCCAAGAACCATAACTCTTTCTTTGATTTTTATCAAATTATTGCGCTTTTTGGAATTAGAAATTAAGGTTTAAGTTTACGTGCAAGATGGTGTTACCTCATAACTTTCATTCTATTAAAACCACAACTTTTAAACTTTTTATACCTTTATTTTATCATACATCAGGTTGATGTTCAAAGGCTAATAATTCATCCTTGCTTTTTTATTTAATTCTTGCCCTTTTTCACTTTGAGTTAAGACTTAGAAAATTATGGTTAAAGTTTCAGTGTTAGTGTTTTTCATAGGTAATGCTATAGAAAAGGTTTAAAACAGATTTACTTAACATACTTTGGACGAAAGTGTTGAGTGGTTATACTATACTATACTATACTATACTATACTATACTATACTATACTATACCATACCATACCATACCATACCATACCATACCATACCATACCATACCATACCATACCATACCATACCATACCATACCATACCATACCATACCATACCATACCATACCATACCATACCATACCATACCATACCATACCATACCATACCATACCATACCATACCATACCATACCATACTATTACTATATTATTACTATACTATACTATTACTTGACTATTACTATACTTTTACTATACTTTTACTATACTATTACTATACTATACTATACTATACTATACTATACTATACTATACTATACTATACTATACTATACTATACTATACTATACTATACTATACTATACTATACTTTACTGTACTGTACTGTACTGTACTGTACTGTACTGTACTATACTATACTATACTATACTATACTATACTATACTATACTATACTATACTATACTATTACTATACTATTACTATACTATTACTATTACTATACTATACTATACTATACTATACTATACTATACTATACTATACTATACTATACTATACTATACTATACTATACTATACTATACTATACTATACTATACTTTACTATACTATTACTATTACTATACTATTACTATACTATTACTATACTATTACTATACTATACTATACTATACTATACTATACTATACTATACTATACTATACTATTACTATACTATTACTATACTATTACTATACTATTACTATACTACTACTATACTATTACTATTACTATACTATACTATACTATACTATACTATACTATACTATACTATACTATACTATACTATACTATACTATACTATACTATACTATACTATACTATACTATACTATACTATACTATACTATACTATACTATACTATACTATACTATTACTATACTATACTATACTATACTATTAATATTACTATACTATTACTATACTTTTACTATACTATTACAACACCAGCAACACCAACACCACCACCAACAACATCAACACCACCAACAACAACAACATCAACAACAACACCAACAACCAACACCACCACCACCACCACCAGCAACAACACTACCACCACCAACAACAACACCAACAATGACAACACCAGCAACCAGCATACCATACTGTACTACACCAAGCCACACCACTATAGGTGGGCAAAGATAGTGGGTTGATGGGTGTGGGATCAGGGGTGTATGGGCTGGGTTGTCTAAACCCCCAAAAAATCTACAAGAATAAATTAAGTGTAATTTATTGATTTCCTAACTTGGATTAAGAAACTTTTGTTCATGTGTGTTTGTTGGAGGCGTCATAAACTCCTGAATCACTCCCCAGTTTAAATGAAGCCCAGTTACAATGTGCTTAATAATTCTGACTTTTCGACCCAGATAGCAGACATAAGTTGGCCCAACGTTGGCCCAACGAAGATGTTTGCGTTGGCCCAACGAAGTTTGCCAACGTTGGCCCAACGCCTTTTTGCTAATTGGGGCAACGTTGGCCCAACGGTTGGCTCAACGTTGGCCCAACGCCTGAATTTTCATATGTGTACGTTGACCCAACGTTGGCCCATCATATGGTTTTCCCCGCATACAGTTGGCCCAACGTTGGCCCAACACATGTTTCCACGCATTTAGTGGGATAATAAATGAAAGGAAATAAAATCAAAATACATTAACAAATTTTAATTCCACATCAATGAGTGAATACACTGTATATCAACAAAATATCACATTCCCTCTCATTATGATTGCCACTTCGCTCTTGACCACTTCCTTCTTTTTCTGTTCTCTTTATTCTCCTTTACGTTATTTCATATATCACACAGTCATTCTTCGTCATTTCAATATCTGAAATGAAAAACGTAGAGCTATAGGCAAATGTAATTAATACCCAGATTAAACTAAATGTCATTTATTTGGAAATACATACATGCTTAAAAGATTATTTATACAAGAAAATAATATTAAATATATCGTTAACATATCATAACATTTTTTTAAATATAAGTTATTAGAAGTTTTTAAAACAAAAATGATCAATAAGTTTAACTTACATTTTAGCTGCAAAAATTGTAAAACAAGAACATCGTCTTTACATGCAGCAATCTGACACACAGTGAAACGGTTTATGACCTCTTAGAACTTCTTGAGTTATAAAGGGTGAAACTCGGGTCAAATCCTGCATTATCAGACATCTTGAGTAATGTATTGGCTTTCATGCATGTACATAGAATAGGATTTCTCTCAAGTTATACAACTGATGACCATACTGAATTTTAATAGTATCAAAATATAGCACGTTTTTTTTTTGGTATAAAATATACACTTATAAACTTATTTACATAATATCAGAGCAATACATGTAAATACAATAACATTATGTTAAAAATATATGTTTAATTAATGATCACATCAAATGAAAATTATAAATATGCTGATTTTAATATTAAACTCGGTATATGTTTTCCCGGACTTGAGTTTAACATTATTAACTCTCTTCAACAGTAAAACAATTAAATATGAGCTGTGTTTAAAATTTAATAATTATGTATATTTTAGTACTTAATTAAGACATCGGCCCAACGTTGGGCCATCTTACAATAAGTCCCATGCATGAATACAACGGATAATCTTTGTTGGGCCACCACCAGAGATTAATGTACAGAAATTCAATGGTTGGCCCAACATTGGGCCAACGCAGATTACAAAAGGCTTGGTTCACATAGTTGGGCCACCGTTGGCCCAACATGGAAATTACGTTAACGGGTTTCAGTGGTTGGGCCAACCATATCATGTTATCTGGGGAATAGTCGAGCTTGCAGTCGTTTCCGACTGGCTCTTGTTTTATAATATTGTACGAGAGTTTTTAACGGAGTTAAGAAACCATGGGCCTTTAAATTGTCATGGTCATGTTGATGTTGTTAATTGACCAAATATCGTTCAGCCAGAAGCAGGTTACCCACTCAACTTATACTTTTTATAAAGAACTGAGAAAAAAAACGTTCAAGGTAAGAATTATTTTTTAAGCTTTTGTGCATAATCATTTATTATGTTTGTTTTTTATCTTGAGTGAGTCTTTCCTCTTAATCAGCCCCATAGCTTTACATAAATCAAGATCTTTCAAAATGACAACTATCTACGATCAGGGTTTATTAATTAATAGATAACAGTATGTTTAGAGGCCTTTTTTTAATTAGCACTAGATATGACGTGTATACAAACCTTCTAAAAGGTGTCCAAGGGAAAATGTCCTTTTTTAAGAAGATCATCTCCAGCGCAATCTTGGAGCATTTCACACACTAAACATTAAATATGTGCCATTTTAACATTTAAACGCGGTTTTTATGTATATATTCTTTAAGAATAATATAAAGGAACAACATCTCCTCCGAAAATGGAATTGTTATTGTTTATACTTGTTTAGTTGATGTTGTATGCTGCTGCGTACAGTATTTTGCATACAGTGAGCTACGCGCCCGATGATAAAATGGAATGTAACAATTGCCTCACATGCAGGCACTGGGAGGCAGTCTAGTGTGTAGTGCATACCGATATCCGGATTAAATGTAAAAATTAAAAAGTACCTTATCACCGGTATAGTTGGCGGGAAATAATGTAATGTGTTCAGCGCTTACTGGCAAAAAACAAAGTAAATATTTGCCAGATTTGCATAGTGTTACGACGCCCAAACTAACAAAATTTGGCTATTTGCAGTCAAGCCGGTCCTCCAAAGTTTTGCACACACAACGTTCACAGGGCCTTGGATCCTCTTAATTCTCCTAAAATTTGTATAAACTGGCAGGCCCTGCCCCATAATATGATGGTCCAACAAGTTTTCGTGGTACTAACAGTTTAACTGCTTACTGCTAGAATCAGTAATCATGCTGGTTGGGAAAAGAAAACACGTTTTGTTGAACTGATACTAATCTATTCACTTCAATTTGATTCATTCAACGAAGGCTTTCCAAATCGGATTTCCAGCGTTTTTATTAACCCAACTATGTTTGCCATGACGTCACCAACAAGTTTTCGGGGGTCATCTCAAAACAATAATACAACTAGACTAGTTTATTCAGCTTACAGCAATTTTTCATGTGTTTATTACTTTGAGAAGCTCCCTAACGTGTGATGATCGCTTACGTCCTGCATAAAAGTAAAATAAGCTTCCCGAGAGCTCATTTCAGAAGAGATTTCAAGAACGATGTTTCTTGATTATAAGTAAATTGTTATTTGGGTTCTGAAAATAATTTTACACTTGTTCAGTGATTTGGTCATCTTTTAACCTGTTTATACCGCATATTTTGTGAAAAAGTTTAATATGTCAAAAGTATGAATCAACATATCCGGTACATCTGCACGCGCTTCGATGTAAACGGTGTTAATGTTACATACCACGAAAACTGTTTATACCACGAAAACTCGTTAGTTGACCATATAATTGTTTATGATCTACACTAGATAAACACGTCATTTTTTTTTTGTTTTGGTAGATTTTAAAGTGTCTGTAATGGAAGAAGTTTAATTTTGTTTGCAGAATGGACCCTGTTTGTGCAGATACAGCAGTACCCAAACTCCAAGAAACAGCTGTAACATCAACAACTACACCTCAGCCTGATGTGATTTCACTGAACAAAGATGTTAAAGGTAAAGTCAGACCTGTTAAACAGACAGTTTTAACGAACCACTTCCAAGGGTGCTGTATTACAATACTTTAAATACCAAAAATATTTACTAAAATCCCCCTGGCTGCCAGAACAGTCAATTATTCAGTTCCAGCATTCAAACAGCTCCGGCACATTTGAATTATAAATCAAAAATGTGGTAAGAAATCATTATGTTTTTAGAGCATTTCTCTTGTTCAGACTCAGAGTGATGTTGCTAGAACACACAACGATTGTCAAAATTGAAGGTTATGAATATGATTGCATGGATTTTTTTCACTATCAGGGAAGGGATCCATGCCCTATATATTTTGGGGAAAATAGCACCATTTTTCCCTAAAGGACACTTACATTTTAGGGAAAACTGCATGATTTTAAAGAAATTTTCTGGGGTGAAGGTGCCAAAAATGGCCCCAACTAATGAAGGAAAAAAAACTGGGTTTGAGACTAGTCTCAGATCACAGAAATATGATCAGTTGAAATTGAGCACAGTCTAACAATGGATCAGAAGCCTGTGCCCAAGGTTGTAAAACTGAGCATGGAAACCAGTCTCAAATCTCAAGCATCTGATTGGCTGAAATGGCGACTGGTCGCCATTTCAGCCAATCAGATGCTTGAGATTTGAGACTGGTTTACAATCTCAAGCATCTGATTGGCTGAAATGGCGACTGATCACCATTTTAGCCAATCAGATGCTTGAGATTTGAGACTGGTTTACAATCTCAGCTTTATAATCTTCAACCCAGATTGGAACCAGAGACTGGTTTGTAATCTCAGTTTTATAAACTCTGGCCTGGAGCTGTTTTTGTACTTAATGAAATTAATTATGTTTTATTATAATAAAGGTTACCAAGTTACTCTTAATATATATGTATGTACAAAATAAAAAGCATGGGCTAATACTGTGGATTTTGATCACCCAGAACTTTTGTGCCATCTGATTTGCAGTGTGTTTTTTTTTTTAATTTTGGGGAAAGGGGTCGCAGCCCTTTGGAGGGGGAAAATTGCGACACGAATTAAGGAAAGGGGGAATATTTGGAAGATGCTTGCAGTCTGTCCAACACAACAAATCAAAGTATTCACTGATCTTTTTCTTTGCTAACACTGTAACAATGAAGTAAACCTTGCTGCACACTTCCCAGAGTTGAATTTTCTTGCATCAGAAAAAAATTAAGATTTATCATCTTCACTATCATGCAATTACAAATTAGCGGACTAAATCAAACGGTCCATAATAGACTCCAGCAAAGGGGGATTTTTTATTGGACGTGTGGGAAAAATATATGCTATTTTGAGGGGGAGTGGGGCCAAATTTCTCCAAATATTTGGCATAAAAAAACACTGATTTGGATCGACATTGTTCCACTGTTTGGTCAGAATATAAGATTATGAATGTAAAAGTGGACAATATACTTTAGGATCATACAAGCCTGAACAGATGTGCCGCTTAGTCTGGATCTACACTGCCTATGCAAATGAAAGTCGTATTATTATTATATGGAGTAAATGTTAGTTGTAAAAATAATCATGTGACATGAGATTATTTTGTATATTGGCATTATTGGGATTCTCAAAGCTACTTAACCCTTTTTATTATACCTCACGTGATTAGTTTACTATATAGCGTAATGTGACGTCACATGCTGACAATCCGTAATGTTACCCTCTTGACATTACATATATGCCCGCTTGACATTACGAATCGGCCCTCGCGTGCCGTAATGATTTTACTGACAGTTGAATTAATGTTTTATTGATTAAATTGACTTTTTATTTTGTGTTAATATCATTGTTGAATAAATTTGTAAAAGTTTCCGAATTATTTTGTTCGGTATAATAAAATAAATATCACATCCTTCAGTGGGTGATAGAACGTTATGTTCACCCTTGACAGGTAATGTCAACCTCGGCTAACGCCTCGGTTGACATTACCTGTCTCGGGTGAACATTCCGTTCTATCACCCACTGAAGGATGTGATATTTATATATTACTCAAGTGATACCATCTAAAATGATCTATGGTGTAAAGGGTTAAGTAGCATGTATGTTCAAATATTAATTGTGTTTGTCTGATGGCTTCTAAGTTCTATGCCTTTAACCTTTTCCTCCATAGATATTTACACTTCAACTTCGTCCTCTACGATGAAGTCTCATTCATTTAAGGAATCATAATTTCCAGTGGTAAACTGTATGACGTAATAATTTTAAAGGCGTGGCTATAGTAGAACAGTTCACAATTTATTGGATGTTGCACAATGTTTTGACGTGTGACGTCGTTTTGCACGCACGTTTTGCCACGAGTAGCTACGAAAATGCGTGCCGTAATTCACTTTGTCGTCAACGTAGCTGTTCCAATAGCCATTCAAAAAAGCCGTTATATCACGAATTATTCTTGTTATTTCTGTATCAATGAGATTATTTATGAGTGTAAATATAAGGATTTGATAGTTTCCATTTCGGTATGAAAAACAGTTGGATTGTTTAAAGTACCATTTTGGTATGAAAAACAGTTGGATTGTTTAAAGTACGCTTGAAGCCCTTCGGGCTTCACACACTTTAAACAACCCAACTGTTTTCCATACCCAAATGGAAACCATCAACTATCGATTCAATCCTTAAATACACCTTTATTACAAGCCGAACAGTTTAGATCCAGATCAGGTGGCACATCTGCACCGTCTGCAGGGCACTAGACAACTTTTGGGGACTGGTACCCATACCCTCAGGAAGGGGAATTTTGTGTCATTTTAAGAAAAAAAGACAAAAAAGGGGAATTTTAAGTAATTTATGCATTTTTTGACTTTGAATAAATGAATCTTTATTTCATATTTAAAATGCAAAAGATACAGTTATTTTTCTTGTTTTTTTTTCTTAAAATAGTAGGTTTTCAGGAACCACTACAGTTTTTTACTTCTGGCCAAGTCAGACCCATTGTCAAAAATCTAAATTATTGACAGAAGAAAAGCTATCTTCAGCTTTCTGTTTTGGAGTTTTGCCCCCAAAAATGTTTGTGAAAAGGTTATCACAATAGTTATGCATTATCGTGAGTCCCTTTCTTTGTTTATTTTTTTTTGAGGGGAATTTTTTTCTAAGATAGGGGAAAAAACATACTATTTTGAGAGGGGAATGGTACCCATATTCGGCCCCAAAAATGGCCAAATGAGTGCCCTGGTCTAATCAGGATCTAAACTGATTGCTTTTATATTTGTTAGGTTATCTCTGACAAAAATGCGAACAGTGCAGATCCTAATCAGACAGCACATATTTGCTGGCTGATCTGGATCTACACTGGTCTCACATGCATAAAAAGGCATATTATTATATGGAGGAAAGGGTTAAAATATTTGTGTAGGCTTTTTTATGGTTTCAGCTGAAGAAGAACCAGCAGCTGCCAAATGCTTTATGTGTTTGTGCAAGATAGACAAATTTGATAGAAGTAAATGCAGACTTGTCACACAGAAGACCTGTTGTTGGTTCAATATTAGAGAAGAAGATCTGAAACCAGATACCAGAGTGTGTACAAAGTGCGTTGTCACAGCATACTCGTCGAATAAAGGAAAGTAAGTATTGATGCTTAGTTGATTTTAGATCCATCTTGACTTCTAAACCCATTAACCATTTTCTCCTTATATATACATTGTTAGTGAAGCAGGGCTTTTCATCCTTATATAACAGAGGCCTTATAAAGGCCTCTTCCCAATCCAAAAATATTGTATTTTTTCCCAAATGTGGCAGAGTCTCTTCCCAAAATGCCTTGTAAGATGTTAAAAAATTAATCAAAATCCCCTGAGGGGAGTTTCAACATTAAAGTCTTTACAATAATGTGCTTTAAAACATTAAATTTAAGTTGAAAATTCTTATTACTATTCAAATTTATAAACTTTCAATGAATTTCGTTTTCCCAAAATAAACAATTATTACGCATAAATTTCCCAATTTGAAATGCTAGGGCCTCTTCCCAATTTTCGGACGAAAAGCCCTGTGAAGTGTAGATCCAGATCAGCTGGCACATCTGAGCAGTCTGATCAGGATCTACACTCAGCTTTTTGGTTTAGGAGGTTATTTCTGACCAAAAAGCGAACATTTCAAAAAAGGGGAAAATCGAAAGATACCGGTAATTACCCCCCCTGTTATTAAATAAGGTATTGAAACAAATGGATGTTAAGTATGCACATGTATTCGTGCAAGACTTATTTTTCTGAATAAAGTATTTACCGGTGTATGACATATCATAAATGGCATTTTATAAAAATAGAAAAAAATAAGGGGTGAAAATGCCTTTGAAACATTCTCACTAAAGTCGGATCAAACTAAATTTAGATCTGATGACCGTCCATAATACTGTATACAACCAGTAGTGGTTATTCTTTCAGTAAGGGTTGGAACATGATCTGCAGATGCCATTAGAATGGAAATGAATGAAATGCCACAGAAGTGCACCTATATTCAGTAAAATATGTCCTACGCGAATTGTCAACTCTTTCCATAATTATTTTAAACACTATTTATACATAAATCCAACATTCGGAACGCATCGGTCATTACAACAACCATCATGTACTTTTCGATTTTGTTTGCGACTATCTGATTGGTTCTAAATTTGTTGATAACTCTTAACTAATAACTCGTCATCAGATCCTGATAGTGTAGCAATTTTCAGGAGATGATTTTAAATAGATTGCCTATGAACAGACCATGCTTAAGAAGGAAAAAATGGAAATAATTAACAAACATCAACAGTTTACAATGAAATTTAGTGTCAATATTAAATTGTATGGTTTGAAAGATCAATGACCTTCCTTTACTTTTTACAGGATGGATCGTAAACCTGATAAAATGAATTCATCTCAACCGTCCTCCTATCAGACTAAAACTTCTGCAGCTTCAGGTACATGCCAAGACGGTGAAATGCTACCAGACTATGGATCGGCCAGTAAGGATGTTCAACTTTTATGCCATTCCTCCTACATGTGTATATACCCATTTTTACGTATGTGCAACCAATGTAGATCCAGATCAGCCGGCACATCCATGTCGTCTAATCTGGATCTGCACTGGTCACATTTTGGTCAGAAATAACCTAACGAATCAAAAAGCCAATCTCGATCCATACTGTTTGCCAATTCAAAAAAGGTGTATCTATGGATGAAAGGGTTAAAGTCCCTCTCCAGTCCACTCTACATTTCTTAATACATAAACTTACACTTCCTCACAAGGAATGAGAAAGAGAAAAGTCTAGGCGAGAATGAGAAGCGATTTCTGATGAACAATTCTATCAAGACGTTTAGTGAAATCTTGAATAAGTGCCAACATAAACACATGAGAGTTTTGCTTATCAGGTTTTGTCTTGACAAAGTCCAGTTTTATATGACCACTTCTTATGCTGGTAACTCTTGTTGAGCTTACTTGTTGTGAGCACGACTTATTCGTCACATTGGCAGTTTGGTTTGTCAAAAATTATGTTATTTGGTCCATCCGGATTATTTGTCCGGCCCATAACTTTAACATTCATTATAACCCCTCATATGAAGTATAGGGGGTATATAGGAATCATCATCCGGTTGGTTGGTTGGTTGGTTGGGTGGAATTTCTGTGGCACTTACTACGTAAACAGTTTTCAAGATATCATCTTGAAACTTTAATCATATGTACATGAGTATATTTGCGCCAACTTTGTTTTCATGTGGAACAGTCCATTATTTTTTGGAGGGGAGCAAGATTCAACAAAATCTTGTGATGCGAACTTCTACAGTTTTCAAGATATTTTATTCGTTGTTAGGTAAAAAGGTGCGAACATTATTTCTGCATACTCTGACAAAGCAGTATTGGCGGGGGTATTAATCATGTTCTGTGATAACTCTAGTTGAAACTTGTTTTATATGTGATGAATGTTAACCTCAATGTGATGGATTGTTGTGCACAAACCTCAGGCTCCATCTCCAAGATCACAGTTAGGGTACAAATGTTGTGCAAAAAGGGGCTCATGTTGCCAATGCCCAACAGCATCTAATTGATGTCAAGTGCCTTGGATTAACTTGATTTCCATACAGATTGTCTTGGAATCTAGTTCTTTTTCTTTTATTTGGCTTGAAAAAAAAAACAAACAATAGCATTTCTTCTAAAAAGGGGCTTTTTTTCCTTATTAGAAGTGGCCATTTACTGAAACCTTCCCCTCTCAAATCAGTGTTTTTCATTCCCCTTTGAAGGTGAAATCACCCTTTTCCTTAACCCTTTCCTGGATAGATACGCATTTTTACGCATGTGCGACCAGTGTAGATCCAGATCAGCCGGCACATCCTTGCCATCTGATCAGGATCTGCACTGATCAAATTTTGGTCAGAAATAACCTAATGAATCAAAAATCAAACAGTTTAGATCCGGATGTGCCGGCTGATCTGGATCTAAACTGTTCGCCCTAGCAATTAATGTGTATCTAAACGGGAAGGGGTTAAAGGGCATAGGCACTTTCCTCTGGGAGTGAACAAATACCTGAACAATCATAATGACCCATCTACAAATTGTGTTTTCAGGTGGAACTCATTGTGGTATTTGTAACAGAATGTTGCAGAAAGGAAGAAGGGTCAAACTTAAAACACACCATCTGATTAATACTGATGAACAGGTGGTGAAACCGGGAACACCAGCTTGTATGAAGTGCTACAATTCTATTAAGCGTGATAACAACAGCCAAAAGTAAGAAGACTGGGCCCAAGATAATTAAACTAGAACTTGAGACTAGTCTCTAATCTTAAGCATCTGGTCCCAAGGTTATAAAACTGAGCATGGAAACCAGTCTCAAATCTCAAGCATCTGACCAGTCGCCATTTCAGCCAATCAGATCCTTGAGATTTGAGACTGGTTTCCAAGCTCAGTTTTATAACCTTCAGGCCTGAATTGCTGAAATGGAACCTAGTCCCCAAGATCCTAAAACTGAAACTGGAGACCAGTCTCAAATCTCAAGCATCTGACTGAAGTCTCCATTTCAGCTAATCAGATTCTTAAGATTTGAGATTGATACATTTTTATAGTAAGTCCAGATTTGAGACTCGTCTTCAGTTTAAGAATTATAACTTTGTCCACAGTTCGGATATCTAGTTTTCTGTGAATTTTGTCAGTTTTTAAGACTGATAAGTATCATTTTCACCAGCACCAGGTCCCAAGGTTATAAAGCTGAGATTGGAAACCAGTCTCAAATCTCAAGCATCTGATTGGCTGAAATGGCGACTAGTTGCCATTTCAGCCAATCAGATGCTTGAGATTTGAGACTGGTTTCTATGCTCAGCTTTATAACCTTGGGCACCAGGTTGAAATGGGAAAATCTGACTTAATGGAACTTTCTTTTATGTGGTAATCGGGAATCGCAGAGTAACGTTCCAAAACAATTATCACAGTGTTGAAGTTTCCTGTCTCAATTAAACGTGATAGATCTTTCTTTTTTCTGTATCCTTAAGTTTATACCTTGTCCAGGCCTGCCAAAACTTCTTCATTAAAAATCTGGAGATTTTGTCTGAATATTTCAATGATGATGATGACGATTATGATAATGTTTTTGTTGTTTAATAAACTTATTGCTGCTGTTCATTATGACTGTGACTCAACAAAAATGATGATGATGATGATATTTTTCTCATATTCTTCTTTATACATGTAATTCTTTTCTTCAAAGAATTTTATAAATGAAGTTTGCTGATTTTGTTAGAAATGGTTTAAGAACTTGTTTTAATTAAAATGACTTTTGTCTATTTTTATATTCATTTTTAACTTTCTGATAAGACCTGTTAAGACCTGTTTTTTCACACTATTTGAATAAACATGCAATGAAAATATAGAAAGGCAGGTGTAACATCGAGGCCCTTGATTAGTTTATGACAAGGGGGTTATTGTGTAATTGTGCCAGAGGCACTGAGGCAGCATGTCCTCGTTATCTCTTTATAAACAGGAAATGTGAGACTGCAATAGAATTACTATTAAGTTCATTGGACAACTTTTAATCAAGGTTTAATTAATCAATATTTTTTGGCAATTTCATAGAAATCCGGAGATTTTGACTAAATCCGGAGCAGTAACTTAAAATCCTGAGATTTCGGATAAAATCCGGAGATTTGGCAGGCCTGCTTTACTTTCTCCATATTAATTTCTGTGTCCATTGGCTTAATCTGTCCAGAGATCTTATACGAAAACATAACATTTGCTTCTTCATTTCAAACAATTTTCTTTCACAATAATTTTCTCTTAACCCATTCCTGTATATATATACGCATTTTTACGCATGTGCGTCCAGTGTAGATACAGATCAGCTGGCACATCCGTGCCGTCTGATCAAGATCTGCCTGGTCACATTTTGATCAGAAATAACCTAATGAATCAAAAAGCGAACAGTTTAGATCCTGATCAGATGGCACGGATGTACCGGCTGATCTGGATCTGAACTGTTCACCCTAGCAATGAAGGTGTGTCTGTACAGGAAAGGGTTGAAGCCACTGAATATGACAAATATGAAAATATTGCAGGCTCAGTTTGATTGAGACTGTTCACGGGCAGTAAAGGAAATGCATATGACTCAGGGTTGTCACTAGAAATATTTTGAGCAGGCTCAATTGACTTTTGAGGAGGCCAGACTTTGTGAGTGCCGAAGCAATGCTAGGGGTTCGGGGCATACTCCCTCTGCAAATTTTGAAAATGTAGACTTAAAATAGTGAACACTTCAGAACTTTTCATTTTACTCGAACGTTTTTTTCAAATTTGAGGCGGCCCAAATTTCATTTGAGGAGGACAAATTGGCCACCAGCCGCCTCCTAATGACAACCCTGATGACTGCCTACGCCGCCAAGCCCTGGGTTTATTGCAACTCAGTATTTACACAAATAAACAGTACAGTTTCGATTCATCCCAAAAGATGGTATAATCATGTACTAAAGAATTATTCACCATAAATTACTTATTTTTAATCGTTTGTGTAAAAAATATATAATTGTTTTCACATTGATTCTTTCCAACTTGCTTACGACAACAGTGTTGTGTTAAAGCCAACATGTTTATGTCAAGTTATCATTTGACATAGTGATGCCCCATTTTGTTTCTTCTGCGATAGCAGGTAAACTCATCGTGTTCATGGGGATCATATAGTCTGGCAGTGGTGGTGCTCACCCCAACTTTTAACATGAAACATTTACCGTCATTGTTTGAATATAAGTCGCACCTTTTTCCCAGAAATAGGCAATAAAAAGTTGGGGGTGCGGCTAATACACAGGTTTGGCTGCTTATACACTTTGTTAAGCCATTTTCATCTGTTCCATCAGGTTTGGGGGCAGTGCGGCTTATACATGAGTGCGGCTTATATTCGAACAATGACGGTAATGTTTCCTATTACATGTATTTAACATGTATTTTCAAAGTACTTGACCTTTTCACTTAAAACCAGGAAAATATCATCTGCAGGGCTTTTCATCAGAAAATTGGGAAGAGGCCCTGGCCTTTCCAATTGGGAAATTTACGCGCAATAATTGTTTATTTTGGGAAAACAAAATTAATTGAAAGATGGGTTCTACTTAATGAAATTGAAATTGAATAGTAATAGGTATTTTTAACTTGTATTATGCACTTTATTTTCCAGACTTCAATTTTCAAACACTTCTCCCAGGAGTTTTAACAATTTTTGACATCTTACCTAGCATTTTGGGAAGAGTTTCTGCCACAATTGGGAAAAAATACTATATTTTTGGATTGGGAAGAGGCCTTTTATAGGCCTCTGTTTTGTAAGGATGAAAAGCCCTGATCTGCATGAACAAAGCAATCTGTGACAACAAGAATGACAACTCCTGTTTCACTTTTTTTCAGTTATGCCTTTTTCAAATGCAACTTAAGCATGAAACTGAATGTTGCCTATTACTTTCAAAGAACTTGTTCTTTTTCATTGTAAATAATACTTAGAATATATAATCTGCATGAAAAAAGAAATTGGTGACTTAAAGAATGATAACTCCTGTTTCACTATTTTTAAGTTATGTGTTTTTCAAATGCAACTTTAACATGAAACTGAATGTTGTCTATAACTTAGAAAGTACTTTACCTATTCACTTAATACTTAGAATATATCATCTGCATGAACAAACCTATTTAGGTGACAACAAAAATCCTTTTTTGTGTCGCCCTTTCCAAGAAATAGCGATACATAGGGACCGCTTTGTCTGTGCGTGGGTCCGTCACAGAAACTTAACGTATAACTTTGCCTTTTTAGCTCACCTGAGCACTTGTGCTCATGGTGAGCTTTTAGGATCACTCTGTGTCCGTTGTGCGTCGTGCGTCGTTCGTCGTCAATTTTTGCTTTAAACAACATCTCCTCTTAAACCCCTGGGCCAAACTTGATGAAACTTGCCACAAATGTTCCTTGCATGAAACTCTTCCAAAGTTATTCAAAGAAATCAATTCCATGCAGAACTCTGGTTGCCATGGCAACCGAAAGGAAAAACTTTAAAAATCTTCTTCTCTGAAACCACAAGGCCTAGAGCTTAGATATTTGGCATTTAGCACCCTCTAGTGGAACTCTACACAGATTGTTCAAATTATTTTCCTGGGGTCAAAATTGGCCCCGCCCTGGGGTTTTTCGTTTTTCTTCTTATAAATTCTGTTTTTAACCTTTGATTTTCTACAGTTATCAACCAGATTTTGACACAAACTTTATACCATCTTAAAATTCAATTTTTCCTGAACAATTCATACACTGGTTGTTCAGTGATAAAATTAAAAACAAAAATTTTAGTAGCAGAGTGAAAATTTCAAGTGACAAAATTCCAATATTTCTACCTGTCTTAAACTATATTTAGGTTCAATGTAAGGTGTTATTATATTGCAGTACCACAGTATAGCTCTAGATGCTTGACAATGACCTAGTGAACTTTGCTATTTAGATCTGTGTTATATCTGTGTTATGCAATATTAAGAACTTTGCTCTGGAAGATTTTATACTGTAAATGTTGTCATTTTCTATGGATATTGACCAAATAAACTTTCTTACTTTATAGCTCTTTGCAAATCAGGCTTTTCTGAATATTTTATTCACTGTTTGTAAAACATATTTCTAGCATGTTCTCAAAATGTTCAGACTATATTAGACACATTTTTTGCATGGGCGAACAGTGTGATCCAGATCGTCCAAGAACTATGTCACTGTATCTAAAAATATAATTTTCTTGTGATCACCCTAGCGGTCACAATTTTGCTTCGATTGTCATGAAACTTAGTCAGGACACATTTTGTTGCATGGACGAACAGTGTAGATCCAGATCGTCCAAAAACTAGGTCACTGTTACTAAAAATAGAATTTTCTTGTGAACACCCTAGCGGACACAATTTTGCTTCGATTGTCATGAAACTTAGTCAGGACACATTTTGTTGCATGGGCGAACAGTGTAGATCCAGATCATCCAAAAACTAGGTCACTGTTACTAAAAATAGAATTTTCTTGTGAACATCCTAGCGGACACAATTTTGCTTTGATTGTCATGAAACTTAGTGAGGATGTTTGTCCCAATGATTTCTCGGATGAGTTCGAATATGGGTCATCTGGGTCCAAAAACTAGCTCACTGTTACTAAAAATAGAATTTTCTTGTGAACACTCTAGCTGTCACATTTTTTCTCCGATTGTCATAAAACTTGGTAAGGATGTTTTTCTGAATGATATCTCAGAGGAGTTTGAATATGGGTCATCTGGGTCCAAAAACAAGGTCACTGTTACTAAAAATATAATTTTCTTGTTAACACTCCAAGGGTCTCATTTTTGCTCTGATTGTCCTGAGAGTTCATCAGGATGTTTGCTCCAATGATTTCTCAGACGAGTTTGAATATGGGTCATCAAGGTCCAAAAACAAGGTCACTGATACTAAAAATAGAATTTTCTTGTTAACACTCTAGGGATCACATTTTTCCTTCTATTGTCATGAAACTTTTGTCAGAATAGTTGTCCCAATGATTTTTCGGACAAGTTTGAATATGGGTAATCTGGGTCCAAAAACTAGGTCACTGTTACTAAAAACAGAATTTTCTTGTGAACACTCTAGGGGTCACTTTTTCGCTGCGATTGTCATGAAACTTGGTCAAAATGTATTTCCCAATGATTTCTCTGACAAGTTCAAATATGAGTCATCTGGGTCCAAAAACTAGGTCATTGTTACTAAAAATAGAATTTTTCTTGTTAACACTAGGGGTCACATTTTTGCTCAGATTGTCATGAAACTTAGTGAGGATGTTTGTCGCAATGATATCTCAGTTGAGTTTGAATATGAGTCATCTGGGTCCAAAAACTAGGTCACTGTTGCAAGAGACTAAACTCAGGTGAGCGCTTTTAGGGCCATCATGGCCCTCTTGTCTTAATATTTCTTTATCAAACTTTCAAATTATATTGCTTATGACAACTCACTCGAGTTGATGCCAAATTCTCAAGGTCAAGGTCACATTTGATGGAGTTATGCCCCTCTTTGTACTTGGATTTTTACACGAAAACTTAACGTTGGCTATAATTTTGTCATTTCTTAATATTTTTAGCTCACCTGAGCACAAAGTGCTCATGGTGAGCTTTTGTGATCGCCTGATGTCCGTCAGTCCGTCGTCAACTTTTTCTTCAAACGACTTCTCCTGATCTCCTGGGCCAATCTTGCTGAAACTTGGCAGGAATGTTACTTGCATGAAGCTTTACCAAAATTGTTCAAATGGTTCCAGTCCATTGCCTATCTAGGTCACAGAGGATAAAAATAGATTTTGAACATGAAATTTTTAAAAATCTTCTTCTCTGAAACTGTAAGGCCTAGAACTTTGATATTTGTTGTGTAGCATCACCTAGTGGTCCTCTACCAAGATTGTTCAAATTATTTCCCAAGGGTCAAAATTGGCCCTGCCCCAGGGGTCACTTCATTTTGCATAGACTTATAAAGGAAAAACTTTAAAAATCTTCTTGTCTGAAACCACAAGGCCTTGAGCTTAGATATTTGGCATTTAGCACCCTCTAGTGGAACTCTACATAGATTATTCAAATTATTTCCCTGGGGTCAAAATTGGCCCCGCCCCAGGGGTCACTTCATTTTACATTGACTTATATAGGAAAAACTTTAAAAATCTTCTTGTCTGAAACCACAAGGCCTAGAGCTTAGATATTTGGCATTTAGTATCCTCTAGTGGAACTCTACAAAGTTTGTTCAAATTATTTCCCTGGGGTCAAAATTGGCCCTGCCCCAGGGGTCACTTCATTTTGCATAGACTTATAAAGGAAAAACTTTAAAAATCTTCTTGTCTGAAACCACAAGGCCTAGAGCTTAGATATTTGGCATTTACCACCCTCTAGTGGAACTCTACAAAGATTGTTCAAATTATTTCCCTGGGGTCAAAATTGGCCCCGCCTCAGGGGTCACTTCATTTTACATAGACTTATAGGAAAAACTTTAAAAATCTTCTTGTCTGAAACCACAAGGCCTAGAGCTTAGATATTTGGCATTTAGCACCCTCTAATAGAACTCTACAAAGTTTGTTCAAATTATTTCCCTGGGGTCAAAATTGGCCCCGCCCCAGGGGTCACTTCATTTTGCATAGACTTATATAGGAAAAACTTTTAAAATCTTCTTGTCTGAAACCACAAGGCCTAGAGCTTAGATATTTGGCATTTAGCACCCTCTAGTGGAACTCTACAAAGATTGTTCAAATTATTTCCCTGTGGTCAAAATTGGCCCCGCCCCAGGGGTCACTTCATTTTACATTGACTTATATAGGAAAAACTTTAAAAATCTTCTTGTCTGAAACCACAAGCTGAGAGTACTTTTGTACTCTGGTGGGCGATATAGGGCCATCATGGCCCTCTTGTTTCCTCAAACTTTCAAATTATATTGCTTATGACAATACACCCAAGATGATGCCAAATACTCAAGGTCAAGGTCACATTTGATGGAGTTATGTCCCTTTTTGAACTTTGATTTTTACACGAAAACTTAACGTTGGCTATAACTTTGTCATTTCTTAATATTTTTACATCAAACTTTCAAATTATATTGCTCATGACAACACGCTCATGATGATGGAGTTATGCACCTTTTTTTACTTGCATTTTTATTCCGACAGAGCAAAAGAGGGCGACACAAGTGTTTAACTGAACACCCATCTAGTTCACTATAATTCTTGACGTCTATACTTTTTTTTCAACAGTAAAATTAAGAGGAGTTCATTAGATTCAGCTTTAACAGTACCATGTGGAGAGGCAATGTCGTTAGCCACATCTACATTAAAGAAGGGTAAACGGAATTCTGTATGTGTAACCATGATGACACCAGCTGAAGGGGGAATGGAGGGAATCCCTGATGCTGCTATGGGTAATTCAGAAACTGAGGAGAAATCCAGAGAATCTTCAGAAGATCTATGTGGAAAATCAGGCAGTGCTATTAATACAGAGGTACTTAACTACTGTCATTGTCTGAATATAATCACACTTTTTTCCAGAATTTGACAGTAAAAAGTTGGGGGTGGGGCTAATACACAGGTTTGGCTGCTTATACATTGCATTAAGCCATTTTCATCTGTTCCATCAGGTTTAGGGGGTTCGGCTTATACATGAGTGCGGCTTATATTTGAACAATGACGGTATCAGAGTTTTTTTATTGCTGGGAGCAGGGGCCCATACCCAAAAATTTAAGGAAAAATAGTTTGATTTTTCTGTCTAATTGGGAAACTAAAAAAAAACAGATTAAAGTTCCTTTTTGGGGAAACTGCATGATTTTTTAATAAATTGTCTGAGGGGAAGGTGCCTGTAATGGCCCCTACTAAAGAAGGAAAAAAGCCCTGAATATTTTAGGAAATTTTTTTGCTGATGCAACGTAAACGTTCACAGATGAAAATTACTGAACAATGGTTGCATTTTCTTGGAGCATTTTAGATTGGTACACATAGTAAATGTAATAAAGTATTCCTACACAGTCAATCTATTAGTGTATATATTAAAAGAGAAAGTAATTATAGCTTTCTTGACGCAGTTAAATTCACTCACAACATATCCTGAAATGTACTGATTCGTCAAAATTTCCAGCAAAATTCATCATTTTCAGTTTAGTAGTCATTATATTAACCATTTCCTCCATAGACACACCTTTATCGTGTGGGCCAACAGTGTAGATCCAGATCAGCCAGCACTTTCGTGCCATCTGATCAGGATCTGCACTGTTCGCTTTTTTATTTGTTTGGTTATTTAAAACCTAAATGTGACCAGTGCAGATCCTGATCAGATGGCAGGGATGTGCCAGCTGATCTGGATCTACACTGGTCACACATGCGTAAAAATGTGTATATATGGGGAAAGGGTTAAAAAAAAAGTAACCTTTTATCTCAATTTAGGTTGAAATGGACATTCCAGAAGGTGACAACAATCTGAATTCAGTAAAAGATGCGCTAGATGGCCTTGTTCAAACAGTTGTTGACAACCAGGATTTAGAGCAGTTTGACAGTGACCATCAAACAGTTGTTAAGAAAAATACAAAGCAAAACAAGATATGTCGTGCTACGAAATGTGCAAGTGCCCCAGAAAATATATTTCAAATGTGCAAGCTTCCTAAAAAGTTTCGAAGTCTACCAGAAGAAATTCAGGAAAAAATCAAGTCTACCTTTGGTATGTATTAAGTCAGATGAAACATAACTGTACCATCTGTGTCAATCCTCGAAAAGGTTTTAAAGTCACTAGGGTTAGTGGCCTTGAAAGTCTACCGTGCCTGCATAAAATTTAATTCCCAGGCATTTTCATTTGAAAAAAATGGGGTAGGGTTATTACACTTTATATCAGCCACGCAATATTTTCATGCATGTTTTTCGTTCAAAAGTCAATCATTTAACCCTTTCCTGTATAGATACACCTTTATTGCTAGGGCGAACAGTTTAGATCCAGATCAGCCGGCACATCCGTGCTGTCTGATCAGGATCTAAACTGTTCTCTTTTGATTCATTAGGTTATTTCTGACCAAAATGTGACCAGTGCAGATCCTGATCAGATGGCACGGATGTGCCGGCTCATCTGGATCTACACTGGTCGCACATGCGTAGAAATGCGTATCTATACAGGAAAGGGTTAACATTACAGTAAGCTCCTGTGGAAGATTGTTTTGCAATAAGAAATTTATAAAAATGTTTATTATCATTTAAACTGTGATTTTTTTCAATAATTTTATTTTAGGAATATCTGATCCATATGAACAAGTATGCAGGAAATGTTATAAAGGAGTGTACAGAATGATTTCACAACTGACAGTGGATTTAATAATACCATCTTCCTCGGGTCTTGCCCATAGAAGAAAAAATCCAGCTGTCAAAAGTAAGTTTAAAGATTTGAGCTCTATGGTTTAACATTTACCTTGAAGTTCATATGTATGCCTTTTAACGCAAGTTAACCAGTGTAGTTCCAAATCAGATGTAGATCCTAATCAGGTATCACAGATGTGCCAGTTGATCTGGATCTACACTTTTCGCCCATTACATAAAGGTGTGAATATGGAGGAAAGGGTAAATCTATGGGATATAGCAGTTATCTTTGGGCTAGGAGTGTAGATTCAGATAGGCCACCGTGACATATAAGTACTGTCAAAAAAAATTTACTGTGGGAGAAATACTGTCACCCGCTACCATAGGTACGGAATGTTCGAAAATTATACTGTACCATTCCCACATGCGCAATATCTATTTTTACATTTCCGTTGTAAGCAGCCGACAGTAATGTCAAGCAACAAACGTTGTTCTACCATAAACGAGGCTACCATTAACAAGGCATACTCAGGATCAAGAGAAAGACTAACAAACACGAAGCGTGTTGTGAAGTGTGGGGTTAATTTGTTTAGCGAATTTCTTCGGTCAAATAACATGGAATTAAGTGAAATTGTGGAAAACCCCACCATTATTAAATACCATTATCGAATAAAGTTGTTCATGGTTTGAATAGTTCTCGGTTGACAGTATTTCCTCAAGTTGACAATTTTACTGTCACCCTGTCAGACATGTAACATTTATATAATGTGCCAGGATCATCCTCATCGGACGGCAAGAATGTGCAGGCTGATGTGGATTGACACTATTTGCACTTTATTAAACCCATACTGTAATCAAAATATGAGTATATAGACACCGGGACTGTGAAACTTGCTTGTTTCTTTGTAAATTAAACAAATTTTGACCTGAATGAGAATGCTAATAGCATTTCTAGGGATGTCAACGGATCCTGAATTTGGGATCCGGATATCCGTTGAACGATCCGAACGGATATCTGGATATCCGAATATAAACACTTTGCTAATAGAAATATCTCATTTCCATAAACATAAATGCTTCATAACTTTAATATTTTAATAAATTATGAATAAAAAAGCATTTGATATACTCAATAAGTATTTTATTTTTGCAGTTGTTAAATAAATAGTGCAAAAAATTTGGAATCAACACGATAAAAAGCTGCGTGAATGAACTATACACTTGCTGTATTTTCATCATCATTTTACTTTACAAAATGTCGAGAACTGCAAACTATTGAAAGAAGGGTATAAACAATTATTTGTTTAGAACGTAGATTTTAATAAATCATTAACGCGAGATCAAATAAAAAATGAATTCATCAATAATTTAATAGATAGAACCAAACTGACATAATTAAAAGTGAGAAATTGAATTATGACCGCTAAATCTGTTGTCTACAGAATTATAGCTCTATCCATTCTCAATAAAATTGATAAAAAATAAGGTAATTTTCTTTACTCAAAATAGATAAACTTCCAACATTGACTATTAATTAGCAAGTTCTTATATACACTGTCATACTGTAACACATTTCTAAACTGGTGAAGCCCAATTAACTGCGTGTCATCACCTCTCGATAATCCGTTTAACATGCTCATGCTTAAATGAATACTGACATTGTAGAAAGATAATTTGGCCAAATAAAAGTAATATAAAAAATTTAAAGTTTTTATAAACGAATATCCGGATGCCAAATTCAATCCGGATATCCGATGATGCGAACGGATATCCGGATATTCGGATATCCGTTGACATCCCTAATTTCTATCTATTTTTGGGTATTTCAGGGACATTATCCCTTGGTCTCGTTAACATGCAGGTCAGGGAGGGGGAAGTTCCCTTGCCTATAATAACTATTGGGCAAAAATGGCTGCTGAAATTTTGTATGTTATAATCTGGAATCCCCCTTTAATTTTCATTCAATCTGATTATTAATAAAATGATCTCCTGAAAACCACTACGCCATCAGGATTTGGCGTTGAGTAACTAAAACATGCATTTATCACTTACCCTTTAAACCAATCAGATTGTCGTCTACAAAATAACAAAAGTGAAAGTAAACATGATAGTATTTTAAACCATGGAAAGTCTTGACAGCCTGCATAACACATATTTTATTGAAGATATGTGTCTTTGTAGTATTGCATTCATTTATAATGTAATGACATCTTCAGATCATTTTGCAAGCGTTATAAATCATGCTTCTTGTGTTGACAATTTCTAAAAACAGTTATCGGGGAAAACCGCTATAGCTTATGTACAGTGTCTGTGGTCCACCATTAGATCTAACATTTTGTTAGATCTTACTTTAGTGAGAGCGTATTCTGTGTGATAATACAGGGCTTTTTTCACTGCCAGGGAAAGGGGCCCATGCCCTATAATTTTGGGGAAAAATCTTTATTTTTTCTCTAAAGGGGAATGAAAAAACCTGATGTGAAGTTACTATTTGGGGAAAACTGCATGATTTTAAAGAAATTTTCTGAGGGGAAGGCGCCCATAAATGGCCCCTACTAAAGAAGGAAAAAAAGCCCTGTTAAATAAAACCACTATACAGTGAAACCTGCCTTAGCAGCCACCTGCGAATAGCAACCACCTGTCTTAAACAGCCAGTTTGAATATGTCCTAAACTGACATTTTGTTCTCATTTTAACCTGTCTTTAACAGCCACCTGTATAGAGCAGCCACTTTTTGTCACTCCCTTGGGTGGCTGCTAAAGACAGGTTTGACTGTACATTAATCATTATGGTAATCAAATAGCAGGCTATGATAACTATACAACTAGCTTTTGCTGAGTTGGCACATTCCCATACTGTCTTGTCTTATAACATTTACAAATTTTGCTTCTGAATTTTTCAGACAACTCCTCAAAGAAAGTGTTTGCCTGCGGATGGTGCAAGTTCCGAGCAATCAACTCTTCATCCATAGTCCGTCATCATTATAAAAAGCACGACAATAAAGAACTGGATGTCATACGATTGAAATCTAATTCTCCTAAACAAGGTGAGACATATTTTTCTCTTTTGAGGGATACTTGTTTTATGATGGGTACAGCAAATTTCACTTTGATATATTCAAATGTGCTGGGGTAACAGATTTTTTTAATTACATGTATTTTTACTACATACCAACTCTTATCAAAAGTTCTGGGTAAGAGAACTCAACTGCAATTTTTTAAGGTTTGTCCTAATCTTTTGGGGATCAGTATTATAAAATAATATTTCAGGTTAATTTATGTATAATAACCTTTTAGTAATTAGTAATTTTAAGATTTGACCAAATTGTTTGTGGCTCAGTATTATAAAATAATATTTCATAAGTTGAGGTTTCAGATTGATTGATGTATGATTACCTTTTCAGGTTCAGCAAGTAGCATTGGTTTCAACTGCGACACCTGCAACTTTTCCGGACGTTTCCGTCATCAGATGCATCTTCATAATGACAGATTCCATCAAAATTCACTGAATCGGGATGGAACCACCGACTACGAATCGGATAGTGTTTACACCCCGGTGTACCCTTATTTCTACTACAACAAAAGTTTGCCTGAAAATTACTCAAAAATGCAGGAGAACTACAAACTGAAAGAAGTTACTGTTGTCTGCCAGGATTTATTTCAGTTAGGAATGGATGTATTATTAGATATTATAAACGATTTTGGAATAAGAAAGTTGTGTGTAGACAGACTCACAGAGAATGAATTCATTGGAATTGCGAGGAGGTATAGAGATGATGTGAGCTATGTAAACACACTTAAAGACAAGTTTGAACCTATCGACCTCACTGGTTTGGATGATAATGGAGTTGCTAAAGTCATAAGACGATAGACACATATAAAGACCAGTTTGAACCTATCAAACTCACTGGTTTGGATGATAGGGGAGTTACTCAACTCATAAGACAGTAGACGAGTCGGACATACGAAAAAGGTTCAGAAAAAGATGTATTTTAAAAGTGAGTGAGATAAGAGAGCGGTCTCAAATCTGTAGCTTTTAACTGGACATTTTGAGACTGGTCTCAACCTCGGCCCTTAATATGTTTGTGATATGAGGCTGGTCTGCAGTTATAAGAAAATGTTTTTGTCTTGCTGCCATTGCAAATGATGAAGCCAAACTTTAATGTTCATCTAAATAATGCACATATAAGAACCACAACCATGTCAAAGTAACGGTCAAGGTATCACTTTATCATTAGTGATTTCCCCTGGCATGGCTGTGCTATGGAGGAGACGATCTGAAACATAGCTTAAAAAAAAGTTGAAACAGACCTTGAATGAACAAATATCATAGTGGGTGTATGTAACTGTATGTTGCTAACATAAAATTCCTTTAACCCTTTCCTGTACAAATACACCTTTATTGCTAGGGCGAACAGTTTAGATCCAGATCAGACGGCACGGATCTAAACTGTTCGCTTTTTGATTCATTAGGTTCTTTCTGATGTGCCGGCTGATTTGGATCTACACTGGTCGCACATGCGTAAAAATGTGTATATATCCAGGAAAGGGTTAAACACCCCTGGGGGCAAAAGTGGGCATGCTTATTATTAATATTTGATAAAAAAAAATTCCATTTTATATTAAATTCTGATTGATATTGGATAATAAATATAGATTAACTATTTTTTCACCTAAAATAACATGTGGGGCATTTATTATGTTAGGGGCATTTAATAGGAATTTTTACTTCTTGCATACCAGATCATGTAGAATGAGTCACGCGCCTTATATGACGTCACAATGTCTTACGCATTTATGAATGAACGATGGAATGTCTCGTATATCACTTCCCTACTATAAAAAAGTAGTGCAGAGAAAAAGTTACCGGAAAACACCCCAAAATGCGCAAAATAAATACGGTATGCAAGAAAAAGTATCATTCACTTATGTTGGGTTAAGATCGCGTGATCCAGCCCTCGTGAAATATGCACTAAGGCGGTAACTCGGCTACGCGATCTTTACCCAACACACGTGAATGATACTTATAAGTATGCTCCTGCTTCAATCGAAAAGAAGTCCCAGATGTAAAAATAGTAATGAGGGATTTTTGTCATATTGAGTTTACTGAATTATTGTTATATTCTGCATACTAGATGAAACATGTATTAGCCCTTTACTCCATACACAAAAATTTATTGCATGAATGAACACTGTAAATCCAGATCACCTGGCACTTCCCAGCTATCTGATCTGGATCTAAACTGTTTACTTTTAGATTATGTTATGTCTTACCAAAATGCAACCAGTGTAGATCCAGATTAGATGGCAGAGATATGTCAGCTAATCTGGATCTACACTGATCAGATACATGATAAAAGATGTATATATCAAGCAAAGGGCTTTTTGATTTAATGTTAAAGTAAGAAAGACTAAGGTGTAATCATAACCTATAAAAGTAACTTATGTGCACTCATCCCCTTCTGCAAAGTTGAAGTGCCTGGTAGAAAAGTGCCAGTTTACAAGAAAAGTACCCAGATATAACATGCATCATGGACTAGCCGTCTTGTGAATTGCGGTGTGTGTTAGCTAATAATGTGCTTACAATGTGCTAAGTGTTAGAACATGTGCTGTGGAACCCCACCATTACTACCTACATTTGGGGCGCGTCACGGGAAAATGTACATTCGGACAGTTAACGTCAATCCTTTAAATGACGTCATAAACTTGAGCAGACGACATTGATTATTATGCATTTTGCGTCAAAAATATAATTTTATTGTAAAAAATTTGTAAGAAAAGCACTTGTTAGTTATGAGAAATTTATAGGTAGTTGTAAGTGCTTTCTAAATATAGTAACAACGAAAATGTCACAAAATATTACCGAAGGTACCTTTTCCCTTGGCGTGCCCCATTTGAGACTGGACAGAAGTGGTCTTGGAATTGTGATTAAGTTGCTTGAAACTGAACTGTATGCTCTGCAGTCAAACTTGGCAGTTACACCAGGAACTGTAAGCTCTGCAGTCAAACTTGGCAGTTACACCAGGAACTCTATGCTCTGCAGTCAAACTTGGCAGTTACACCAGGAACTGTAAGCTCTGCAGTCAAACTTGGCAGTTACACCAGGAACTCTATGCTCTGCAGTCAAACTTGGCAGTTACACCAGGAACTGTAAGCTCTGCAGTCAAACTTGGCAGTTACACCAGATAGCGTACTGAGTATTTCCAGAGGATTTGTATTTGAACTCTGGATGTTTATGTTTGTTAACCATTTATTCCATAGATACACCTTTATTGCTTGGGGGAAGAGAGTAGATCAAGATCAGGCAGCACATCCATGCCATCTGTCAGATTAAGATCTGCAGGTTGCTTTTTGATTTATTAGGTTATTTTCTGACCAAGATTTGACCAGTGCAGATCCAGATCAGACAGCACAGATCTGCCAGCTAATCTGGATCTACACTGGTCACACATGCCTTAAAAAGTATATAAATAGAAAAAGGGTTAATTTAATTATTTGATTACAGATCTGTATGTTTTGCAGTCAAATTTTATTGACTGAACTTAAATATTTATGTAGAAACATTAACCCTTTCCTCCATAGATACATGGGCTAACAGTTTAGATCCTGATTAGCCGGAACATTTGTGCCAGCTGATCTGGATCTACACTGGTTGCACACATGTAAAAATGTGTATATATGGAGAAAAGGGTTATACAGTTGTAGGTACAGGAACTCATTTTGAAGAATCGATTTATATTTATACACTTGTATTTACTGTACAAAGTGTTCATTAGTGGAATCATGAGAGTGTTGTCATTGTGCCACAAGTTAAAAATTAACAATGTTAATAGTGCATGCATACTTTATTTAAAATGTTATACATAAATTATTATATGCATTCTGTTCAAATATTGAATCAACTAAAGTGACTTATAGGCCCAACATGGCTGGGTGTTGTAATTATTTGTAATGCGTATAATTTGTAAATATTATACACAATGTCACTTTAATAAAATTTACTGACTTTACAAGTTTTCAGAACAAATTTCGAATTTGCAGTTTGGATAATTGCTTAATACTGTCATTCCTGTTCGTGATGATAAAACTGAAATGTAGACATTTTGGAGATTCCGCATTAACCCTTTCCTCCATATATACGCATTTTTACGAATCAGTGTAGATCCAGATCCACTTGTGGCATTTTAGTCAGAAATAACCTAATGAATCCAAAAGTGAACAGTGCAGATTCTGATCTGGATCTACACTGTTCGCCCATGCAATAAAGGTGTGTCCAAGGAGGAAAGTGTTAAAGATCACTAATTTTTGTGTTTTTGAAGTTGCATAATACATTTGTAATGCTTATGTTTGCAGCAGTTAGAACTGGTGTCTAGTTTTGTTGTTAATTTTTACAAGTTACAACAATTCATATACTAAATGTTTTTATGCCAGCCCCATCACCCTCATTTAGAAGGAAGTAAAAATTTGTTGGCGGGTATCTCAGTCTGTCTGTACATGTGTGACCAGTATAGATCTAGATCAGCTGGCACATATTTGTCATCCAATCTGGATCTACAGTGCTTGCCTCTTGGTTATAAATGACCCATTGAATCTACAACCAGGGTTGAAGGTTATAAAGCTGAGTTTGGAAACCAGTCTCAAATCTCAAGCATCTGATTGGCTGAAATGGCGACTGGTCGCCATTTCAGCCAATCAGATGCTTGAGATTTGAGACTGGTTTCCATGCTCAGCTTTATAACCTTGGGCACAGGGCTTTTTCAGCTAGTCACATGGGGCCGATAATGGGCCCCATTCCCAATGCCAAATAGGGACCATTTTTCCCAATTTCAAGAAAAAAATTCCCAATTTCAAGAAAAAAAACAGTGTAAACCGTGAAAAAAATCCCAATTTGAGCAGGGGCCTTTTTCCCCTGAAAAAGCCCTGACAACTAACAATGTACATGTAGATACTTATCAGCTGGCACAGGTGTTCTTGCTGATCTGGATCTGCACTGTTTGCCCATGGGATAACAGCCATATCCCATGAATTATACGGTTAACCCTTTCCTGTATAGATACGCATTTTTATGCATGTGCGACCAGTGTAGATCCAGATAAACCGGCACATCCGTGCCGTCTGATCAGGATCTGCAGGGGTCGCATTTTGGTCAGAAATAACCTAATGAATCTAAAAGCGAACAGTTTAGATCCTGATCAGATGGCACGGATGTGTCCGCTGATCTGGATATAAACTGTTCGCCCTAGCAATTAAGGTGTGTCTGTACAGGAAAGGGTTAAGATATCGCTCAGCAATACATGAGTTTGTCTACAGTAAGTGGGTGACTAATAAATACTCTGGTTGTGAACAAATGTTAAATGTAAATTGAAAAGTTATCCAAATGTTTGTTTCTTTATAGTTTGGAAAATAAAGTTTTATACAGGTTGATAAACTGTTTGTCATTTTTAATGCATGATTCTGGCTCAGAGTGGAAATGAAACAATCACAGTGTCTAGCCACATAATTTCAAACACACTTCCTGTACCCAGGCTTTCAAGCGGGCCCTACATTTTCCTACTTTTCCTACTTTTCCCTACTTTTTTGTGTTTGGCCCTACTTTTCCCTACTTTTTTTTTAAAGAGCCCTACTATCCCTACTTTTTGAAGAAAAAAGTCATTTTAAATGTTTTTAATAATCTTACATGAACATAAATTTGTTTAAAATAAAAGTTAAAACATTTTTCTGCATTTTTGGTTAAACACTAGTTGCTAGTATAATTGAAGGACACAAAGGATGGTACCAGAAGTTGGTCTTCAGTGGTGCGGGGAGATTCCATTATGGGGATGGTTGGAGCTGACAAGACATTAAGCCTGACAAGGTGAGATGTTTAATTTTTTTTTAGAAAAAATAACAAAAATAAAAGTTGCAGAATAATGATAAAATATAATACTTTTGTACACAGACTAGATTCTTCATGTCCCAATGATGCTTGCTGAGGGTGAATACTTGCCATTTTATGTAAGTTTAGCATAATGGCAAGTATTTAAAAGCTCACAGTGATCATTTTGAACCTAAATCTTCATTGAATGAATAAGGGATCAAGTGTAGTGAGCTTTACTTTTTTCACTAGCTTGAAGTAAATTGCATGTTAATAGATGTGCAAGATTTCTTAAAACTAACCATGTGTCTTTCTAGGACTAACCTTGAACTCTTATGCTGCCACTAAAATGTGATAATTTCCATTTTTAGTTGCTTTTTGGTATTAATGTCTAGATAAATCCAGGGCTGCAATGGAAAAGTGTAGAGAGAAGAGGGAGGAGATCGATGAAAAGAGGCGCAAGTTACTTGAAAGTGTGCCATAATCCAAAAACAATCAAAGAAATTAAATCTGTGGTTAAGGAGCCTGCTTGTTTTCTTGCTTTGAGTAAATGACTCAATCTATAAATACATTAACTCTGCATACTAATTGCTAATATTGTAAACATGGTATGTGGTACTGTACACAATTATTGCTTGTTGTTTGCCCATGTAAACTTCATCTTAGCTAGTTTTGCTTTAAACATTTGTTTTAAACTTTTTAATAATGTAGGCACATTAACTCTGCATACTAACTGCTAGTATTATGAACACTGTAAGTGATGCTGTACACCATTATTGCTTGTTTGTTTTCCCATGTAAACTTCCTTTATGCTAGTTATGTTTTTTAGAAGCTTTAAACTTTTGAATAATCTAGTCTGTGTACATAATCCATGCTACACGAAACTTCAGTTGATATGTTTGTAATACCATTTTTTGTTATATGTGTTTGGAATTGGATCTAATAAAACTTAACCAATTCCAGGTTTAATGGCCAACTCATCCTTGTGGAATCCCTGTTGAGACACTGAAGACCACTTTACAGGTGCTATGAACATGTTAGTAGATGTTTTTTGCAGCTGAATGGTAAGTAGACAGCCCTATTATCCCTACTTTTTTGCTATGAAAATCCCTACTTTTCCCTACTTTTTTAGGAAAAATCCCTACTTTTATCCCTACTTTTTTCTTTGTGGTCACTTGAAAGCCTGTGTACCATTTATGTGGCAGTAACGCTGATAAACTTATCATGAGTCACATTGTATTATAATTATTGAAAAACAATGATTGCTGGTCCCAATGTTATAAAACTGAAACTGGTCGCCATTTCAGCAGCCAATCAGATGCTTGAGATTTGAGACTGGTTTCTAATCTTAGTTTTATAATCTTAAACACTGGTGGGGCAATATTTTAAATAATTTAGGGGTTCCTTTAATAGCTTTAGATGTTCCTTAAACTTCCTTTTATCTCCATTTACAAAGTCAGAATCACAAAAACACGGGCCGAATTGCAAATTAAATGTCTTAAAGTGGTTGCACTTGCCGACACCTGGCGATTAAAGCTAGAACAAAAATAATAGAGCTTTTTCCGTCAGCCGACGGTCGAAGCTTAAACAGAAATAATAGATCATAGAATTGTTTGGGACAACTCGACGATCAAAGCAGGAACAGAAATAATATACTTATGGACAAGTCTTGTCCGGTAGGATTTTCCTTTAATATCTTTAACGCGCGAAATCAAAAATGCCAATTTACAAGACATTACTCTATCGGCATGCATTTGGTTTCGATAGAAAATGTACATTTATATGTATTAAAAACAACACAAACTTGGGATTAGTACCGGTACTGCCAGTAGAGAAATGTGTTGAAAATTGGCATGCAAAAAATCTTCCTATTTGACAAGGCTTTCGTACATTAGCATAGATCACTTTAGGATTCCACACCATCAATTCTAGAAAAGAAATTTGTAATAGATAGAGCACTTTCGGACACCTGACAGTCGAAATTAAAACAAATGTTACGACGATCAAAGCTAGAACACAAACATGATGGTATTTTTAATAGCGGCTATATGTGTGTATGTATAATTCATATGAATTTTGCTATACGGCGACCCATATAATTTCCAATACGGTGATGGAAAATCCAATTTATAACTGGTTCAGGTTAAAATTAGATATATCAGAGTTTATTACTGTACCATTAAACCGTCATACTTTAGTTGTAAATAATTGTGTACTCGTACGGATTAATTCATCAAGGTGAGTTATTTGTACGAAATACATGAAGGTCGGGTTTAGATATAGATAATATACATGTATTTAGACTTCGTACGGTTGTCATAAAAATAACATGGTTAAATAGTAATGTTAAAAGATATGCGACAACCCGCCGTATTCAAAATTTATGTTATTTAATTGCTTTGTACTTTAAACATTTATAAATTATACCGAATTTATGACAATGATTGTGGATAAGTAGACAATCACGTGATAGCTTTTAATTGACTGCAAATGTAAAGGGACCCGGCTCCAAGATTATAAAAATCAGTTGAAAATTTTGATCTACTTCTTGCATTTGACTTAGTTATAATAAAGTTACTGTAGCAGATCAATGTTTTCAACATCGCGATATAGAAGCGTTCATTCAGCAACCGGGTCCCTGTGGGCCTACTACTCTTTTAACGATTGTCTGTCACCTGACTGTACAGTTATTGGTGACGAACTGTACATAAAATTTGATATGTATAGTACACATTGTATATCGACAGAAAGATGAGTGGCCCTCTACTTGTTACATGTGAATGGTTGAATGAACAGATTTCTTCTGGATGTCAAGATGCTGACCTGATCATTCTTGATGTGTCATGGTCTAGCTCGAAGAACTGCTTTGAGGAATTTCAAAAGTAAGTTTCTCTAATGCATATTACATATTAAATTATATCTGTCACATGAGTAGGATTCGGATGAAAAATCCGACCCGAGACGGTTACGCGGCACAATGTTCATGTACGATCACAAGACTGTTGAGATACTGGCTAAACATTTTCTTGTGCGATTATTCCACCTGTACATGATATAGAATTATTTCTCATTCATTATGCTGCAGATATATCATAGCGCTGGACTCGTCTTACGCGGGAGTTGGGGGTAGGATTTGTGGAGATGTGGGATCACGTTTTATAAGCACCGATGAACCATTTAAATTACATTGATAAATCATGTTCGAATGAAATAATGCTTGTATTCTCTTTTTCAAACAACATATTCCTTTCAATATATGAAATCATGCTTATATTCTCTATTTCAGACAACATACTCCATTCGATATATGAAATCATGCTTATATTCTCTATTTCAGACAACATATTCCTTTCAATATATGAAATCATGCTTATATTCTCTATTTCAGACAGTATTTTCCATTCGACGAATGGAATCATGCTTATATTCTCGATTTCAGACAACATATTCCAGAAGCTCAATACTTAAACGTTTTGGATGCCGAGCACACAGACATATATCCTAGAAATATTCCATCAGCTGAATCATTTACAGACAAAGCTCAAAAAGCAGGGATTAACTCCAGCTCACGAATCGTAGTGTACAGTAATTCGGATAAAGCGGGATATTTCCTGTCCGGAAGAGGATGGTGGACCCTTAAAGTATAAATATTTCACCATATTCTGAATAGGTCGAGGACAAGTTTGTTCGTTCCGAGGGTCTAGGTTAACACTATCTGTGACACGTGCCCCATACCGTTTCTTTAATATATTTATGTGACGTACGGAATGCATTGTGTTAACACTTATTCTTTCAAATGATACTGGGCATACTGCCCCGAGTACGCTAGTAGTAAACAATTCTTAATTTCACAATTCGCCTTTCAAGCATCATTAGAGCAAGCATTACTGACTAAAAGTAAACCAGCAACATATCAGACCAACAAGCATTATTTATTCGTTCGTTGTTGTATTATCAATTAGATTATCAAAATCTTCACGTTACCCCTTATATTGGATGGTTGACGTACATCTACTCTAAAAGCGGACCCCTTTTCAATTCGTTTAAAACGGGATGAACATTTCGAATGAATAGAATTTAGCTGAAATCTATGCTACCGGGGGATAGACTATTCTGACAAAATGATCCTTAGCCCACATTAAACTATTTCGTGTTTTAAATGTAGAGAATGGAACCTGCTATCTTTACATTAAGATTAGCATTTATTTAATAAAACAGGTACTTACATCATTCAACATTGTTCAGACTAAAATTAGCTTTCATTTAAGAAAATTAGAATAGGGACTAAGCACCAACCATTTTGAAGAATGTGATAAAGGTCATTTTGTCAGACACTGGCTCATAAAACACAACTTATTATTTCAGTATTTTGGACACAAAAATGTATCCATCCTGGATGGCGGCCTGCAGAGATGGTTGCAGTTAGGATTTCCCACGTCCAATAAAACAACAGAGGCTCCGGTAAATACATGTACTTTGTTAATATCATGTGTACACGACTTCGCCCAGTGTATTATTCATGTTTTGTTATTCAGAAATAAATGAAATGTTTGTTAAAATCTGTGAACAGCTTATTAAAACGTCTAAGACCATTCACTTTTTTCATATTGCGAGCAATTATGTTTTTGCGATTTTTTTATTATTGTGGAAAATTGACCCTGAACAAAAGTTAATTCCCGAGGATTCAAATAGGCCTATATACAAAGAAATGGAAAATTGATCCTGAACAAAAGTTAATGGACTAAAATTTTGAAATAGGTAAAAAAGAAATTTCAATAAGATATAGTGATAGAAATCGAGTTTCAAACGAAGTTATTGTAATACAAAACATAATCAATGCATTGCCATTTCAAATTTTATTTTTTTACCAGATAGTATCATTATTTTTCAATTTACACCAATTACTACTTCCGTCGAATGTCGTTGAATGTTTGGGATGTTAAAATTTAATTTGACTGTTAAATGTTTAATCGTATTAATTTTAGATTTATTATGTAATCCGATACTTTATTAAATCAATTTGTCATGTTAATTAATTCTTGATATATATTGTTATGAAAAAGCAAGATTATCCGCAATGCAAGAGTCTCAGGGTGACGAATGTTGGTTTTTTCTTATTTACTGAATTGTGTAGTTACACAAACGAAAGAATTTCACTACTTTTGTTGCAACATATTACAACGTCCTGTTAGAATTCAACTTATTATTTAGATATCGAAGATAACAATTCTAGTAGTTTAGTTTTATAAATTACTTGCCCTCGTAATATTCATGTATCTTTACGTATCTTAACTCCTGGTATTTGGAACAATATTTTATTTTATGCTTTTCAGTGAATTATAGAATTTTCCCGTTGAAATCAAAGTGGTATTTCACTGTTTTCAAACAGTGGACTATCATTTTTATTTTCACTGCTTTTTTACGTTGTCAAATGCACTTAACCCTCCGAATGAGAACGTTTAGAAAACGGGCTCAAATTTGAATATATGAAGTCAAGTCATAAACAAGCGTTTTTGCGCCATTCCTTATAATTTTTCTGTCAAATTGTGCATTACAAGCATAAAATAAAAACGGATTTTTTACCGGTGAAAGATAGAAATATATTTCACTCGTGAACTCCGGAATTACGTATGTTCACTTGTGGCTTAGCCACTCGTATAAAATACGAATTCCGGAGCTCACTCGGTGAAATGTATTTTATATCTTACACTGGTAAAAGCAAATATATCCTTTATTTCGAAAACACTGGCAAAAGACGCATTTTGTAACTCCTGGTAGTCATAATGCTTCATCATTGCAACCGAAAAGTAACTCAAATTGAGTGATTTTTTTTCAGAAAGGTACCTTTGTAGCCTCTATAGACTGTGCAATTCGTACGACATTTGAAGCTGTCCGTGACAACGTGGACACAGAACGATTCCAGCTGATAGACACAAGACCCACCTCGGCTTACGAAGGTAGGTGTCAGTCTCTTCTGTCAATTGGTCAGGGGAGTACCTTGACTTGTGATGAAAGTACGCAATCCTTCTTCGTGGAGGGGCGCTGCGCTGGAATGCCTCCCCGGAGTTGTTAAAGGCGTCTCTAATTCAGGCTAGTAATACTTTCCAAACGAAATATGCTCTCTGTTCCATTTAAATCTGAGAAAATACATATTTTTTTCAAAATTATAAAATTATCCGATACATATCAAGATCACTACAAAGACGTTTATATGATTAAATTATAATTTTACCTAGCTGCCTATATTGTTTACAGGTTATGCGCCAAATAGTGCAGGCAAATGTAATTGACGCAAAATAACATCGTTGACGACAATATTATTATCAGGAAAAGCCAATGAAAAACATAGTTACTTGCTAAGATGTCATATATAAATGTTTTTATGACGTTGTTGTACAGGAGTTTAACAGTTGTACAAACATATATTTTTATTTGTTATATAGTCGTTATAAATAGATGAAAAAGGGAACTTTGAAAGCCGACGAACACGACAAATATAAAAATATTACAGGCTCGATTGAGCCTGTTAAAGGGCAGTAATGGAAATGCATTTTACTAAAGACTAACTTAAAGCTATTTTGTCTTTTTATTATTAACAATAATGTCAAACTCCTATGATTGGTTTTACATGTTTAATGAATTCTACAGTAAGAAATGGCAAGTTTACATCTGTGCATTTGATTTATTTCAACAGAAAAGAAAATTCCAGGAGCCAAGAGTATAGAGATGGGTGTATTAGTTGACACAGGAAATGGTACATTGAAGAACAAAGATGAACTTAAAAGTAGTATGTAGTAGTCTTTATTTTCCTTTTTTACTAAGTGCCTTTTACAGGCTCCTTCCATTCAGACAAGTTCTTCGAAATCGTTAAGTTTTCCCCTAAAAGTAACTTTATTTCAAGTTTTTTTTTCATTCCCCATTAGAGAAGAAATTACGCTGTTTTCCCCAACATTATAGCCCCTCCTCTGGCATTGAAAAAAAGCACTGATTCCGGATATACAGTTTTGTCTAAAACATTTATCTACCATTTGAAACTCAAGACCAAAAATAGTTATATCTAATGTTTTACCTCTTGAAATATAATACTAACAGTAACAATTGGTGTTACAGGATACACAGTTATGTCTAATGTCTACATAATATAAGCCTAAAATAACTAGAAGTGTCTACCATTTTGATAGAAAGGACTTGGGATAAAGGTGCGATAATATTAGAACCAAATCACAGCGTTATTTGGCAGAAATGCTCACGTGAAATTTTGCCACATATATATTGTGTATATACACGCTTTGTAGAATTGAGTTTTTTTAGGATTATTTAATACTTTTTGCGAAAATATAGTGACATGTTTAACCCACTTAATAAGGTGTAGTATAAAAAAATTATACAGCATCATCAAACAGGCCGAATTCGCTCTGGTTACGCTTCTCTATTGCATCCTCAAATGAGAAGTGTATACGATCATATGATATTGCATTCTTGTATATGGGTTATAGTCTGTATATGGATTTTAACAACCTTAGCATCATGTTTATGGATATTGAGCAAAACAAAGATGTCATTACGCTTTTTTTATCATTTAAAGGCTCTACGTGAAAATAACAACATCAGAGCACTTTCGCCTTGTTTATTTTTGAGTTTACAAATGTATTTCATGATCTGGCCTGGCTTAAATGAGGCTGCGTATAAATGAAACATTATCATTTAGTTTTCAGTGCCGCTGGGATAGATCTGAGCCGGCCTGTAGTAGCCCACTGCAACAGTGGCATGTCATCGTGTACGGTAGCGTTTGTGGCAAAATATCTTGGTGCCAAAGATGCTTCTGTCTTTCATGTAAGTGTTCATGCTGAATCGTTTTGCGTGATTTTGCGTTTCTAAAATATTTAGCCATGTACAACATACATCTTTGTGTGTAGTCTTCGATACAAAAAATAGGTTGGTGATTTGTTTTGGCATGCTATTAGGTTACATATAATACTGTTCATTAACATTATATTTCGAGCTAGAACACTAGAACAAAACTGCTAAATGTAGTTTAAATGTGTAAAATCTATTTTTGTAATAATTTGAAAATGTTAAATTAGAAATTAAATTGATTTAACTTTATTGTTAAATTTCTTCTTCAGGGAGGTTTTACAGAATGGTCAAAGAGGACATAGGACAAATAACGAATGCTGGTCAAAACAAGTTAAACTTATCGTCTTATGATAAATGACAGACAAATTTGACAAACAATTTGAACATGTTGTTTATAATGGCAATTTTGATGTCAGCAATGTTATTTTTGTAAATGTTGTATCATGTATACATGGACTTTATTAAAACACGTATGTGCCTCGTTTTCGTCTCGTTTATGTTGTCTCTGTTTCACAGCTGTAAAAAATATTAAAAAAACGAATTTCTTGAATGATGGAATAGAAAAAATGGTTAAGCCATGGGTGCTATTTAGTTCAGTACCTAACAAGCTATAATACGATATTTTTATATATAGTTTTCATTCTATCTCCTCGCCACAACAAAAACAAATTTGCTTCTAGTTTAATAAAGCAAAATGAATCTATAAAGCAATCAGATTTAATTTTCTTGATCTAAATTTCATTGAAAATGTTTTGGTAATTACTAAAATTTACGACAAACGGAATGATTTTGATTTAAATAGCGTATTTTTTTTCAAAGGCTTCTGTCCCATATGCAGCAGTTTGTGCAGGTTTATATTTCACACTGTTAGAATTTAAAGAGCTTGTAGCAATGTTAAAGGTTTCAATGAATTCATCTTTTCATAACAATAAAAAACACATTTAAAACAGATGTTTCAGGTTGTATCGCTAATACCACCGATTTTATCAAAGATAACAGCTGCGGTTTCAATTCACCAAGTACTGCAACTACATGAAGTAGATATTTCTCAGCCAGTGTTTTACGGGGATTTCGATTTATAAATTTAAAAAGACAATATTAATTTCTCCACCTTATTCGTGAAAGTTTCACGAATAAGGTGGAGAAATTAATATTGTCTTTTTAAATTTATACAGATACGGCCACCGGAACTGCGACGACGTCTACAGTTACTTCTACAATCACATCAACTTCGACGGTCACAGGTTCGGATTCAGCCACCGCAACTGCGACGACGTCTACAGTAACTTCAACAATCACACAAACTTCGACGTCAACAGATACCACCACAACCACCGCAACTGCGACGTCGTCTACGTAAACACCTTCAATTACCACTACTTCGACGCCTTTAACAGATACCTCCTCAGCCACTGCAATTTCCACGACTTCTACATAGAAACCATCTGTAAAATCAATTCAAAAATAAAGGTTACCAACGTGATATCCTGCAGCTCTCTGCTTGCTAGGTAAAAAAAACTACCGTTTATTTGTTTGCCACATTTTAGTTTTGCTTGATGGTGGCTTAGGTTTGGGAGCGCATTGCCTGCATGTTGTTTTGGGGGAATCTCGTAAAAGAAGCTTTATTATTTTATTTATTTATGCCACGGTTACTCCAGGCCCAAAGTTTATCAAACTGAGAAGGAAAACCAGTCTTAAATCTCAAGGATCTGATTGGCTGAAATGGCGACTGGTTTCAAATCTCAGTTTTATAATCTTCAGCCACTCAACAGATGCTCAGGTGCCGTGATTATAAAACTATTTTCATGCTCAACTTAATTCTGTGCTCAAAATTAAATTGTCTAGAGCATTAACAGACTTTATAAATTTGAAACAACTGTCTCTTCAACAGTTTTATTGAGATCAGTCGTATCATGTTTACAGTTTAAAATGTTTTTGTATAATCAAACAGAAATGAAATAACCATATGTTCATGCTCAAATTGAGTTGAGCATGCAAACAGTTTCATTATGACGGGGCCTGGTCCCAAGGTTATATAACTGAGTTTTGAAACCAGTCGCCATTTCAGCCAATCAGATGCTTGAGATTTGAGACTGGTTTCCATGCTCAGTTTTATAACCATGGGCACTGATCTCAGTAAGGTCATTGAGTACCCACCTTGATTTCCAGACAATGCTATTAGCTTCTTGTTTCTGTACGTTTGCGTGCTTTTGCATGCAACACTGTTGAGTTGATGGGTGAGTTGTAGCCAAGATATTTGTTTGTTCGTATGAGAACCTGTTAGGATTGATTCACCATAAAACCCAATTAAAACCTACCAGTGGGAAAAGTTTGCCACTGACCGTTCAATTGCGGTAACCATTCCAGTTCTCATTTTCGTTGCTTGCGGTATCCTTTTATAAACTGACCAGTTTATAAACCAATGCTCTCTTTTCCTTTCTGGGCCCAAGATCATAACACTAAAGCTGGAGACCAGACTCAAATCTCAAGCATCTTGTAACATTTAGTAAATGTATTGCTTATCTAAAGCAAGTCTATCTTCCCAGAATTCCTAGTAGATCTAATAGATTAAACATCCGTCCAAAGCATACACTGACCACTTGATATTAAACACTTGTTGCTTGTAAATAAAGGAGTCAAGACACACCTTGTGTTAGTAGTTTTATTAACTAGACTTCTAGACTTGAATGTCACCACTCGCAACCAGACAATATTACATGGTGTCAGAGTAAATAAAATTAATTCAAGAATGGATTAATGGATGATATTAATTTGATTAACATTTTGTTAAACAAAAAAGCTACAATGGAAGGAATTATTCCACCATCTATGAAATGGGACGAATCAAACTTGCCAGAACAGTTTGAAAAATTTGTAAGACATGCAGAACTAGTGTTTTCTGGACCACTGAAAGAAAAATCAGAAAAAGAGAAGGTTTCTTACTTTTTGTTATGGCTAGGAGACAAAGGTAGAGACATCCGACATACATGGAATGACATTTCGCAAGATGATGCAAAGAAGCTAGAAACCTTTTTCTCAAGATTTAGAAATCACCTACGACCAATTCTTAATCCGATTTTCGCACGGTATCAATTTTACAACGAAATTCAAAAGGATGAAACAATCGACAATTATGTCACCAGATTACGATTAAAAGCAAAAGATTGTGACTTTGCAAACGAAGATGAAATGTTGCGAGACAGAATCGTTTTTGGGACTAATTCAAACAAAATTAGCGAAAAATTGATTAACCAAGGAAAAGACTTAACTTTGCAAAAAGCAATTCAAATTTGCCAGAGTTATGAATACTCAAGAGAGCAAATGAAAGAAATGTCTAGAGAAGACATCCATGCAGTCAGGAAGACGTCATCAAACAGAAAAGATGAGCTGAGCAAGGAGACACACAAGGCCAGAGGGAAAGGAACAAAGTCAAGCTGGAGAGCTAAAGACAAAAGTGACACTTGCGGGAAATGCGGATACGTCCATCCGAATAAAGATTGCCCAGCAAAAGGACAGAAATGCGCGAAATGCGGAAAATTGAATCATTTTAAAAGTGTTTGCCGGACAAAATCTGTAAACGAAGTAAATGTTGACAGTGAAGACAGAACAGATTCGGACTTTTACGTGAACACGGTAAATGTTTCATTATCACAGCATGATCAGGCTTTTGCCACATTACACGTTGGCCCGAACAATACCCCTATTTCATTTAAGGCATCGCCACACTCCTCCCAATTCTATTCATCGGTAAAATAAAAATCATCAAATCTCAGTAAATACAAAATGACATTCAATGAAACTTTGCACAAATGAAGGTTACTAATGTATCTTTATTTTGCATACAAAAAGACAACTTAGAAAAGTAAAGAAACAAAGCTAGACCTAAAAATTCCTTGAAATCTATTTACATAAATTCACAAAAACTAGGCGATGCAGAACAAAACTTGAAATTTCCTCGTGAGCGCAATGATACTGACAAGAAAATGTTGTGTACTTTGTAAAAAACTTTCAACTATTAAAAGAGAAATCAGTGATTGTCATCCGTTTACGCGACCAGGAAATTGAAGGTCAAACACACTTTTACTAATATCTCGTAAAGTTTACATAAGTAAATCATGAGGACACAATAAATTGTTGTCAGTATCATATTACTCATGTGGGAATTTAAAATGATGTTTTGTGTTCTTTAGTTTTTGTGAATTTATGTAAATAGAAGTTGAGGGAGTTTTTAGATCCTGCTATTTTTCTTTACTTTTCGAATATGTCTTACCATCTGTAAAATAAAGATACATTAATAACATACACTTGTGCAAAGTTTCATTTAACAGCATTTTGCCGTTCTTGAGATTTTAATAATTTTCTTTTTATCGATGAATAGAATTGGGAGGAGTGTGGAAGGCCCTTAAAATAGATACAGGTAGTCAAGTCAACATCATTCCCGAGTCACAGTTATTCCATCTTGGAATAAATATACACTTAGAACCATCTAACTGTAAGCTATCGTCTTACACAGGCAATCCACTCAGAGTGAAAGGCACTTGTAGATTACAGGCCAATTACAAACAAAAAGCAATTAATGCTACATTTTATGTTGTAGATACAACATCTGTACCCCTATTATCACTTAAGACATCAATTGACCTTGACTTGATTAGACTGATATACTCAGTAGACGGTCAAGAGATCTCTGTGCAAGAGACTAGCAGTAAGAATCAAATTATCAGCGAATTCAAAAATGTATTTGATGGTGTAGGTCTTATGCGCGGTAAGGTTAAGTTACACTTAAAAACTGACTGTGTTCCAGTCGTAAACCCACCGAGACGAGTCCCAGTTGGACTAAAAGACAGACTAAAAGACGAACTAGCCCGTATGGAAAAACATGGCATAATAACTAAGGTTACAAAACCAACAAGTTGGGTGTATAATCTAGTGATTGTCGAGAAACCCAAAACAAAAAAACTTAGGATTTGCCTTGATCCTAAAGCGCTCAATGAAGCAATATGTAGACCCCATTATCCTATGAGAACATTTGAGGAGGTCATGTCCCAACTAGCAGGCGCTAAGTACTTCTCAGTGCTAGATGCCACTAGTGGTTATTGGAGTGTTCAGTTGGATGAACCATCATCCTATTACACAACATTTAATACCCCATTTGGTCGTTGGAGGTTTAAAAGATTACCGTTTGGTCTGAATTGTTCACAAGATATATTCCACCAGAAACTTGACGAAATTTTCGAAGGTTTAACTGGTGTAACAGGAATAGTCGATGATTTGTTAGTATTTGGAAAGACCAAGGCCGAGCATGACTCAAACCTTGAAAAGGTACTTGAACGTGCACAATCTCGAGGTGTTAAATTCAACCCTGAGAAATGTGTTATAGGCACTACCCAAGTTTCATACTTCGGACATATTCTCTCTGAAGAAGGTGTGAAACCCGATCCCCAAAAGGTCAATGCCATTACTGAAATGCAGCCACCTAAAAATAGGGCTGAGTTAGAAACTTACTTAGGCATGGTTACATACATGACCAAGTTTGCCCCAAATCTTGCTACAGTTACTGCCCCAATGCGTATTCTTCTTAAGAAAGATATTGAATTTGAATGGAGTGAACCTCAAGAAAGAGCATTCAAAGAAGTTAAGAACATCTTATCTTCAGCTCCTGTTCTAACGTTCTTTGACCAGAACAAACCTATCAATATACAATGTGATGCTTCCAAATATGGATTAGGTAGCGTACTGATGCAAGATGGAAAGCCAGTTGTGTATGCATCAAAAGCTCTTACACAAACTGAAACTGGTTATGCACAGATAGAAAAAGAAATGTTGGCAATTCTATTTTCGTGCAGGCGTTTCCATCAATACATATACGGTAAAAGAGTCACTGTTGAATCGGACCATAAGCCGTTATCTTCAATCATGAAGAAATCTTTAAGCAATGCAACTCCCAGGTTACAACGCATGATGTTAGAGCTGAAGAAATATGACCTGAATGTTACCTTCGTTCCAGGTAAACATATCCCTGTTGGAGACCTCTTATCCCGAAAATCTCTCCCAGAAACCTACCCTGAACTGTCAGATGGCCTAGATTTGCACATTCACACGGTACTTTCAAGTATAGCTGTAAGCGACCGTAAATTTGAGCAGGTTAAACAAGCTACGCTAAATGACCCACAGTGTCAAACACTGACAAAGGTTATCTTGAATGGTTGGCCAGAAAATAGGTCAGATTGCTCTCCCAATATAATCGAATATTGGAATCACAGAGATGAACTGTCCGTGGGAGAAAACATTATTTTCCGAGGTCAGAAAATTGTAATACCATCTGCCCTTAGGCAAGAAATGATAGAAGCCGTTCATATTGGTCACATGGGAACTGAAAAATGTTTGCAACGCGCACGTGATATTATGTTTTGGCCAAAAATGACATCAGAAATTACTGATTTTATATTAAAATGTGATGTTTGTTTGAAGCACAGAAACGCAAATACAAAAGAGCCATTGAAATATCATGAAATCCCAGACAGACCATGGCAGGTTGTTGCAACCGATGTTTTCAATTGGGAAAACAATGACTATTTGGTCACTGTAGACTACTTCAGTCGATACTTTGAAGTTGACTTACTGACTGACTGTAAGAGCATTTCTATCATAAGAAAACTCAAAGTGATATTTTCCAGACATGGCATTCCTGAAAAACTAGTTTCAGACAATGCTAAATACTACGACAGTGAAACATTCGCAAAGTTTGCAAAAGACTGGAATATAGAACACGTGACTAGCAGTCCTTTGTACAGTCAAAGCAATGGACTTGTTGAAAAGACTGTACAGACAGTTAAACGCATATTCAAGAAAGCAAAGGACAGTAAAACCGACCCATATATGGCTATTCTTGAATACAGAACAACACCCTTAAAGTGTGGTAAATCACCATCTCAGTTACTGATGGGCAGACGATTAAGATCTGTTATACCATCAACTAACGAACAACTTTTGCCACAACAAATTGACATAAAAGACATCAGACGGAAGTTAACAGATAATCACGAAACACAAAAGAAATATTATGACAGACAATCTAAACCATTAAAATCTCTACAAGTTGGAGATAAAGTAAGAGTTCAATTTGACAAGCAGTGGAAACCGGGAACTGTGATTAACACACATTCCGACCGATCTTACATCGTGAGAACAAATGAAGGTGGAATTTACCGCCGAAACAGAAAATTCTTACATAAGACCAAAGATCAGAATGACCCTCAATTACCATTAGAGAATCTTAACTGCTTTATTCCCAAAGAAACTACTGATAATACTCCTCAGGTACCACAAGTTTCAGGAAATGATCAAGCCCTTCCATCTGAACAACCTCGTGAGAACGTTTATATTACTAGGTCAGGTCGATCTGTAATTCCCAACAAATTTCTCAATGACCCCATGTGGCAAAAGTAAACTGATGTGTGAGATAATGAATATATCTGTTTGCACTTGATACTATATGCAAACAAACACTTAAGAAGTTTAAGTGCATCACTGTATATATATGCTTCAATTATTTGAACATGATTGATAGCAATTAATAGTGTTATTATTTTAGATGATTTGCAATTTTATAAAATGTATCTCTACATTTAATTTCTAAACAAGGGAGATGTAACATTTAGTAAATGTATTGCTTATCTAAAGCAAGTCTATCTTCCCAGAATTCCTAGTAGATCTAATAGATTAAACATCCGCCCAAAGCATACACTGACCACTTGATATTAAACACTTGTTGCTTGTAAATAAAGGAGTCAAGACACACCTTGTGTTAGTAGTTTTATTAACTAGACTTCTAGACTTGAATGTCACCACTCGCAACCAGACAATATTACACATCTGATTGGCTGAAATGGCGACTGGTCTCCAATCTCAGTTTTGTGATCTTGGGCCCTGTTTTTCTTTTGGCTGTGCGAGGAGGATGTGTTTTTATGAATAAGGCAACGCCTGATACATGTATGCATATGTCACTCTTTTTACAAAGCGTTTCTGGGTTAAAAGACAATTTTATAATAGTAAAAAAGCAATATATGCATATCAGGAATCGCCACACTAAAAAAACACTGCCTCCCCACGCAGAGAAAAAAAAGAGAGGAAGAGAGAGCGCATGTTTTATATAAGTATGTCAATTAAAATAGGAAGCCACAAACAGTTAACAAAGAAGAGAACCCTTGGGGATACCGCCTTGGAACGGTCAGTGGCAAAACAAATTGCCACTAGGGGTTCAAACCAGGTTCTAGGGTGCACCAACCTCACACTTGCAGTAAAAGTGTGTAACAAAATCACTTACTAATATTTATGAGTAAAATAATAAATAACATCCGCCGCTGTGCAAATAAATGCAAGCAACGACATGAAATTAGACGACGAACGCGACCAGCTCATCGCTGAAATCAATCGAGTCCATGCATTAGTAAGACAGGAAACTGTGTCTCATCATGATGCAGTTGAAGTGGAGATTGACAATGATCAAGCAGCGTGTGATACAGAGAGCAGAACACTGAGTTCATTAATTGCTAGTCTAGAAGTCTGGAAGAATGATGAAGTTCGAACTTACATAGGGATGAGTCGTGTTAAGGATGTGACAAACGAAGCAAATAAAAAACTCGAGACAGTCAGAAGTTATACTAGAAGAAGGAAGGTCATGGATAAAGACGAAAATCGGTTGAAAAACCGGCTAAGAGAATCTGATGTTTTAATATGTTCTAACACACCGAGGCAAAGTCAACAAAGGACCACCACAGTTGTCAAAGACCCTAATTATTCCGTAACATTTGGTAAAAAGTCACTTGAAAAACAGTTTTATAACACCAGCATACAGAGTATAGCTATTATGGAGAATGGGCGTCTAGTAGCAGCCGATTGGCATACGAATATTTTAATCATAAACGAAACCTTGAAATTAGTTGAGAAAATTCCAATGAAATATGGGCCGCGTTTTGTATGTACGATGATAAATAATGATGTCTGTATCAGCTTTCAGTACCAGCATGAACTACACATCGCTACTATCAATGGAGGAACATTAGAAACTAAACGGATCATAAAGGTCGGAAAAGAATGCAGAGGTGTTTGTTTTAAAACTGATAAGTTATATGTGGCATGCGGAGAAGGACTAAATGCTGGATTGCACGTTTACTCGAAAGACGGCGAATTCATTAAAGAATATAACAACGGTAGAAATGAACAAAAAACTTTTAATTTACCATTTGCAGTAACTACAAGCAGCGATGGCTCAACGATATTTGTCGCTGATAACATCAATGGTGCTACATCTTTAAATGCTGATGGAACGTGGCTATGGACCTACAGTGATACAAATGTTGTACACAATATGTGGGGCATCGTTCCCGATGACAAGGATGATATTTATGTCTGTGGTTTTAGTTCAAATAATATTGTAAAAATTACAGGGAAAGGTAAGCTTGTAAAAGAAGTGCTGAAAGGTGTCCAAAACCCTAGGGGTATTTGCTATGACGGCGAAAACGAAAGATTCATTGTGGTTTATGATACGAACAGAATTTCAGTTTATGACATGATCAAACAAATAGAATAAATGGATGATCATTAAATCCACGACATACTCCAATCCATGAAATATGCCCTCTTTAGTCAATATAACGTGACACATCTAATTATATTAGCTCAACTATGGTATGTTACCCTCATGGTAGGCATATGGGTCGATATTTTTCGAATTTGCAAATGAGCCATTCAAATCCCATGGAAGTGCGACAAATGCTGCTTTTCAAGAGGCTTGCTCAGAATATTTGTACGACAGCAGTTTAAACTTTAAACGAAATCGCTACATAGGTCATTGTTTTGTTTAAAGAAATGCCTTGTTAAAAATGACATATAATACATGTACATGTAACACTGTATCGTTATTCGTCATTATACGAACACCTATTTATAATCGTAAGCAATGTTATGACGAAACCAGCAAATTTTATAATATTTTTATTTGTGGTGTCCGCCAAATCAGCAGCCTCGGCAACTGTAAATTAACAGTTATTCAAAGTAATTAATGCTGTTATCAGTAAGATCGCTTCCCGGTGTCATGTAATGACGGTCTCGTGTATCAGGGTTATTGCCTAACCTTTTCGTTGTTGTTATTTTTGTTTGTTTGTTTTTTGGGGGGGAGTGGGGGGCGTGTGGCGGATGGATTGCCTTTGTCAGTGTGATTGGAGTTATACTCAAATACTTAAACGTGCTGGATGCCGAGCACACAGACATTTATCCCAGAAATCTTCCGTCGGCAGACTCGTTTACAGACAAAGCTCAAAAAGCAGGGATAAACTCCAGCTCACGTATCGTAGTGTACAGTAATTCGGATAAAGCGGGATATTTTCTCTCCGGAAGAGGATGGTGGACCCTAAAAGTATAAACATAAATATTTCTTCAGGACAAATTATGATATGAATATAGGTTAACACTTTGTGTGACACGTAGCACATACCGTTTCTTATTAATGTGACTTTACTGCACTATACTAATACTAATGCTTTTAAATGATACTGGCCACATTGGGAATCGAACCCGTACCGTGCGGCGACAGCGCCTAGCCATTTAGATCCGGGCACTCTACCGACTAAGCTAGCTGAGACAAACGCTGCAATCACTATCCTGGTGCTGTTTCTTAGTAAACAATTCTTAATATGCGCAGTTCGTCATTCAAGCATTATTAGATCATACATTTTTTGTATAAAGTAATCAGTACTAACATAAGAAATCAGCAGAATATCAGACCAATGAACATTCGTTCACTCCTTTTGTATTGCATTACCGATTAGATTATGAAAATCTTCACATTACCTCTTACATTGGATGGTTGAAGTACATCTTCTCTAAAAGCGGACCCATTTTCATTCGTTTAAAATGGGATGAACATGTCTAACTAATAGAATTTAGCTGAAATCTGTGCTACGAAGGGATAGACTATTCTGACAAAATGATCCCTATTACGCCTTTATATGTTAAGAATGGAACTTGCTACTTCACATTAACATAAGCATTTATTTTATTAATCAAAACAGGTACATGCATCTTTCAATATTGTTCAAATTAGAATTAATTTGCTTTTGAGAAAGTTAGAAAAGTGGAGACTACACGTAAGCACCAAACATTTTGAAGAATGTGATTAGGGTCATTTTGTCAGACACTGGCTCATATAATACAACTTATTATTTCAGTATTTTGGACACAAAAATGTATCCATCCTGGATGGCGGCCTGCAGAAATGGTTGCAGTTAGGATTTCCCACGTCCGACAAAACAACAGAGGTCCCGGTAAATACCTTCAAGTTGTTAATATTATGTGTACACGACTTCGCCCAGTCTATTATTCGTGCTTTGGTTTTCTGAAATAAATGAAATGTTTGTTAAAAATCTGTAAACAAGTTATTGAAATGTCTAAGACCATTGATTTTTTAACATTGCGAGCAATTACATTTTTGCGGTGTTTAGTATGTTTTCATTATTATGGAAAATTGACCCTGAACAAAAGTTAATTCCCGAGGATTCAAATAGGCCTATATACAAAGAAATGGAAAATTGATCCTGAACAAAAGTTAATACACTAAAATTTTGAAGTAAGTAAAAAGAAACTTTAATAAGATATAGTGATAAAATATAGTTTCAAACTAAGTTATTGTAAATAAAAATCAATGCATTGTCATTTCAGATTTTATTTTCTACCAGATATTAATTTTTCAATTTACATCAATTACTACTTCCGTCGAATGTCGTTGAATGTTTTGTGTGTTGAAATTTAATTTGACTGTTAAATGTTTAATCGTATTAATTTAAGATTTATTATGTAATCTGATACTTTATAAAATCAATTTGTCATGTTAATTAATTATTGATATATATTGTTAAGAAATAGCATGATTATCCGTAATCCAAGAGTCTCAGGGGTCGAATATCTTCTTTTTTTCATATTAAGGTAAGACCTGTGTAATGAATACCTATATCCAGAAGAGTATCCAAGGGAGGTAACTATAGTAGTAAGTTAGTGTAGATTTCTGTCATGCAAGAGGACCAGGGTTCAAATCCCACTGGAAGCTATTTTTTGTAAGCCTAGAGCTTAAATAATTGGCATATTTCTTTTCTTCCTGTGTAATTCTGTCATTGAATATAAAATTCTCATGATTTAAACTAAAATAAGCAAAATAATCAAGATTAAAGGGATTTTCGCTATCAGAATAGTGTTTATTCAAGTCATCAATTTGAAAATTTCTAAAACTGGACGGTAAACTTCTCTGAAATTTTGTTTAAATTTTGTTTAAGGTATATAGTTAAAAAATGGTAAAGTTTGGTATATTGCACCAATCAGCACAATTTTCATTAATTTAGCCTCGTGAAATATAAAAAATGCATTTTTTAAATTTATTTGGTCAAAAAAATGTCATTTTAAGATAAATTCTGTATTTATATATTATATCTTAAATTGGTTTAGTAAAATATAACATATTTTGGATAAACTGTAAAAAAATTAAGGTTGAATTTATCAATAACAAAAAATTTTGTAACCAATTAAAGAATTTGGATACTTTCACGTTTTTTCTTACTTTTTTAAATAAAAAAAGTTAAAAATCTCAAAACTACACGGTGAAAATCATTAAAATTTTGCATACAAGTCAGTGGTATGAAGCAGTTGATGAAAATATAATCAGATGTTGGATTCTTAATAGTGCCTATTACACAGGTCTTACTTAACTGAATTTTGTAGTCACACAAACGAAAAAGTTCAACTATTTTCGTTACAACATAAGGCAACGTCATGTTAGAATTCAACTAATTATGAAGACATTTTAGATATCAAAGATAAAATTTCCTGTCGTTAACATTTATAAATTACTTGCCTGAGTGGACTGATGTCACTGTGGCAGTGTCCTTACTATATACATGTATCTTTATTCTTTAAGCATTAGCTCATGTTTTTTTAGAACAATATTATTTTGAACACACAGGCAAAAGACGTTTTTTGTACCTCTTGGCAAAAGTTGTAATGCTAAATCACTACAACTAAAAGTAACTTAATAATATAATGTTTCCAGAAAGGTAACTTTGTAGCTTCCATAGACTGTACACTACGAACGAGTTTTGAAGATGTCCGAGACAACGTGGACACAGAACGATTTCAGCTGATAGACACAAGACCCAGCTCGGCGTACCAAGGTAAGGTGTCAGTCTGTTCTATAAAATACAGTAAAATCTCTCATATCATAAAGACCAGCCTGAAATTAAGACCAGCTTTAATGTCCCTTTTAAAAGTGTTAAACAGTTTTCTACCCCTGAATTACTTGAGACTATCACACTTTTTATTAAGACCGCTTTCTTTGAGTCCCAGTTGTGGTCTTTATTGAGGTGTTTCACTGTAGTCGGGGACCTACATAGACCTATGAGGGTCTGTATACTAACCTTGATAAAGATGGGTCGCGGGGCATGCTCCCTAGGATTTTTTACGTTCGTCTCTAACAAAATGCGGTAAAGTAACATTGTACATTATAAGTATGCTCCATTTGTAATATAATCTAATTAAATAACCCTTTTCAAAATAATATAATTATACGCATCAAGAACACTGCTGTCATTTGTTTTACTTTTCTGAGTATAAGTTGTTCGCCAGCTATGAACTATCCGTACAGGTACAGATGGAGCTACATTTGTACGCGCCTAGTAATGGAAAATGTCAATAAACCTCAACCACAATCGTTGACGACATTTTATCTTAAAAAATACAGCCTAATCGTTTAGTCAGTTAAGTGTTTTTGAGAAAAATAACAACAAAATCCACAAAAAAATGTAAAAACTGATAGACCTATAAGTGACTTTTTTATTCCTCCAGAAAAGAACATTCCACGAGCAAGGAGTATAGAGATGGGTTTGTTAGTTGACACAGAAAATGGAACATTGAAGAACAAAGATGAACTTAAAAAAAGTAAGTTGTGTTAAGAGATACACAATAGTGGTTATGTCTTATATATCTGCCAATTTTACATTAAAGATAAAAAAGAACATTCACATTGTTTACTTTTTCTAACAATGATCAACATAAGCTTCCTTCAGTACTCCAACGACCTTGCACGGCTTAAATGAGACTGAATATATAAATGGTCAATAAAAAATTTTCATTCAGTTTTCAGTGCCGCTGGGATAGATCTGAGCCGGCCAGTAGTAGCCCACTGCAGCAGTGGCATGTCATCGTGTACGGTAGCGTTTGTGGCACAATATCTTGGTGCCAAAGATGCTTCGGTCTTTCATGTAAGTATTCATGCTGAATCGTTTTGCGTGATTAAGCCCTTCTATAATATTTATAGGTTATTATACATTTTACTGTAGAATACGGGAAAATATTTGGACGAGTACACAGCTTGAAAAGTCATATTGGACGAGCCGATAGGCGAGTCCAATATGATTTTTCAAGCTGTATTCGAGTCCAAATATATTCCGTATTGTACAGTAAAATGTATAATAGCCTTATTATTATATATCTTTAGTACGCATGTACCCAACCGTCCAATATGAAATTAATATATTTTTTGGATCCAATACGGGAATATATTGGACGGTCACGTGGTACAAATTCAGATTGTTTAGTGCACATGTACCGAACCGTCCAATATGAAATTAATATATATTTTTTGGATCCAATGCGGGAATATATTGGACGATCACGTGGTACAAATGCAGATTGTCGATTGGTTACATTTATTAGATATATAATAATTGGTAATATAAAACATACATCTTTGTTTGTAGTCTTCAATACCAAAGTCTTCATGCCATTAGGTTACATGTTCATGTATTACTGTACATTAACCTTATATTTCGCCCTAGAACACTAGAACAAAACAGCTAAATGTAGTTTAAATGTGTAAATTCTATTTTTGTAATAATTTGAAAATGCTAAATTAGAAATTAAATTGATTTAACTTTATTGTTAAATTTTTTCTTCAGGGAGGTTTTACAGAATGGTCAAAGAGGACATAGGACATATAACGAATGCTGGTCAAAACAAGTTAATCGTATTGTCTTATGATAAAAGACATACACATTTGACAAACAGTTTGGATATATTGTTTATAATTATGGACATTTTGATGTCAGCAATGTTATTTATCTAAATGTTGTATCATGTATACATGGACCTTATTAAAACACGTGTATGCCTCGTTTTCGGCTCGTTTATGTTTTTCTGTTCACAATTTTACAGATCAAACAAAACACATTTCTTGAATGATGGTATAGCAGAATGATAAACCCATTGCTTGCCAAGACACAGGTGCTAATTAGATCAGTACTTAAAAAGCTATAATACGATATCTGCATACTAAGAGCGGATAATTAGCTCAGTGATTAGCGTGTCTGCCTCTGAGTCCAGGGATCGCTGGTTCGATCCCCCGCTTCTCCAACTAAAATAACTAATATAGTCTTCGGATGGGACTTAAAACCGAGGTCCAGTGTAGTGGTGCTATACACCGGGCACTTAAAAGAACCAGGGACGATTCTGGAATTGGAGAGTCCTCTGTATCTTGCACTATCCTCCAAAAACCTAAAATGACTAACACTCTTCTGGAGGCGTCGCTCATATGGGCAACCGGTAGCGACGATAAATAAATGGAAATACAAACAAACAAAATCTGCATACTATAGTTCGATTTTGACCCGTGAGCTGTGACCTTTTGGACAAGTCCATTGTTATAATCCTAAATAGGTAAAGTACGTCAATTTACAAAGGTACCGTTAATTTACTTAACTTATATGGCATTAAAACCTGTTCAAAGAAGCAAAAAGTTAGTCACGGCGAAATAGCTCAGTGGATAAGGATGTCGAGCTATGATGCAAAACATTGCAAGTTCGAATCCAATTATAGTAACTTTTTTTGACTTTCATTTACTTTTTTAAATATTCATTTTGTTTGCATGATATTATTTAGATAATTGTTGGTTTATCATTATTTTTTGTAAAGCCCTTTAATTTAGTTTCTGTTCATTTTTGTGTCGCCCTTTCGAAGAAATGGCGATACATAGGGATCGCTTTGTCCGTCCGTCCGTCGGTCCGTGCTTACCAACGCCATTTATGTGGCTATGAGAACAATGGTAACGGTAAATTCTATTCATTCCGTTCTGTTACGTGGCTATTTTTTCTTTTATGTGGCTAAAAGAACAATAGAGAGGACAATAGAGTAGCCACATAAATGACGTTCGTAAGAACGTCCGTCGGTCCGTCCGTCACGAAAACTTAACGTTGGCTATAACTTTGCCATTTCTTAATATTTCTTCATCAAACTTATAAATTATATTGCTTATGACAACACGCTCGAAATGATACCAAATTCTCAAGGTCAAGGTCACATTTGATGGAGTTATGCCCCTTTTTGTACTTCATTTTAGACACCAAAACTTAACGTTGGCAATAACTTTGCCATTTCTTAATATTTCTTCATGAAACCTTCAAATTATATTCCTTATGACAACACGCTCATGATGATACCATATTCTTTAGGTCAAGGTCACATTTGATGGAGTTATTTCCCTTTTTACGAAAACTTTACATTGGCTATAACTTTGCCATTTCTTAATATTTCTTCATCAAACCTTCAAATTATATTCTTTTTCACAACACAATCATGATAATACCACATTCTTTAGGTCAAGGTCACACTTGATTGAGTTATTCCCCTTTCCCTTTTGTACTTAAATTTTAGACACCAAAACTTAACGTTGGCAATAACTTTGCCATTTCTTAATATTTCTTCATGAAACCTTCAAATTATATTCCTTATGACAACACGCTCGTGATGATACCACATTCTTTAGGTCAAGGTCACATTTGATGGAGTTATTTCCCTTTTTACAAAAACTTAACATTGGCTATAACTTTGCCATTTCTTCATATTTCTTCATCAAACCTTCAAATTATATTCCTTTTTACAACACGATCATGATAATACCACATTCTTTAGGTCATGGCCACTCTTGATTGAGTTATTCCCCTTTCCCTTTTGTACTTAAATTTAGACACCAAAACTTAACGTTGGCAATAACTTTGCCATTTCTTAATATTTCTTCATAAAACCTTCAAATTATATTTCTTATGACAACACGCTCATAATGATTCCACATTCATTAGGTCAACATCACATTGATGGAGTTATTTCCCTTTTTATGAAAACTTAACATTGGCTATAACTTTGCCATTTCTTAATATTTCTTCATCAAACTTTTAAATTATATTCCTTTTCACAACACGATCATGATAATACCACATTCTTTAGGTCAAGGTCACACTTGATTGAGTTATTCCCCTTTATATGAAAACTTAACGTTGGCTATACCTTTGCCATTTATTAATATTTCTTCATCAAACTTTCAAATTATATACCCTATGACAATACGCTCGTGACAATACTATATTTCTAAGGTCAAGGTCACATTTGATGGAGTTATGCCCCTTTTTGTACTTGCATTTTTATTCCGACTGCACCAGAGGGCGACACAAGTGTTCAACTGAACACCCATCTAGTTTAAAGATATTTTTGTTGAGCAGCTTGCCGTCCCCCTTTCACCGCTGCCCTACAGAGGCGCTGACAGTTGTGAATCCTGACTTTCTGTAAACAATTGTAGTTAATGGAACCTTCATAACATTCTCTTCTTTTAAAACCATTTTGTACAATGTTTTGGCTTTGTCCGAAAACTGCATTTTGATTAAGCTTCGATCGCGACATTTTGTCAACTTACTTCATGAAAGCTTACTCGACATTTGCACGGTTATATGGAATTTTTGTCGGTGTCTACATATTTGTAATAAAAAGAATGACATTGAATGACATTAAAAATAAGATCCGCTCACAGGATTCGAACTCACAACCCTTATGACACATTATAAGAAATCAGAAGCGTTACTGCCTCGGCTATGAAACCTTTTGTTGCATGTCTCTCAATTTCAACATTATAAGATATGATAGGAAAATCTAACTTCCCTATTTTGTGGAATATTCTAAAAATCTATAAATACAAAAGTGCATTCACGGCTCAACGCGTAAAATCGGACTATAGTGTTTTTTTATTCTATAATCTCGTCACAACAAACCAAACTGGCTTCTCGCTTAAGGTGGTATCATTTGTCACAATATTCTGTTAAAGTGGGGAGGAGTGTGGTGACCTATTTTCATAAAATTCATGTTATTTAATAATTATAAATCTTCTTATTACTTCAGATATCAATTATAGGACATATACATGTTACAGGTCAATCAGGAATTATAAAAAAAAATAGAAATATGAAACAATTTTTCTCACTGAGTGTGGCCTTATTGCCGGGAGTCCAAACTTCCAAATTATCCACTATAGTATTAAACTACAGTCACAGGAAGGTTGTCTATATCAAGGTTAACAATGTCTTAGAATTTAGTTCAATAAACTGTACTAGAACAATAGCAAAACATGTTTCTCCCCAGTGACTACAAAAGGAAAATTTGACATTCATGTTTCGATTGTTTATAACTATTGTTCTAGTAAAGTTTATCGAACTAAATTCTAAGACATTGTTAACCTTGATATAGACAACCTTCCTGTGACTGTAGTTTAATACTATGGTGGATAATTTGGAAGTTTGGACTCCCGGCAATAAGGCTACATTCTGTGAGAAAAATTGTTTCATATTTCTATTTTTTTTATAATTCCAGATTGACCTGTAACATGTATATGCCCTATAATTGATATCTGAAGTAATAAGAAGATTTATAATTATTAAATAAGATGAATTTTATGAAAATAGGTCACCACACTCCTCCCCACTTTAACAGAATATTGTGACAAATGATATCACCTTAATAAAGCAATCATTTTGTAAAGCAAGGAATCTTTCTTGATCTAAATTTCATTAAAACTGTTTTGGTATTTACTAAAATTTACGAAGTACCAGATGATTTGGATTTTAATATTGTACATGTTTAAATTTTGTTTCAAATGAGCCGCTTGAATCACATTAGCCAGTCTATTATCCTACTTGTTTAGTACGCGATAGTGTAGTGTATCTATGGACTTTATCTTGGTCTCGTTTCATTCATCGATTATGTATAGGATTTCAACATGTTGAAGTGTTTATTACCTTTAAAGTTTATTTTGTTAACGAACATAAATTACAGTACGCCGAGTACGGAATAAAACAAAAATGGCAATGAACGAATCATTAGCTTCGGACGTTCTTGAACCATCAAAGTGTGGACCTTGTCTTGAAGATAATAAGGACAACGAGGCTGTTATGTTTTGTGTGGAATGTAACGACATGCTGTGTGACTCTTGCGTTGGAATCCATAAACGATTCTCGACTATGAAGACTCACAGAATAGTAGTACAAAGTGATAAGAAGAGATTTGAATTGATGGCTGAAATTATGTCGGACAGGTGCAAACAGCATCATGGAAAACATTTAGAAACATACTGTCAGGACCATGGTGACTTATGCTGCAGTGTATGTGTGTCCTTAAATCACAGGCTGTGTCAAGGAATTGTTTACCTTCCTGACTATGTAAAAGAAGAAAAAAGCAAGAAGTTTTCGGCAGATGTTTTTGAGTCATTGAAAGGCTTAACTGGCAAATTTAATGAGCTGAAGTCTACTCTCGCAAACGATAAGAAGGCTTTAAATGAAGACAAACGTCATATTCTAAAGACATTGGACGAAGAACACAACCAGCTCATTACAGAAATCAATCGTGTCCATGCTTCAGTCAGACAAGAAGTTATCTCTCAACACGATGCAGCTGAAGCGGAGATTGATAATGACCAATCAACATGTGATACTGAGAGCAGAACACTGAGTTCAGTAATTGATAGTGTAGAAGTCGGGAAGAATGATGAAGTTCGAACTTACATAGGGATGAGTCGTGTTAAGGATATGACGGACGAAGCAAGTAAAAAACTCGAGAAGGTGAAATGCTATGCCGGTAGAAGGACAGTGATGGGTAAGGACGAAAGTCGGCTAAAAAATCGGCTGAAAGAATCAAATGCTTTCTTATGTTCTAATACTCCAAGACAAAGTCGCCAAAAGGCTACCTCTAATGTCAAAGGCTCAAATTATTCAGTAGCATTCGGTAAAAAGGTACTTGAACAGCAGTTTGCTTACACCGAAATTTATAACATTGATAACATAAGGGAAGGCTGCTTCATAGCATCAGATTGGAATAAGAATATTTTAAAAATTAACAAAAACATGAATTTAGTGGAGAAAATGCCAGTGAAATATAACGTGCGATCTGTATGTATGATGGAAAATAATGATGTCTGTATCAGCTTTCAGCGCCAATATGAAATACACATCGCTTCTATCAATGGAGGAAGTTTACAAACTAAACGGGTCATACGAATCGGGACTCAATGCAGAGGTGTTTGTTTTAAAACTAATAGGTTATATGTGGCATGTGGAGAAGAAGAAGATGCTGGTCTGCGGGTTTACTCGAAAGAGGGCGAATTCATTAAAAAATATAACAACGATAGAAAAGGTCAAAAACTTTTTTCTGATCCATACGCTGTAACTACAAGCCGCGATGGCTCAATGATATTTGTCGCTGATAACATCAAGGGTGCTATAGCTTTAAGTGCTGATGGAACCTTGCTATGGACATACTGTGATGAAGATGTTGTAAGCGGAATTTGGAGCATCGTCCTTGATAACAAGGATGATATTTATGTCTGTGGTTTTAGTTCAAATAATATTGTAAAAATTTCTGGGAAAGGTAAGCTTGTAAAAGAAGTGCTGAAAGGTGTCCAAAACCCTAGGGATGTTTGCTATGACGGCGAAAACGAAAGATTCATTGTGGTTTATGATACGAACAGAATTTCAGTTTATGACATGATCAAACAAATAGAATAAAGGAATGATCATTAAATCCACGACATACGCCAATCCATGAAATATGCCTTCTTAAGTCAATATAACGTGACACATCTTATTATATTAGCTCAAATATGGTATGTTACCCTCATGGTAGGCATATGGGTCGATTTTTTTCGAATTTGCAAATGAGCCATTCAAATCCCATGGAAGTATGGAAGTGCGACAAATGATGCCTTTCAAGAGTCTTGCTCAGAATATTTGTACGACAGCAGTTTTATACTTTAAACGAAATCGCTACATAGGTCATTGTTTTGTTTAAAGAAATTCCTTATAATATAATACATGTACATGTAACACTGTACCGTTATATGTCATTATACGAACATCTATTTATAATCGTAAGCATTGTTATGACGAAACCAGCAAATTTATAATATTTTTTATTTGTCGTGTCCGCCAAATCAGAAGCCTCGGCAACTGTTAATTAACAGTTATTCAAATTAATTAATGCTGTTATCAGTAAGATCGCTTCCCGGTGTCATGTAATGACGGTCTCGTGTATCAGGGTTATTGCCTAACCTTTTTGTTGTTGTTATTGTTGTGTGATTTTTTTTTTTGGGGGGGTGGGGGTGGGGGGGCGTGTGGCGGATGGATTGCCTTTGTCAGTGTGCTTGGAGTTATGTGGCTACGCGCCGAACGTGTTGTATTCCCAGTGTGGGCCATTATCATCAGTTGTTACAATTTGTTTCTATAAACATTGGAAAATCTCGTACATGTAGATGCAATATTTTTCCAACAGGTTCTCGCCGAATTAACAATAATTGCACTGGTCTCCATAAGGCCATAGTTTGACATCTCAATAGCTAATTAAATGTTTGTGTTTTATACTTTGTACCGCCTTACTATTTTGTAGGCGAGTACTATTTTGTAGGCGAGTATGAGTTTATTCATAAGGAAAACTTAATTCGTTAAAATTATAACCGCGAAAGTTGAAATCATGGCAAAATCCTGAAAATATATGGTCGCTAAAACATTATACGCATTTATAGTTTCGAAAGAAAGACATGATAAAGTAAGTGCAAGATGGTGGAACCTGGTTTAAATCAGTGTCAAATAAGTTTATTGTTTTCTATTTCTTTTTTGTCCTGGGATACAAATGATAAACAGAAGTGTAAGTAAATTGATTGCTTTTAAACATTTCATTTGTGTACAGTTTGTATTGAGAGATGTTTAAAGAACGCATGTTTTAAAATTTACCTATGCATGTTTAATGAATGGATTCTCTGATGAACTGCTGCACTCTGTCAGATATTAATTCTATAATTTGGACAACACGATACAATAAGGCAGAGAAACATGTATGTTGCCAATTGAAAATATAATAAATATATTTTATTCAATTTTGTCAACAAATAAATTATGGACAAAGTTTCCAGTTTTACTTTTGTCTTGAATTAACACTTATTCACACCTTAAAATCATATAGTTAATTCGATTAACTTAACAGTAAAAATCATCATTTAAAATGCCCACATGAGAAATGTGATACTGACAACAATTATGTCGTGTCTTTTTGTCTAACACATAAATAAAATATAAGATATTTGTTGTGTTTAAATTATGTTGGACATTGAATATTCTGGTCGTGTAAATATATGCCAAAATTAAAAACGTTGATTGTTCTTTTCATTAAAATTTAAATAGTTATTTGTTTTGACTATATATTCTTTTTATCCTAATAAAGAAGTAATTTTGAGCACAAAAAAAAAACGTTTTGTCCACCATTATCCCGACTTAAGTTCATATTAAATCTTATACAAGCATTCAGTGCTCATTACATGCATTAAAAGTACACTAGATTTTAATAATGAGAAATGGTACCTTAAATTCGTACAATTTTCCACTTTCCCACAGATGTTATACACTCAACCAAAGTTCTAATTGGTCATCAATTGTATATGTTTACAATGTATGCTGGTTTCGTTTCTTCCCTACGTCAAGAGATGTTGTGGAAGAACCTTTTTGTCTTGAAATCAATTCTCTAATGTCATTTTATTCTTTATTGATTGTTTTCTTAAATGATTCCAATACCATTTACTTACACCGCAGGGTCAAAATTAGAACAGTCTTTAATAAAAAGGGACTGTTAATTTTAAAATTGGATGCATTGAAAGGGGTTTATTTAAACATAATTATATGCTTTTAATTAATCATGTTTTCTGTTTTTCCTGCTAATGAGGGGTCCTATTAAAACAAAACAAGGAATTAAGAGCAAATTTCTGTTTGCTTGACCTTTTTTTTTTTAGCTAGAAATGCATTTTTAGCAAAATTAAGGATAACTCTCCCCAAAATGTTCCAAAGTCAATTATTACAAGATTAAAGCTTAAGTTGAAGACTGTTTTTGGTATATGATCATAAATAAAAAGTACAATCAATGTCTTTCTTATAAACAATTACGGAAAAAAGTTAACAATTAGAACTTTTGTTGAGTGTATACATCGTACAAAAAAATCTAACGATATACATGTATCATAAGTTGCACTTATATTATTTTGGTTTTATCTTATTCTTCTTTTATAAAAAAAAACCTTTCTGTTACAATCTACATGTACCCCATCCCTACAAAAACTTGAACTATTCAACATTTTTTATATACCCATTCATGATTTTAGCAAAGTGCAGAGTTAATCCGGAAGATTGATACCACTGGTTAGATTAGTAATTCCGGTGTACGCCATTTATTAATTTACTATCGAGCATAGTGCAGCGTTAATCCGGAAGATCGATACCACTGGTTAGATAAGTAATTCCGGTGTACGCCATTTATTAATTTACTATCGAGCATAGTGCAGAGTTAATCCGGAAGATTGATACCACTGGTTAGATTAGTAATTCCGGTGTATGCCATTTATTAATTTACTATCGAGCATAGTGCAGAGTTAATCCGGAAGATTGATACCACTGGTTAGATTAGTAATTCCGGTATACGCCATTTAATTATTTACTATCGAGTTACTATTTTTTCTACTATAATGTGAACCACGTTTTTGACTAAATTGATTTTGTTTAGTTTAATTTAATTTGTTTTGAGCGAGAAGGGTTTATTTAAGGAATAAATTTCGTGTTTGATAAGTTCATCGAGTCTTGAACGTCATTAGGGCTGGTTAAAGTGTGTGGAGTCCGAAGGACTCCACGCGTGCTTTAACCAGCCCTAATGACGTTCAAGACTCGATGAACTTATCAAACACGAAATTTATTCCTTATATTTACACCTCATTTTATCATTTTGTTTCTAAATTTAATATAAAATATATACTTTTTACTAATTTCGAAATGTTGTTTAAAACATTTCTTACCCCGGGTTTGGCATTTGGACTGGTCCGCCTATTTACTCAAATAAAAAAAATCATACTACGACCAAAAATAGTTCCATGTTTATTGAACACATTCATCCGTTTTTTCAAACATTTATATACAGAAAAACCTAATATTTCACAAAAACATCAAATTTGTATCACAGCAAGTACTATCTATGCGAGTAAATGATAGTCTAAGTAAAAACCGTTATTTTGGCGGGATGTTAGAAAAGACTAATGCGTTAAATTTTCAACCAATGATAATTCTAGAAAATGGAACGGTACGAGTTTACATCCGACCCTCACTGAATCGGATTTTTGGCGGCCATTTTCTTTCTCGCTTAAAACATAAAAACGGGGGTTCGGGGGCGGTAGCCCCAAATATAACATAAAACAGGAACACGAAACGAAAGAAACAACTGGATTTGATGTCATATAAGTAAACTTGTTTACTTCCGGTTTGAGGGGTATAAAAGCGACTAAAAATAAAAGTAATCTAAAAATAGCAACATTCCAGGAAGAGCTATCTAAAATTAGCAACAATTATAAAAATAGCGGGGATTCAATGACGTCACCAGGGCATTCCTTTACATCCGACCCCAGTTGTACTCATTTCGCGGTAATAAGGCTAACGGTATTCATTGAAGATTGAAGTTCACTCGTCCCGTAAAGGATATTGAAGCAGTGGAAATAAAGGTGTAAATATTATAAACGGAACATTATGACCGTATGCAGTCTGTACATTGTATGTTCGTATTATTTCTCGTTACGTATGTAAACCACATCACGCTCCACATTCGGTCTCGCGTTATATTGTTTACATTCCCAACTCGAAAAATACGAACCTAGAGATTGAATATAATATTCTAATGTATCACCATTTCCTTGATCCTTTAGTACTGCATGTAGTAATTATGCAACCGATATGTCTTTAAAAACCACAAAAAAAAATGATAGAATGTCTAGTAAAAAACAACTAAAACAAAATTCCAGGTGCTTTTATGGCCAGGAAGTTAGCAGTGCAGCAGTAACAGCAGTAACACTGCAGTAACACTGCTGGCAGTAACAGCAGTAACACTGCAGTAACACTGCTGGCAGTAACAGCAGTAACACTGCTGTAACACTGCTGGCAGTAACAGCAGTAACACTGCTGTAACACTGCTGGCAGTAACAGCAGTAACACTGCTGTAACACTGCTGGCAGTAACAGCAGTAACACTGCTGGCAGTAACAGCAGTAACACTGCTGTAACACTGCTAGCGGTAACAGCAGTAACACTGCTGTAACACTGCTGGCGGTAACAGCAGTAACACTGCTGTAACACTGCTGGCGGTAACAGCAGTAATACTGCTGTAACACTGCTGGCGGTAACAGCAGTAATACTGCTATAACACTGCTGGCAGTAACAGCAGTAATACAACTGGGACTAACAGCAGTAATACAACAGCAGTAATACTGCTGGCAGTAACAGCAGTATTAACACTAACACCAGTAACACTGCCGGCAGTTACATCAGTAACACTTCTTGAGGAACAGCAGTAATACAAGTGATACTGCTGGTAGTAACAACACTGCTGTTGTTACTGATGACACCAACAACTGTTAGCAAAAGCACATGTATCAGAACATATACATTTGAAATTTGAACCAGGAAAATCTTCAACCATGCTAGCATTATCACTGCTGACAGTCATATGCATGTCAAAAGTATCCACATTCAGAAAACACAGCCTCATACAGCTGTAAAGAATACAGGAAATGAGAACGAGTTTATATTATGATTAATTTCAAATCACGGTTCATTAAAAAAAAGATGATAATCCGAGGTTTCACTACCGTAGTAACTGTTTGCGGTAACGTCAGAAACAATATTATAATTGCTGCCAGTAACAGAATCAACAACGAGTATACTGCTTGTAGTAATAGGGGTTAGAACAGTAATACTTCTGGCAGAAGATTTCGTTATAGCAGTCATAATCCCAACAGTAACAGCAGTAACTTCACTACAATGCCACAAGTATTACTTTATTGTAGTTTCAGCATAAAGATAAAATTTACTGATTATGTATGAGCAATAGCAATGCAGCAGTCAGCAATAAAAGTAGAAGCACTTAAGGCAGCTGCAGTATTATTACTGCTAGCAGTAGCATAAATAAGAGCAAAGAAGCTGCTAATAGTAGGATGACACTTATGGGAATTAGTAAAAAAAAGTACATCTGACTGTTACATCAGTATTGCGGCGTGAAAAGCAAGATAATCTTTCCTTATTAGAAACAACCACTGACGATTTCACTTAGGGCGCCACTATAATATCTTACTAATGTTAAAAAAAGTGAAATGTGCATATCAGGAATCGAAACATACAGAGGACACAGCCTCCCCACACAGTCAAGAAGAAGAGAAAGAGAGAGAAAGAGATCATGTTTAATAAAATGATCAGTTTCATAACTGACACCACAAACAATTAAAAAAAAATGAGAACCCGAGGGGTTACCGCCTTGGAACGGTCAGTGGCAAAACAATTTGCCACGGGCGGGGGGGAGGGGTTGGGTTAAACCAGGTTCTAGGGTGCACCAACCTCACACTTGCACCTAAAAAGCGTGTAGCTAAATATACATTCGCGCAGTTTTACTTCTGGATGAGGTTTAAAACGGTAAAATATTTGTTGTTGTTTTTTTTTTGCTAAGAAGAACTTGTAGAATTCCTGATTTATAATCGTAGGATAAACCACGATCACCAGTAGTAAAGGCTTGGGTGATATTGTGTATTTTAGCAGGATTTTGCGGTATAAGGTGATTGTGGGATATAAAACTGAGATATAACATGGATGGAGTTCTCTGTTATAATTTATCTTACAATGTTCACACTTCTGCAGACGTTTTAATGTCTGAATTGTATTATATAACTTATTTTCTATTCTTTGTACAGGCATAATTGCACACATATACACGAAGATTAAGTAGACAATAAAATTGTTTGGGCATAAAGTGCTTACAACATGTGCCCTTCCCTTAATTGTTTAATGATATGAAATGGATGCAATTGATGTTTATGATATGCGATATGATATGTGAAATAATTTATTTGTAATAAATGGACTTTAAATACATTATATGAAAAGAACCAATGACACGGTAACAGCTACTTTACAGATGTACTTAAAGGATAATGCAAATTCGTAATTATTGATAAACCTTTATCAAGCCTTTTTTTTATTCGACCACATGTAGACTCACAATAATTATTTAGACCTCTTTTCAACAACAGCAACTTAATTTTGTCATATTTGCTTTGCAGTATTTTATGGTAATTTTGGTGGAATTAGAACACCAGCTTTAATGCATACTACAACGATGTTATTTGCGGTTCCACGCTAATAAAGTTCAATGTTTTTATGAAGTGTAAGTCTCAGTTGTCTCTTTTTTATTGTTGCATTGTACCCACAAAGTTAAATAACACGATCACTAACACCAAATATGTACTGCGTGTGAATTCAGTAGGATTGGTGCAAATCAATAAAGAAACATACCGTTATATAACTCATAGACGTCTAAAATTACTGAACATCTAGTAAATATTAATTTGTAGGTACTATGGAACACTAAAGTACAGAAGAGACAATTAACCTACACTTCCATTAGTCCGAATATATATAATTACTAACAGAACTAAGCAATGACACATTCTATAAATAGCGGCACGTCATCAGGCTAACATAGACCTCTATCATAAGAACGCATAACAATCCTAACCAGGATTTTTGTCTTCATACGCGGAGTTAACAGTCCGCAATGTAGTTACGTCAATTAACCGTAGACACATGAATAAATATGGTATTTTTGTCAATTTGGTTTAGAAACGTATCAGATAACCCGTAATATTGAGTTGTATATCCCTTATTTTAAGTCTAATGTGACTTTTGAACACTGTCTTATATCTGTATGTAAGAGCGGTACCTAGAGGCATTCTATAAATAGCTGTCACGTCATCAAACTAACTAGTCCCAATCCCAGTATACTTTGAGCGAAAGTATAGTTCGATTTTGACCCGTGAGCTGTGACCTTTTGGACAAGTCCATTGTTATAATCCTAAATAGGTAAAGTACGTCAATTTACAAAGGTACCGTTAATTTACTTAACTTATATGACATTAAAACCTGTTCAGCAGCAAACAGTTAGTCACGGCGAAATAGCTCAGTGGATAAGGATCTCGAGCTATGATGCAAAACATTGCAAGTTCGAATCCAATTATAGTAACTTTTTATTTCATTTACTTTTTTAAATATTAATTTAGTTCGCGTGATATTATTTAGTTAATTGTTGGCTTTAATAAATATTAAATTAGTTCGCGTGATATTATTAATTGTTGGCTTTTCATTATTTTTTGCAAAGCCCTTTAATTTAGATCCTGTTCATTTTTTTTAAATATATTTTTGTTGAGCAGCTTGCCGTCCCCCTTTCACCGCTGCCCCAAAGGGGCGCTGACAGTTGTGAATCCTGACTTTATTGTAAACAATTGTAGTTTATGGAACCTTCATAACATTCTCTTCATTTCAAAAACATTGTGTACAATGAATTGGCTTCGTCCGAAAACTGTATTTTGAGTAAGCTTCGGTCGCGACATCTGATCAACTTACTTGATGAAAGCTTACTCGATATTTGCACGGTTAAATGGCATTTTTGTCGGTGTCTACATATCTGTAATAAAAAGAATGACATTGAAAATAAGAACCGCTCACAGGATTCGAACTCACAACCATTATGACACATTATCAGAAATCAGAAGCGTTACTGCCACGGCTATGAAACCTTTTGTTACTGTCTTGCAATTTCAACATTATAAGATATGATAGGAAAATCTAACTTCCCTATTTTGTGGAATATTCCAAAAATCTATAAATACAAAAGTGCATTCACGGCTCAACGCGTAAAATCGGACTATACACAGGTCAATGTGATGATCACGTGACCGGTGTGTACACAATGAGCAATGACATGTTTATAGTATGCATAAAACCAGGATCTAACCGGACACGGACGTGCACTACATTAAACTAAAGCAATACTATTATAACAACAACGGCAGTATAACATTTACGTCAAAACTGTTCTATAATTCAAAAGATATTACTTGAAATAAAAGAAATTATTAACCCGTTACGTTTGGAGTATATCAAGAGACACAGTGTAACATAATAAATCAATAAACGTGTTTAATAACCAACTGTTTCCTTATTACATTCAGCAGTAAAGCTTGCTGACATACGTACAGAAACCATGGAAATTTACCAAGTCAACATCGTGAATAGATTCAATAGCATATAGGCTGGATCATCTGGATACCTGTAAATAATGTTTGTTGCCGACGACAACAATGGGAAACAGATTGGCTACTATTAAAGTTTAATAGTGCCTTTCCCACTCTTCATATTGGCAATGCCTCAGTGTGCTTGAAATGTCCAAGGGATGCGTTGAAATGCAACGTAATAATGGTACCCAAATACCACAGTTTAATGAACCTTAATTATTATAGTCCTGCTTTTCCAAGAAATGATCAACAGAACTTTGTAAAAGTTTCTTAACATTTTCCCGATTATACCGTAAATGAGACCTTAAATTCATAATTCTCACGTTCAGCAATAAAACTTAATGAAATAGACAAAGGCAGATTTTTCTTATTCTCTACGTTGAAATTGCAAATAAGTCTAATGCCACCTGGGATAAACAGTCGGCGTCAGTAAAACAGCTTCTTTCGCCGACGAACAGTCGGTCAGGACACGTAAGATTTCAGAAGAGAAGTATTTTTACACGGACACTAACGCTGCCAGCTCCGCCCCTGACTCGTTGTGCAAAGAAACTTTTTACCAATTTTAGGATATGACATTCCCCTCTCAACCACAAGTGACCGCTTCTCGATCCAAGCGGTGGTCGAATGTCAGTAACTAGCAGTAAAAACATATCAAATTGCTTTAAAATGATGCCATGCTTTTTTTTCTATGAAAATTTCACGGTATATACACATAGAGCATTAGAACTATGTGATTTAACAAGCGCAGATATTCATTCTTGTCCTTGCTAACATTGTTAATAGGTCCAACGCCATCTTGATTTAACAGTCGGTGACGTTGAAACAGGTTCCGTTGCCGACGGCAAGCCTTTCAGGCAATGCCACCCTTCAACAGAGTCGTATTTTTACACCGACACTAACGTTGCCAGCTCTGCACCTGACTCGTTGTGCAAAAAAACGTTCCGACTAATTTTAGTATATGACTATCCCCTTTCAACCACAAGTTACCGCTTCTCGATCCAAGCTGTCGTCGAATGGCAGTAAGCAGCAGTAAAAACATATGAAATTGCTTTGATGCCATGCTTTTTTTTCTATGAAAATTTCACGTTATATACACATTAGACATTAGAACTTTGTGATTTAACAAGTGCAGATATTCATTATTTTCCTTGCTAATATTGTTAATAGGTCCAACGCCATCTGGATTTAACAGTCGGCAAAGGTGAAGAAGCTTCCGTTGCTGACGGCAAGCCTTTCAGGCAATGCCACCCTTCAACAGAGTCGTATTTTTACACCGACACTAACGCTGCCAGCTCCGCATCTGACACCTTGGGCAAAAAAACATTCCGACTAATTTAAGAATATGACTATCCCCTCTCAACCACAAGTTACCGCTTCTCGATCCAAGCTGTCGTCGAATGGCAGTAACTAGCAGTAAAAACATATGAAATTGCATTGATGCCATGCTTTTTTTCTATGAAAATTTCACGTTATATACACATTAGGCATTAGAACTTTGTGATTTAACAAGTGCAGATAATCATTATTTTCCTTGCTAATATTGTTAATAGGCCCAACACCATTTGGGTTTAACAGTCGGCGAAGGTGAAGAAGCTTCCGTTGCCGACGGCAAGCCTTTCAGGCAATGCCACCCTTCAACACAAGCGTATTTTTACAACGACACTAACGCTGCCAGCTCCGCACCTGACTCGTTGTGCACAAAAACGTTAGGACTAATTTTAGTATATTACTATCCCCTCTCAACCACAAGTTACCGCTTCTCGATCCCAGCTGTCGTCGAATGGCAGTAACCAGCAGTAAAAACATATCAAATTGCTTTGATGCCATGCTTTTTTTCTATGAAAATTTCACGTTATATACACATTCAGCATTAGAACTTTGTAATTAAATAAGCGCAGATATTCATTCTTTTCCTAGCTAACATTGTAAATAGGTCAAATGCCATTTGGGTTTAATAGTCGGTGAAGTTGAAACAGTTTCCGTTGCCGACGGCAAGCCTTTCAGGCAATGCCACCCTTCAACAGAGTCGTATTTTTACACCTACACTAACGTTGCCAGCTCCGCACCTGACTCGTTGTGCAAAAAAACATTCCGACTAATTTTAGGATATGACTATCCCCTCTCAACCACAAGTTACCGCTTGTCGATCCAAGCTGTGGTCGAATGGCAGTAACCAGCAGTAAAAACATATAAAATTGCTTTGGTGCCATCCTTTTTTTCCATGAAAATTTCGCGTTATATACATATTCAGCATTAGAACTTTGTGATTAAACAAGCGCAGATATTCATTGTTTTCCTTGCTAACATTGTTAATAGGTCCAACGCCATATGGGTTTAATAGTCGGTGAAGTTGAAACAGTTTTCGTTGCCAACGGCAAGCCTTTCAGGCAATGCCACCCTTCAACAAAGTCTGTATTTACACCGACACTAACGCCGCAAAGCTCCGCCCCTGTGTCTTTGTGCAAAAAAACAGTCCGAGCAATTTTAGGATATGACTATCCCCTCTCAACCACAAGTTACCGCTTCTCGATCCAAGCAGTGGTCGAATGGCAGTAACCAGAAGTAAAAACATATCAAATTGCTTTGACGCCATGCTTTTTTTCTATGAAAATTTCACGTTATATACACATTAGGCATTAGAACTTTGTGATTTAACAAGTGCAGATATTCATTATTTTCCTTGCTAATATTGGTAATAGGTCCAACACCATTTGGGTTTAACAGTCGGCGAAGGTGAAGAAGCACCCGTTGCCGACGGCAAGCCTTTCAGGCAACGCCACCCTTCAACAGAGTCGTATTTTTACAACGACACTAACGCTGCCAGCTCCGCACCTGACTCGTTCTGCACAAAAACATTAAGACTTATTTTAATATATGACTATCCCCTCTCAACCACAAGTTACCGCTTCTCGATCCCAGCTGTCGTCGAATGGCAGTAACCAGCAGTAAAAACATATGAAAGTTGCTTTGATGCCATGCTTTTTTTTTCTATGAAAATTTCACGTTATATACATATTCAGCATTAGAACTTTGTGATTAAATAAGTGCAGATATTCATTCTTTTCCTAGCTAACATTGTAAATAGGTCCAATGCCATTTGGGTTTATTAGTCGGTGAAGTTGAAACAGTTTCCGTTGCCGACGGCAAGCCTTTCAGACAATGCCACCCTTCAACAGAGTCGTATTTTTACACCTACACTAACGTTCACTGTTTTCCTTGCTAACATTGTTAATAGGTCCAACGCCATCTGGGTTTAATGGTCGGTAAAGTTGAAACAGTTTCCGTTGCCGACGGCAAGCCTTTTAGGCAAGGCAACCCTTCAACACAGTTTTTTTTACACCGACACTAACGCCGCCAGCTCCGCCCCTGTGTCTTTGTGCAAAAATAACAGTCCTAGCAATTTTAGGATATGACTATCCCCTCTCAACCACAAGTTACCGCTTCTCGATCCAAGGTGTGGTCGAATGGCAGTAACCAGCAGTAAAAACATATGAAATTTGCTTTGACGCCATGCTTTTTTTTCTATGAAAATTTCACGTTATATACACATTAGGCATTAGAACTTTGTGATTTAACAAGTGCAGATATTCATTATTTTCCTTGCTAATATTGTTAATAGGTCCAATGCCATTTGGGTTTAACAGTCGGCGAAGGTGAAAAAGCTTCCGTTGCCGACTGCAAGCCTTTCAGGCAATGCCACCCTTCAACAGAGTCGTATTTTTACACCGACACTAACGCTGCCAGCTCCGCACCTGACTCGTTGTGCAAAAAAAACATTATGACTAATTTTAGTATATGACTATCCCCTCTCAACCACAAGTTACCGCTTCTCGATCCAAGCTGTCGTCGAATGGCAGTAACCAGCAGTAAAAACATATGAAATTGCATTGATGCCATGCTTTTTTTCTATGAAAATTTCACGTTATATACACATTAGGCATTAGAACTTTGTGATTTAACAAGTGCAGATATTCATGATTTTCCTTGGTAATATTGTAAATAGGTCCAACACCATTTGGGTTTAACAGTCGGCGAAGGTGAAGAAGCTTCCGTTGCCGACGGTAAGCCTTTCAGGCAATGCCACCCTTCAACAGAGTCGTATTTTTACACCGACACGAACGCTGCCAGCTCTGCACCTGACTCGTTGTGCACAAAAACATTCCGACTAATTTTAGTATATTACTATCCCCTCTCAACCACAAGTTACCGCTTCTCGATCCCAGCTGTCGTCGAATGGCAGTAACCAGCAGTAAAAACATATCAAATTGCTTGATGCCATGCTTTTTTTTCTATGAAAATTTCGCGTTATATACACATATTATTAGAACTTTGTGATTTCACAAGTGCAGATATTCATTATTTTCCTTGCTAACATTGTTAATGGGTCCAATGCCATCTGGGTTTAACAGTCGGTGAAGTTGAAACAGCTTCCGTTGCCGACGGCAAGCCTTTTAGGCAAGGCAACCCTTCAACAAAGTTTTTTTTACACCGACACTAACGTCGCCAGCTCCGCCCCTGTGTCTTTGTGAAAAAAAAACAGTCCGAGCAATTTTAGGATATGACATTCCCTTCTCAACAACAAGTTACCGCTTCTCGATCCAAGCTGTGGTCGAATGGCAGTAACCAGCAGTAAAAACATATGAAATTCCTTTGATGCCATGCTTTTTTTTCTATGAAAATTTCACGTTATATACACATTAGGCATTAGAACTTTGTGATTTAACAAGTGCAGATATTCATCAATTTCCTTGCTAATATTGTTAATTGGTCCAATGCCATCTGGGTTTAACAGCCGGTGAAGGTGAATAGGCTTCCGTTGCCGACGGCAAGCCTTTCAGGCAATGCCACCCTTTAACATATTCGTATTTTTACACCGACACTAACGCTGCCAGCTCCGCACCTGACACCTTGGGCAAAAAAACATTCCGACCAATTTTAGGATATGACTATCCCCTCTCAACCACAAGTTACCGCTTCTCGATCCAAGCTGTCGTCGAATGGCAGTAACCAGCAGTAAAAACACATGAAATTGCTTTGATGCCATGCTTTTTTTCTATGAAAATTTCACGTTATATACACATTAGGCATTAGAATTTTGTGATTTAACAAGTGCAGATATTTATTATTTTCCTTGCTAATATTGTTAATAGGTCCAACGCCATTTCGGTTTAACAGTCGGCGAAGGTGAAAAAGCTTCCGTTGCCGACGGCAAGCCTTTCAGGCAATGCCACCCTTCAACAGAGTCGTATTTGTAAACCGACACGAACGCTGCCAGCTCCGCCCCTGTGTCTTGGTGAAAAAAAAACAGTCCGAGCAATTTTAGGATATGACTATCCCCTCTCAACCACAAGTTACCGCATCTCAATCCAAGCTGTCGTCGAATGGCAGTAACCAGCAGTAAAAACATATCAAATTGCTTTGATGCCATGCTTTATTTCTATGAAAATTTCACGTTATATACACATTAGGCATTAGAACTTTGTGATTTAACAAGTGCAGATATTTATTATTTTCCTTGCTAATATTGTTAATAGGTCCAACGCCATTTCGGTTTAACAGTCGGCGAAGGTGAAAAAGCTTCCGTTGCCGACGGCAAGCCTTTCAGACAATGCCACCCTTCAACAGAGTCGTATTTGTAAACCGACACGAACGCCGCCAGCTCCGCCCCTGTGTCTTTGTGCAAAAAAAACAGTCCGAGCAATTTTAGGATATGACTATCCCCTCTCAACCACAAGTTACCGCATCTTGATCCAAGCTGTCGTCGAATGGCAGTAACCAGCAGTAAAAACATATCAAATTGCTTTGATGCCATGCTTTATTTCTATGAAAATTTCACGTTATATACACATTAGGCATTAGAACTTTGTGATTTAACAAGTGCAGATATTCATTATTTTCCTTGCTAATATTGTTAAAAGGTCCAATGCCATTTGGGTTTAAAAGTCGGCGAAGGTAAAGAAGATTCCGTTGCCGACGGCAAGCCGTTCAGACTACGCAACCCTTCAACAGAGTCCTATTTGTACACCGACACTAACGCTGCCAGCTCCGCACCTGACTCGTTGTGCAAAAAAACATTCCGACTAATTTTAGTATATGACTATCCCCTCTCAACCACAAGTTACCGCTTCTCGATCCAAGCTGTCGTCGAATGGCAGTAACCAGCAGTAAAAACATATGAAATTGCTTTGATGCCATGCTTTATTTTCTATGAAAATTTCGCGTTATATACACATTCAGCATTAGAACTTTGTGATTTAACAAGTGCAGATATTCATCAATTTCCTAGGTATCGTTGTTAATAGGTCCAACGCCATCTGGGTTTAACAGTCGGTGAAGTTGAAACAGCTTCCGTTGCCGACGGCGAGCCTTTCAGGCAAGGCCACCATTCAACCAAGTTTTTTTTTACACCGACACTAATGTCGCCAGCTCCGCCCCTGTGTCTTTGTGCAAAAAAACAGTCCAAGCAATTTTAGGATATGCCTGTCCCTTCTCAACAACAAGTTACCGCTTCTCGATCCAAGCTGTGGTCGAATGGCAGTAACCAGCAGTAAAAACATATGAAATTCCTTTGATGCCATGCTTTTTTTCCATGAAAATTTCACGTTATATACACATTAGGCATTAGAAGTTTTTGATTTAACAAGTGCAGATATTCATCATTTTCCTTGCTAATATTGTTAATACGTCCAACGCCATCTGGGTTTAACAGTCGGCGAAGGTGAAGAAGCTTCCGTTGCCGACGGCAAGCCTTTCAGGCAATGCCACCCTTCAACAGAGTCGTATTTTTACACCGACACTAACGCTGCTAGCACCGCACCTGACACCTTGGGCAAAAAAACATTCCGACTAATTTTAGGATATGACTATCCCCTCTGAACCACAAGTTACCGCTTCTCGATCCAAGCTGTGGTCGAATGGCAGTAACCAGCAGTAAAAACATATGAAATTCCTTTGATGCCATGCTTTTTTTTCTATGAAAATTTAACGTTATATACACATTAGGCATTAGAATTTTGTGATTTAACAAGTGCAGATATTCATTATTTTCCTTGCTAATATTGTTAATAGGTCCAACGCCATTTGGGTTTAACAGTCGGCGAAGGTGAAGAAGCTTCCGTTGCCGACGGCAAGCCTTTCAGGCAATGCCACCCTTCAACATAGTCGTATTTTTACACCGACACTAACGCTGCCAGCTCCGCACCTTACTCGTTCTGCACAAAAACATTCCGACTAATTTTTGTATATGACTATCCCCTCTCAACCACAAGTTACCGCTTCTCGATCCCAGCTGTCGTCGAATGGCAGTAACCAGCAGTAAAAACATATGAAATTGCTTTGATGCCATGCTTTTTTTATATGAAATTTCGCGTTATATACACATTCAGCATTAGAACATTGTGATTTAACAAGCGCAGATATTCTTTCTTTTCCTAGCTTACATTGTTAATAAGTCCAACGCCTTCTGTGTTTAACAGCCGGTGAATTTGAAACAGTTTCCGTTGCCGACGGCAAGTCTTTCAGGCAATGCCACCCTTCACCAGAGTCGTATTTTTACACGGGAACAAACGCTGCGAGCTCCGACCCTGACTCTAATGCTGAATGTGTATTTAACGTGCTGGTTACTGCCATTCGACGACAGCTAAGATCGAGAAGCGGTAACTTGTGGTTGAGAGGGGATAGTCATATCCTAAAATTGGTCGTAATATTTTTTGCACAGCGAGTCAGGTGCGGAGCTGGCAACGTTAGTTCCCGTGTCAAAATACTACTCTTTTGAAGGGTGGCATCGTCTACCGTCGGCAACGGGGGATTTTCACCTTTGCCGACTGTTAAACCTAGATGACATTGGACCTATTGACAATGTTTGCAAGGACAAGAATTAATATCTGGGTTGTAAAATCGCAAAGTTCTAGATAATGCTCTTTGTGTATATAACGTGAAATTTTCATAGAAAACAAAAAGCATTGCATCAAAGCAATTTCATATGTTTTTTACTGCTGGTTACTGCCATTCGACGACAGCTTGGATCGAGAAGCGGTAACTTGTGATTGAGAGGGGATAGTCACATTCTAAAATTGGTGTGACTGTTTTTTTTGCACAACGACTCAGGGGCGTAGCTGGCAGCGTTAGTTTATATGGAAATGTTTTTGCTGAAATTGGTAGTAGCAAATCAGGCCGGGGCCTTGACTTTCAAAAGATCGTCTTATTACAACCTTGTAAAGTTTTACAAAATATTAAACATCTTATTGACTCACAACTGTCACGTGACTGAGTTTTATTTCGAAATGAAGTTGGATCGAACTACTTTTCAAAAATGTTTATCATTGACTAATTATTTATTTTCCCCGCCCGGCCATGATTCAACGTCGATAAAACTGTACCAAACCGGTAACCATAATGGTTCTCTTTTTCAGTAATTGTTTGTGGTGTCTTATTTGAAATTAATATTGTTATAGACACAATCATGCTCTCTTTCCCTCTCTTCTTTTTCGCTGCGTGGGGAGGATGTGCTCTCTGAGTGTGGCGATTTCTGATATGCATGTTTCACCTTTTTCTAACAAGATCCGAAGATGCTAAAAGTGTTTACCGTGGTATATCTGATACGAATGTAACGACTAGGATTTGAAAGTGTTAAATTGTTATACCGCAGCAATGAGCTTCGTATTTATCAAATGCATCTATTGGGATATGCTTAAAGAGTAAATGAGAAGGAATATTGCGTACTATGGATACTTCGATCGGGTTTAAGAAAAGAGTGTCACTGGAGTCAACAAATCAAAGTTTGTAAAAATATCGCAGTTTGATATCGGTCATTTTGAATTTGAAAATTTGAATTATTCAAGCTGATGGAATTTCTCCGCGAAAAGTAAACAACGTCTATCGTAAATAGAAGTGCATACATTTTTTTCGAATGTTATATATAATATATGTAAGAAGGTTGTAATTACATATATAAGGTCTAAATCTTATTTTCTTGGTTTCATCGATGTTCGAAATGTATGTTGCCGTACATCTGATTTTACACAAACACATTCGGTGGCAAGTCTTGATATGAATATTTCACTTTTCTTTAAATTTATAAATATCAAAATATTATTCAGGAAGGTATATTGAGTTTAATAAATAATCATATATTATTCAGGTAGGTATTACCATTAAATCCATGGGTACGGCGTTATTCAGTGTGCCACCAGTGTAGAGTGGATTGTCCGCTTCTTGGTTAGATATAACCCAATGAACCTAAAAGCGAACAGTGAAGATCCTGCTGACCAGACTGCAGGGATGTGCAGGGTGATCTGGATCCTGCTGACCAGACTGCAGGGATGTGCAGGGTGATCTGGATCCTGCTGACCAGACTGCAGGGATGTGCAGGGTGATCTGGATCCTGCTGACCAGACTGCAGGGATGTGCAGGGTGATCTGGATCCTGCTGACCAGACTGCAGGGATGTGCAGGGTGATCTGGATCCTGCTGACCAGACTGCAGGGATGTGCAGGGTGATCTGGATCCTGCTGACCAGACTGCAGGGATGTGCAGGGTGATCTGGATCCTGCTGACCAGACTGCAGGGATGTGCAGGGTGATCTGGATCCTGCTGACCAGACTGCAGGGATGTGCAGGGTGATCTGGATTTACACTGGTCGCACATGTGATAGAAGTCGGATCGTATTTTATCTTCTAGTTATGACCATTAAAGATCATTTCTTATTCAGATAAAAAGAGTCTGTCTTTTAAAGAAACTGCAGTTTACATGTGTTTAAAGGGAGTTTATAGAGTGCTAAATATTTGAAATACGATAGTTTATCTGATTAACTTATTATGTGAGACATGTTTAAAGTAGTGAGGTTAAGTGCCAAAGTGTTTATTGCTACGGTTCAGATAGTCTTAGGACAAATGCTTACAATGCACATGTGTCAAGATGAGCCGCTTTAAAGATACACATTAGCCAGTCTACTATTCTGCTCGTTTGATATGGGATAGTGCAGTGTATCTATGGACGTTATCATAACCTAGTTTCCTTCATCGATTATGTATAGATAGGATTTCGACGTGTTCAAGATGTTCAAGTGTTTATTACCTTAAAAGTTTATTTTGTTTACGAACATAAATTACAGTACGCCGAGTACAGAATAAAACAAAATGGCAATGAACGAATCATTAGCTTCAGACGTTCTTGAACCATCAAAGTGTGGACCTTGTCTTGAAGATAATAAGGACAACGAGGCTGTTATGTTTTGTGTGGAATGTAACGACATGCTGTGTGACTTGCGTTGGAATTCATAAACGATTCTCAACTATGAAGACTCACAAAATAGTCGTTCAAAGTGATAAGAAGCGGTTTGAATTGATGGCTGACATTATGTCCGACATGTGTAAACAACAACATGGAAAACATTTAGAAACATACTGTCAGGACCATGCTGTATTGTGTTGCAGTGTATGTGTGTCCTTAAATCACAGACTGTGTCAAGGAGTTTTTTACCTTCCTGACTATGTAAAAGAAGAAAAAAGCAAAACATTTGCGGCAGATGTTTTAGAGTCATTGAAAGGTTTGACCGGCAAATTTAATGAGCTGAAGGCTACTCTCGCAAACGATAAACAGGCTTTAAAGGAAGACAAATATCAGATTCTGAAGACATTAGATGACGAACGCGACCAGCTCATCGCTGAAATCAATCGTGTAAATGCTTCAGTTAGACAGGAAGTAATTTCTTATCATGACGATGCTGAAGTGGAGATTGGCAGTGATCAAGCTAAATGTGATAGTGAGAGCAGAACACTGAGTTCAGTGATTGATAGCTTAGAAGTCTGGAAGAATGATGAGGTTCGTACTTACATAGGGATTTATCGAGTCAATGATATGACAAACGAATCAAATAAAATGCTTGAGACAGTGAAAAGTAATGCTGATAGAAGGAAAATGATGGATAAAGACGCAGATCAGCTAAAAAATCGCCTCAAAGAATCACATACTGTCTTTTGTTCTAATAAATCAATTCAAAGTCAACAAGAAAATGTCACATCTGTTGTAAAAGAACCTATTAGTTATTCAGTAACATTTGGCAAAAAGATACACGAAGAAAGGTTTGTAAACACCGAAATATTAAGTATTGATACTATGGAGAATGGGCGTTTAATTGCATCAGATTGGAACAAACATATTTTGATTATAGACGAAAATTTGACAATAGTTGAGAAAATACCATTGAAGTATGCGCCGCGTTTTGTATGTATGATAAAAAACAACGAGGTATGTATCAGCTTTCAGTACCAGCATGAAATACACATCGCTACCATTACTAGAGGAACATTAGAAACAAAACGGGTCATAAAAATTGGGAAGGAATGCAGAGCTGTTTGTTTTAAAACTGAAAAGTTATATGTGGCATGGGAAAATGGACTAAATGCTGGTCTGCGCGTTTACTCGAAAGAGGGCGAATTTATTAAAGAATATAACAACGGTAGAAATGAACAAAAAACTTTTAATTTACCATTTGCTGTAACTACAAGCAGCGATGGCTCAACGATATTTGTCGCTGATAACATCAATGGTGCTACAGCTTTAAATGCTGATGGAACGTGGCTATGGACCTACAGTGATACAAATGTTGTACACGGTATGTGGGGCATCGTTCCCGATGACAAGGATGATATTTATGTCTGTGGTTTTAGTTCAAATAATATTGTAAAAATTACAGGGAAAGGTAAGCTTGTAAAAGAAGTGCTGAAAGGTGTCCAAAACCCTAGGGGTATTTGCTATGACGGCGAAAACGAAAGATTCATTGTGGTTTATGATACGAACATAATTTCAGTTTATGACATGATCAAACAAATAGAATAACTGGATGATCATTAAATCCACGACATACGCCAATCCATGAAATATGCCCTCTTAAGTCAATATAACGTGACACATCTTATTATATTAGCTCAAATATGGTATGTTACCCTCATGGTAGGCATATGGGTCGATTTATTTCGAATTTGCAAATGAGTCATTCAAATCCAATGGAAGTGCGACAAATGATGCTTTTCAAGAGTCTTGCTCAGAATAAGTACGACATCAGTTTGATACTTTAAACGAAATCGCTACATAGGTCATTGTTTTGTTTAAAGAAATTCCTTATAATATAATACATGTACATGTAACACTGTACCGTTATATGTCATTATACGAACATCTTTTTATAATCGTAAGCATTGTAATGACGAAACCAGCAAATTTATAATATTTTTTATTTGTTGTGTCCGCCAAATCAGAAGCCTCGGCAACTGTAAATTAACAGTTATTCAAATTAATTAATGCTGTTATCAGTAAGATCGCTTCCCGGTGTCATGTAATGACGGTCTCGTGTATCAGGGTTATTGCCTAACCTGTGGCGTGTGGCGGATGGATTGCCTTTGTCAGTGTGCTTGGAGTTATGTGGCGGCTACGCGCCGAACGTGTTGTATTCCCAGTGTGGGCCATGATCATCAGTTGTTACAATTTGTTTATTTAAACATTGGAAAATCTCGTACATGTAGATGCAATATTTTGCCACCAGGTTCTCGCCGATTTAACAATTGCACTGGTCTCCATAAGGCCATCGAGTGCCTTCCTAGTTCGAAATCTCAATAGCTAATTAAATTTTGTGTTTTATACTTTGTACTGCCTTTCTATTTTGTAGGCGAGTATGAGTTAATTCATAAGGAAAACCTGTAACACAATTTCGCTAAAATTATAACCGCGAAAGTTTAAATCATGGCAAAATCGTGAAAATATATGGTCGCTAAAACATTATACGGCATTGATAGTTTCGAAAAAAAAGACATGATAAAGTAAGTGCGAAATGGAGGAACCTGGTTTAAATCAGTGGCAAATAAGTTTATTGTTTTCTATTTCCTTTTGGTCCTGGGATACAAATGATAAACAGAAGTGTAAGTAAATTGATTGCTTTTAAACATTTCATTTGTGTACAGTTTGTATTGAGAGATGTTTAAAGAACGCATTTTTTAAAATTTACCTATGCATGTTTAATGAATGGATTCTCTGATGAACTGCTGCACTCTGTCAGATATTAATTCTATAATTTGGACAACATGATACAATAAGGCAGAGAAACATGATGTATGTTGCCAATTGAAAATATAATAAATATATTTTATAAATTTGTTTTATAAAATATGACAAAGTTTCCAGTATTTACTTTTGTCTTGGATTAACACTTATTCACACCTTAAAATCATATAGTTAATTCGATTAACTTAACAGCAAAAATCATCATTTAAAATGCCCACATGAGAAATGTGATACTGACAACAATTATGTCGTGTCTTTTTGTCTAACACATGAATTCAATATAAGATATTTGTTGTGTTTAAATTATGTTGGACATTGAATATCATGGTCGTGTAAATATAGGCCAAAATTGAAAACGTTGATTGTTCTCTTCATTAAAATTTACATGACTATTTGTTTTGATTATATATTCTTTTTATCCTAATAAAGAAGTAATTTTGATCACAAAAAACAACGTTTTGTCCACCATTATCCCAACTTTAGATCATATTAAATCTTATACAAGCATTCAGTGCTCATTTACATGCAATAAAAGTACACTAGATTTAAATAATGAGAAATGTTACCTTAAATTCGTACACTTTTTCACTTCCCCACAGATGTTATACACTCAACCAAAGTTCTAATTGGTCATCAATTGAATATGTTTACAATGTATGCTAGTTTCGTTTCTTCCCTACGTCAAGAGATGTTGTGGAAAGAAAATTTTTGCCTTGAAATCAATTCTCTAATGTCATTTTAATCTTTAATGATTGTTTTCTTAAATGATTCCAATACCATTTACTTACACCGCAGGATCAAAATTAGAACAGTCTTTAATAAAAAGGGAGTTAATTTTAAAATTGGATGCATTGGAAGGGGTTTATTTAAACAAATGTGCTTTTGATTAATCATGTTTTCTGTTTTTCCTGCTAATGAGGGGTCCTTTTAAATTAAAACAAGGAATTAAGAGCAAAATTCTGTTTGCTTGACCTTTTTTTTTTTAGCTAGAAATGCATTTTTAGCAAAATTAAGGATAACTCTCCCCAAACTGTTCCAAAGTCAATTATTACAAGATTAAAGTTTAAGTTGAAGACTGTTTTTGGTATATGATCATATTTATAAATATAAAGTACAATCAATGTCTTTCTAATAAACAATTACGGACAAAAGTGACCAATTAGAACTTTTGTTGAGTGTATACATCGTACAAAAAAATCTTACGATATGTATAATAAGTTGCACTAATATTATTTTGGTTTTATCTTATTCTTCTTTTATAAAAAAAATCTTTGTGTTACAATCTACATGTACCCCATCCCTACAAAAACTTGAACTATTCAACATTTATTATATACCCATTAATGATTTTAGCATATTGCAGAGTTAATCCGGAAGATTGATACCACTCGTTAGATTAGTAATTCCGCTGTACGCCATTCATTAATTTACTATCAAGTTACTATTTTTTCTACTATTAAATTTGTTTTGAGCGAGAAGGGTATATAATAAAAGGAACATTATGACCGTATGCAGTCTGTACAGTTCGTATTATTTCTCGTTACGTATGTAAACCACATCACGCTCCACATTCGGTCTCGCGTTATATTGTTTACATTCCCAACTCGAAAAATACGAACCTAGAGATTGAATATAATATTCTAATGTATCACCATTTACTTGATCCTTTAGTACTGCATATAATAATTATGCAACCAATATGGCTTTAAAAACCACAAAAATAATATGATAGAATGTCTAGTAAAAAACAACTAAAACAAAATTCCATGTGTTTTTGAACTCCTGGTCAAATTCGTTACTTAATTATTCCCCATATGCTTGCCCAGATGTAACCCATATGGGACACCTATGTTACATGTTACTTGGGAGAGGCTGGTAGATCTCTTTAGGTAAACTATGGCTGCATGCGCACTCTCTTTTAATGCACACGAAAATATTTCCTTGATTTACATACACGTTTTGGTCAAATTATCTTAATATTTATTATACAAAATAAAATAGCTAAATCCAGGAACATACGTTATGCAATAACTTTCACCAATTAAGCAACAAATTTAAGTCTGTAGAATAGAAATCAGCAGGGAAAACACTAATAAGGATTGCTGATCAATGTAATTTTCTACATACTGTAAGCATAAGTATTTGTGGCAGTCTTATTAACTCTTTCCCTTTATTGCATTTTTTTCCGGTTTTATTGCGGGCGTTTTTCGCTCATTATTGCCCATTGAAAAACAACGGCTTTTATCTCCATTTTGTTGCAATGACTCATACCAACAACGGTTAATGCTCGCCAACTTCAAGAGCAACACGACCCGTGTGTTTATTCGGCTAAGTGCAATACAACGGCGCCTATATCTTGTCTGAAATTACGAGCCCCAGCAACCGTCTATTACGTTTTCGAACTTTAACTTTTTCCGTTATATACAATGTAGCATAGAAACCGAACTATGGATTCCTGGGTTCCAGCAAGTTGAGTGACCTAAAATTCCGGGTGTTAGCTCAGCTGGCCCATCTCTACGAACTAGGGAAGTTTCAATGATTTCCGATCATTCAGCATTCACCTTCACTCAGGGGAGGCTATCTCTGGAATTAGACTTTTTTCGCACTGTAGCGTATTGATCGACCTCCGCATTCTTGGGTTCCAGCAAGTTGATTCGTCTGAAATTGCGGACATGAGCTTATTAACTGGCCCTTCTCTACGAACCCTGCAAGTTTCAGGGATTTCCGATCATTCAGTATACAACTTTACTAGGGAGGCTTTCTTTGGACTTATCAAATAACGGTTTTTATCACTCCGTATGGTTTATTGAAAACTAATGGTTCTAATCTTTATTTTTCATGGAAATGGCTCGAACCAACAACGGTGAGAGCTCGCCAACCAGAGGAACTTTTTTATTTCCTCGGTTTAGAGGGTCATACATTTCTTGAAAAGTAAAATACAGAAGATTTCAATAAAGATAACTGATATTAATTAAAATTTTCTTGCAAAACATCACGCGTTTCTGTTGAAAAGCAATATTTATGTAATTTTCAATATCAATGTATGCGATTTTATAAATTAAAAGAACAAAACTGAAATTGATTGCACTGTATCTCACCTAATGGGAAATAGTTATCAAACGGCTTAAGAAGAAGAAAATTAATACCGAAGAGATTCTTAATTTGATTTGATTGCATCTCATCTAATGCGAAATAATTATTTAATGCTTCAGGAAGAAAATATATTTTTCATAAACTGTATATATTAAGAAACTTCAATATTGGTAAAGATTACCCATGTGTGCTAAGGCTAAGAAGACATGTACCGACCATTTTAGAGGCATTTTGTTTTTCCACTGACCGTTCCAAGGCTGTAACCCCAATGGTTCTCTTTTTCGTTAATTGTTGGTGGCGTCTTATTTGAATTAACCTACTTATGACAAACCTGCTCTCTCTTCCTCTCTTTTTTACGCTGCGTAGGGAGGCTGTGTTTTGGTGTGTGGCGATTCCTGATATGCATATTTCACTTTTTGGAGGATTTGGGAGATAGTGTAATAGACATGGTTTATACCACCAGAATAATCGTTGACACTATGTTGTGTTAAGTTTTCGCCTGAAATTACAGATCTATGGAAATCCTTATATACTTGTGAAATTTGATTCATTTCATTTTTATGCAATATAATCCTTACGTTTTCATAAAAGACATCATTTTTAAAAATCGGTAAAAGCGTTGATTTTATATCGATTAATATTTATACTAAAATAAAAAAAAACTGACTTTTAATTAACGACAGTCGACCAGCTTTTTCCTTTGCATAAGAGATTTTCTCTGTTTCAATTATCTCCCTTTTTTCTCTGTTTCAATTATCTCCCTTTATGATAATATGCCAATTGCAAACAGGCAGAATGGCAATCCCTGTGGGGAAAATATATTGACATACTTGAACTATCCTTTTTTTGGAATATGGTTCTGTGTATTGTGGTTGTCTCTTGCATGGTTGGCTAGGCACTTCCGGCATATTGGTATGGCTTTTAAGTTATCTATAATTAAAATTTCATATGATATTGAAAATCCTCTGCTACTGGGACTTTTTTTAAACCTGCAAGAGCTTTATTTAATTTGCCAAAATTGAATCTTTTAATATGTAAAATATTTAGATTATGACAATCCATGATGATATATATATGTATTGATCGAACAAAACAATCAATCTGATATGCAAACCTAATTTAATGAATATATTTTTTACCTGAAGCAAACTTCAAATCGTTAAATGTTTATCAGAAATTTTAATAAAAAGGGACTTTCAATATGTAATGCAACGCAAGCAATTATTTCTTTTTTATTAAAATTAGTTTTTTCTTTAGTTTTATATTGTTTCACAATTTAAAGTGTAAGCTTTCCAGTTGCAAGAAATGTTATAAACATATATCAAGAAGTGCGTTTTATTTTTTATAGCATGATCTACATTTTTACTTGGCAGCAAGGGCTTTATTAATCCATATAGTTTGACTTATAATGTTAAATCGAAGACAATTAAGTGGTGTACGTATTGAAATAATGCGAATAAAAAAACCAGTAGCTATTTAATTAATTTGCCAATGACCGTTCCAAGGCAGTAATCCCTCGTTTTCTCATTATTTGTTTGTTTGTTAATTGTTTGTGGTGTCTCTTTTGAAGCTGATCATTATATTAACGATGCTCTCTCACTTCTTCTTGGCTGTGTGGGGAGGCTGTTTTAAATTGTTCTCCAAAATATCTGCAGATGTTCTACATGTCGTTTGGAGTATGTTTCATAAAACAAACAAGAAAACAAAGGAAAATAATAAACTCAGCGTGAGCACGAACTTGAAATTGAATATCCCTCTTATGAATCACTGTTGAAATTCTGTTTTCCTTTTAAAAAAGATTCGCCCTTCATTTTAAAACTACATTATATCGATATAACTTAAGTTTAATTGATCCATTAAGAAGTTAATTGCCTTAGAAATGCTCTGTTATAATTACAGTGAAATGTCTTCTTTTTTTTCGAACTTAACAGATAGTATAGAAATAGATGAACATCCAAATATTCATGTAGATCAATAGATCAACTTCCAAAAAAGAAAGTCGGAAATTGACATGTACATGCCAATTTTTATAAAAACGCACTCTGTTATACAAATGTTCGGACGTTTCGGAATTTTATTCTTGACAAAAATAAAAACAGTACAAAGGTCCGAAATAAAAACTAACAAAATACTATAATAATGAAATAGAGTATGAAAAAATTTGCATTTTATCGAAGATATTTGTTTTAAAATTTACCACTAAATAAAATAAAAAATATATTTGACCAAGTGAGCTCCGGAATTCGTATTTTCATGAAGCAGCTCGTGAAAATACATAATTTCGGAGTTCACATGTAAAATATATCTCTATCATTGATTGGTTAAAACAAATTTTCCTTTTATTTTATGCCTTTAGTGCACACTTTGTATGGATTTGACAGAAATATTGCATGAAATTTCACAACAAATGTTTGCGAATGACGTTACGTCATGATAATTCTTTTATTTTATTGAGAAAATTTTATAATTCTGCCAGTGAAAAGCACAAAACAAAGTTTATTGAACATCCCTTCATAGTCACTGTTACAATAATTGTTTTTATTTTGCCTTCGGTTGTAAACGAAAATATGTTTAATTCAGATATTCTTGACGGTAGATTAATTTGTTAATGATACGTTATTAAGAAAAACTGTTTTGACTTTCACTCAGTTTCAGTGTGTCAATAAAACTTTTCAGGAGGAGAAAATAAAAACAGTGTAAAAAGCAAAACTAGTTGGTAAGAATTGTGCTTACAGTTATTTGATGTTGATACCTATGACACGATGAATTTGAACACAAAACTTCTACAATAACAATTTTCAAGACGGGAAAACAGTGTTAAAAGCAAGAAAAGTTGGCCATAATTATTTTTACAGTTATGAAATACAGTATAATATGTATTCAATTAAAAGCTGAATTTGAACACAACACTTCGACAAAATATTACATTCTAACTTGGACAACGGTTTTGTTTTACATAAAATTAAATGGTTGATGAATGCAAATGAATGAATCTTAGATACTTTAAGATACCAAATACGAAGAATGCAGGTTGTGTCGACTAGACGCATCGATGCAGGGGATACACTTGAGCAAACGGCGACCAGAGGTCACGACAAAGAGAATGTAACGGATGTAAATGTTTGGTGTTAGGTTGAACAGGCGCATTTTATAAAATTTTATACAGACGGTGTTACATGTGAATATAAATTAAATGCAACTTTGATTCGAATACTGTCACAAAGATAGATAATTCAATTGCAAAGATCTTTACTAAACGTTGACTGGACTCATAAATGTAGATTGGAAACGTGCTTTTTGTGTTACCTTTGACTTTTAAAAGGGATTTATATTGAGTAAGCAACCGGTGATCTGACTCGTAAACGCAGAAGAGGCATTATGCGTATATTTCGTGTGGATATGAACACGTTTAAGTGTTATTAGGCGCATCTTTATACTAAAAAACTTCAAAAATTCATGCATATTTATATCATTCGAAAATGTTGGAATAGAGGACCTAGTGAAAACATGAAGCCGCTGTGTAATTTCTTAAATTTACTCCTATGTTTTAGTGTGCCTCTGACAAGCGCTGAAAATTATAGCGTAGAGAATCTAAATTACACCAGGCAAAACGAATCGTATAACTATTTATATTATTACTATTCTGATCTTTTTTTCTCATATGATTTCCATTATTATCTCCCAATTGTTCCCTTGGTGTTGTCAGTCCCAGCTAATCTTTAATTGTTATTGGTACTGCACAATCAGAGAGTTAAAAATTCTACGACAGTATATTTATCAGCGCTTACTGTCGCAGATTTCTGTGTTATTGCAGCTTTTTTTGGAGTGAATTGGGTGCATTTACGGTTCGGCATTCATTTAAAATGCGCATGCCAATTTTTATTACAATTTAACGATGGGTTAGTAGGAACTTTACGAAAGATTTCGTGTTGGATACTAGTGATCATATCGTTCGAACGCTGCCTTAGTGTGTGTCTACCGTTTGAGATCAAGCGAATATCTACGACAAGCAGAGCTATTGTTATTTCAACCAGCGTTTGGATCTGCGGTTTTTTGTACTGGATAATGAAAGGTTTCTTTTTATATCAATGCAATGGTGAATCCGATTGGCAATGATGTCGTTATCGGGATGATATTAGCATTGATTTACTTGAAATGATATTTTATTTTGATCTCAGCATTGAGACATTCATTCCAATGTTTGCAATTATTATACTGTCTACATTAATAATGATAGCATTAACTAAAAGAAAGCCAAGCTCCGCCGCTAGAAAATATAGAATGGCCGCTGGAATTAATATTTTTGTACTTAATATGGTATTCATTGTTACTCAATTCCCAAAACTTGCTCTGGCGCTCCGTGAAGTTCATGCAGGGAATTCTAGCTTCCCTTATAAAAAAATCGTGATTTTTATAGGAGAAATAGCCCAAGACTTGAGTAATGCTAACAGTGTTTTAAATTTCTATGTGTATTTCGTTACCGCGAAAAATTTCGAGCTGAAACGAAAGAGGTTATTGTAAAGTTCTGTAAAAAGAAATAATGAATTTTCAAACCAAGCAAATAGGAAAGTTACAAATTGCTGCTATGAAAATGCTATGACATTGTGCCATATGTTGGGAATATTTCCGAACTTAAAGATGATTGACATAATTTCCGGTTACACTACTTTATGAAGTTAACGAGAGCACCGTTTGCATAGTGCATAAACTTCTAATCGAAACAGGACGTTTTCCTAATCCTGCTCATAATTTAGGATTTTGCAGTATATGTAATAACAAGTCTTTGGGTGATGAATTTCACTAAATTTTTGAAATTCCTCTTTTCATTGCTGGAACAGAAAGCATGGCTAAATTTGAAAGGCTTTTTGCAAGTGATTCCCGAAGAACTATTGTAAAACTTGCTATTTTGTGCAGAAAATTATGTAGTGCGCATTTAGTAAATTGATTTCTACTTTCAATTTCCTGTAAGTTTGCTTTTGATCTAGTCAATATTGTTTTGCTGCATATTCACGTGACTGTATGTTGTATAAATGTATGTCGTATAAAACTGATGAACGTATGGGCCTAGTTACTGAATAAACTTGTAAACTTTTACGTCTTATTTATGTTGTTTTTTTTTCATTCACCGCATTATAAGTTGGCAAGAGACTTTCTTTTTGATATTGGGCGCGTCACGGGAAAAGGTATCTCCGGACAGTTGACGTCAATCCTTGGAATGACGTCATAAAGTTGAGCAGACGACATTACTTTAATGCATTTCGCGGTAAAATTAAAATTATGTTGTCAAAATGAGTAACAAAATTGCCAATATGTTATAAATAAAAAATAGATAATTGTAAGATCTTTCCAAATATAGTAACAACTAAAATGTCTAAAAATATGACCGAATGCACATTTTCCCGTGACGCGCCCCATATAATACTTGTGAATCAACTTTTGTTGAGTGAGTTCAGTGAGTGTTATGCACACGGTGAACCTGTAAATAAAATAAAGTTGTGAAAACTGGAACGATCACATTTGAAGAGCAAGTCTGTCTTTCTTACTGACATGAACATCATAAACATGTATACAAATAGTGACATTAATAATGTTATTGTCCAGCAATATTGACCTGGCACTTTTGCATTTGACCCCATATTCGTTAATTTTCGTAAATGTTACGATCGGTAGTCCGATATCTATTCCAATACTCCACACATCACTGATGTGTAAATTGAATAATATATCGGTGTTTTCGCTGATACCCGTGTTTATTGAATCACTTCTACGAAAATTAAATAAGTGCCAGGTCAATATTGTTGGACAATACAAATCAAAGAAATAGGACTTCCTTTATACTAAATCTTCTTAAAGAAATGTTAAGAAAAATAGTTGAAATCTCTAGTTTTTAACAAGGCAATTCCTAGTGAAAAACTTACGCGTTTAGAAATTGAAGCACAAATTGTTAGAAAACAGCATTACTTTCAAACACACTTAAAAAATTTTAATCCCTCCCCCATCGTGTATCTGCCATGGTATGAATTTAAAGTGCTGTTCTCATAGATATAATAAACTTAATTTAAATGTTTATCCAAAATGGGTATCTTTATAGTTTTTTATTCACGTTTTTTGTGGGTTTTTTTCTTAAGCTTTACTTTGTGTATGTTTAAAATAGTGTTTACTTTTTTATTTTATTGCACGAGACTGTGTTAATGATATATTTATATAATCTTGTTTCCGTGTCTACTGAAATGCTCGACAAAATTACGGTAAGAAACGTTTCTTTTATTGTCATGATACAATTTATTCAATAGAAAACGTGTTTTGTTTGTTCATGTATTTTTACGTACTTTGAAATTATGTTATAATTGGTTAATTTGTAACGATCGGCATTTATATCATTCCTGCTTTTTCTACATTAATGCACAGTTCGCTGGGCGAGCAATTTGTTGTTAGAGAACTTTTAAGTTTATTGAATGATGAAAGTACAATGCTGAAGATGGCCATTTATACTGTTAACTGTTTAAAGAATACTTTTATCTTTGCATTTTACGGTTTAAACTGCTAAAAATAATTTATATATTTGTTTTGCAAAATTAAAATGTTAATCCTTTAATTGCTTTTTCTAGGAAGGTCATCAATATGATTTGAACATTTGACTCATTTTTATCAATTTTATCTTTTAGCATCAAATAGTCTCTTATAAATCAATAATGATTGGTCACATGCATGTACTACTACATTTATATAAATTTATTGTATAAACTGTGTTGTGTATATGTAATGTGAATGAGACCCTAATAAATAATTGAATTGAATTGAACAAGCATTCTAACGATATTGTTCTAGATCAGAAAAACATTTTTATCATTTCTATGAGTCCCGACAGACTGTTCACGTTTTTCTCTCCCACCCTATGGCTGTGAAAAACTTTAGTTTTTAACATATTCTGTAGCTTTTGATATATATTTACAGCTTGATAATCGTTGCTTTCTAACACTTTCTGTCACAAAAATATTGTTTGACAAACTTTTCCATTTTGGTTTACTCCCAAGTAAATTATTTATAACTTGTTCGCAAACATGGTTAGATTTATCACCAGATTAGAAACATTTCATTCGAAAGAGGAAATACCTATAAGTAAACTTACATTTTTGTATGGCATCCAATAAAAGTGTCTTTAAATTCAAACCTTTCTGCCGTCTTGTTAAAAGGCTGTGCTAATGACCGACTAGCTGTTTGGAAAGCTAAAACATGTATCATTATACTATGATCAAACCAATACGGGGAGATGGTGTCGACTGAAAGGCCTTTATTCCAGAGTGAAGAGTGACAAATGAAGCAATGCAGTATAGAATAGCATTAGAGCCAATAGCAGCATCAGAATATGCAAAGTACTCAAACCAAGAAGTAAACTCGTATGCTTGGGCCGGCCTGTTTGGAGTCCTTTAAAAAATTAAGTCATCATCTCTAAAATGATTTGAACATACTACAGTTGAAGCAGTTATGGATGAAAATGTTTTAGTTGAACATTTACGGTAAATGTCATAAATGAGATTATATAATATTTGCATTAAAAGCTGATAGACTATAAAAGAATGGAAATATAAGACCTAAATCCAAGAACAAACAATAGAGGTCTTTCACATTGTTGTGCGCATGCGTCGTACGCCACGTTAGGTGCGGAAAATATTGGTTTTATCCTAAACCGACAAGTGAGGGGGCATTTAACTGTGTCATTGCTAACAGAATGAACAGACATGATCACGGTGTCGTCTTAAAGCTAATGATAAATTATAATAATTATTATGATAAAGCATAATAAATTCGAGTTTTTGGAATTTCCGAATATGATAGGCTTAAAACGTCTGGTCGGCAAGATTTGACTGTGAAAAGCGTAAAACAATCAAAGACGTGGTTGCCACTTTGAATCGGGAAGTCTTATATGAAAACAAATACATTATGGATTACACGTTACTGTTTATTTTCCACAGACACATATATAAGCGTATCGAGTTTTTCTGACAAAATGCGTTTACTTCAAGAAATATATTTTATGTTACATGATCTCTCTAAATTGGAGGTAAACGGATGAATTCGGCAATGTATCGTCGTTGTATTCAACGCCCGTTAAGCTCATTAAGTTATTCATGTTATTATAAACATCATTTTTTTTATAAAATCGTCAGCCATAGTCAATAGACATTAGTTTAAGTCGCATTTCATGAATATCTACGTATTACGGGAATGATGTAGAAAGAAGATAAAATGTCCGCAGACCTACAAAATCTCAGGACTCGCTCGACAATCCAGAGCGTACACGTCGCGAGCGGGGTGGAAGTCATCAACAGATCTCGTCAGCCGACATCGTCGTGAAGGGAACCACTCTAAGCATTTTTACCATCGGGACCTGGATCGGCGATGTTTGGCGGGGTGTGTTGATGGCTTCGCGGATACTGGAGAGCACCGTCTTCCCCCGGATCGGCCGCCCTTGGACGCTGTGGAAGCCTATGGAGAGAGAGCAGGGAGGATCCTACATCTTCGGATGTCATTCCTATACCACTGATCCAGTCCACTCGATCAAAGTAGGCAGAAGCAGAAGAAGAGGACGGCCGGGACGGACTCCTGCAGCGTGGTGGCAGCACAATGCAGATGGAGATGCCGGGGGTGTGGCCCTTATGAAAGCTATGGAAGTGTCCTTGGTCGGCGGTACTGGGTACACTCAATGTGCCCGGGAAACCGACCAGGGGTTCAGGGACGTCGGCGGCCGATGAATCACGGCCAGAGGCACCACTACGGGGAGACCACCTCCAGGTTGTCAGCGATGGATCCACTTCTTAGGTTAAATTAACCGCAGTGCATTCATCTTTTTCGGAATCAAAATTGGACCGTCAGGCACAGTTGCATCCCGCAACTACCAGTTTTAGGCATCGAAATTCAACATTCACGGACCACACCATAATGTCCTCGGTCAGAGGCGGGAGGGTCCTTAAACTGGGAACAAACAACAACAACAACAAAAATCTCAGGATTTTATCTGAAATCTCCGGACCGTAAGGTTCTTCTCCGGATCTAAGGATTTTCAGGCAAATCTCAGGATTTAAAAATATTGAAAAGGATAATTAATGAAACATAAATTTAACTGAATTTAGACTGGGTTTTACAATTAAATTAATTAATATTAAGAAACTTGGTCTTGGTCACGGCTCCAAAATTTCCTGTTTATTGAGAGATTACGTGATAGTGACACGCTGCCTCGGGCACACATGTACACAACAGCTAAGTGTCATAAAACTAAACTCGGACCTGAATATCACACTCCCATTCGTTTGTTTTGGTCCATGGTCATTTTGATTTTAAACAGAAATGACAATATTATATTTCAAAACCTTCAGCGACAACAATTACGAACTTCAACACCAAAATAGTTTTTATAAAAAAAAACAAACCTCTCTGGATTTTTTTAAATAGGTTTTGGTTGGCCTGCCGTCCGTCAATATCCGTTTGGTTAAATCAATTTAACGATTTCTCGGGATGTATCTGGAATCATCCAATTATGTAAATACGTAATATTTTTTTCTCAAAAGCAAAACACGCAAAACACGCAAAACACATATCAACCTAGTCGCCGACGAGCTACATAAGAATATAATTATGTCTCATTCCACTATAAATTATAGCGTTACAAAAAAATGCCGTAAAACGGTAAAATGTCCGATAATGTTCGTCTGAATTGTCAATTATACAGATTTTTTTGTAAACACAATTAACGTGTGTAATTTCATAAAAAAAAAAAAAACAAATCCGTTGGATACTCGCGTCCTGAAAATACCGCGATAAACAAGGTTTAAAATGCGCATAAACTTTCTTGATGTGCTTGTAAACGATCATAACGTTGTTTTTTTTTCTTCGTTGTTTGACTGAACTTACTTATTTATAAATTTGAAATGATTAATCAACATTTTCTTAATTTTATAATCACTTCGTCATATAAACAATAGTAAACGATGCCCCCTCGCGTGCATTTATCGACTAAATATGCTCTTCAATTTTAGAGAGCGCTAAGGGGAGGTAACAATGTGAAAGAACTCTATTATCTTTAGTTTAACTTAAGTTTATATGTTGTAAATAATCACTGTTATATTTTTATTTGATATGTTCTCACAGATTTTAGATGCAAATCTCACATGAAAATGGACCCTGATCTCTCCTTATTTTCTCTTTTCATTCTTTTCTTAAGTTTTAATATTTTGGAAATTTATGGAAACTTATTTTGTCAGTGAATCTATCATCTGATACACATAGAAATACAACAATGTCTAGCACTACTCCTTGATGTGGCCGTATTGCTGGTCAGTTTGTTTGCTCACTCAGCCTCGTTCTGATAATGGAATCTCAGGTATGCATACAATTTGAGAGGGCTCGCGCCCTACTGCTTCGCCACTGCGCATGCTCTTTGAGTTTATGCTTTGCAATAAATTATAGAAGTTTCTCGGTAGTATTTTACTGTTTTCAAACAGTATAATATAATTTTCATTTCACTCTTTTTTCACGTTGGCATCCAAATGCACAAAAAATCCAAATGAAAACGTTTAGGGAATGGGTTCAAGTATGGGTATATGACGTCATAAGTAACGTTTAAAAACGTTGTGGTGCCTTTTATTGCAAGTTATCTGCGAAATGCACAACAATGTGTACTAAAATCATAAAATAAAAAAGTGTTGTTTCCAGTGAGAAATAGTGAACTCCTGAACTATGTATATTCAAACATGGCTTCCGGACCTCACTCAATGAAATATATTTCTATATTACACTGGAAAACATATATCTTCTGTATATTCGTGGAAAAAATCACGCTTTTTCCGAAAGACACTTTTTTCATGGGTTCATAATCTCGTTTCAAAAAGGGAAATATATTAGGGACACATACACGATAAACATTTGATGAAATCAAATCATGCACAAAACACTTTGAGCTGTGTAAGGTTAAAGCCTAAACTGTTACCGCCTACGTTGAGAGTGCTTGTACTATTTTTTTGTGTTTCCGCTGTGGTAAATGCAATGATACGGTTAATTGGATAGTATCTGGATATCTGATACGGTTATCCGAATAGTCATTTGGGTGTTCATTCCAGTCAAAATATTATCATGTGGAGAATGACAATTTTTGTAAAATAACACCATTGTAACCGCTACGAATTGATCTTTTTTTCTCATAAAAACTGAAAGGTGCTGGTTTTACCTTTTTTAAGATATAGATTGTACGAGTCCTCTCTCTAACGACTGTCTGCGATCAAAGCTTAAATCTTTTAACGATTGACCTTTTGAACAATTTGGCCAGAGCTATCCTTAATGCTGCTAAATATGCATTTCATGCAAGGAGAAGTGAAATATGCATATCAGGAATCGCCACACTTAGAAAAAACTTAACCTCCCCACATGGCAAAAAGAAGAGACGAAAAGAGAGCATGAGTTTATAGGTATGTCGAATTTAAATAAGACACCACAAACAATTAAAGACAATGAGAACCCTTTAGATTACCGCATTGGAACGGTCAGTGGCAAAATGATTTGGCCACTGGGGATTTAAACCACCTTATAGAGTGTACCAACCTCACACTTTCCCCCAACATGTTCTCATATCAACACACAAGTACAAGTTGCCTTGGTGAAATAAATCCAACCCATCCATCATCTCAACAATGGTACATGCAAAAGAACACAAACATATAAAACAAAAGAAGCTAAAAGCAATGAAAAGCAAATGGGGCGGGTATTCAATGATCTTACCGAGACTACAGCGCCTGGCGTCAATTTTGTTTAAATAAATTTTTCAGTTTAGAAGTATTTAATTTTAAAATTTCCTCCCTTTTAATTACCGTATAGCGGGTTATTTCTGCGGGTGCCAAATTTCTGCGTTTCTGCGGTCTTTGGACGAAATCGCAGAGATATTTCCAGCAGAAATAAAACACCAGCAGAAATTTAAATCGCAAAATATGATCTCATTATCAAACGAAAATCACCGGATGCGTCCGAGATAACACGTTTCACAATACAGACAGGGTAAAATAATTACGATCAATTACCGCAAATCGTTATCGTATAGGCATAGTATAAACGCGACATTTGCTCAAACATTTCTCAAACATTTCTCAAACATTCTATTCATTGACAATTGATTAGTAGTTTGAGATTTGTTATTCATCGATAAATAATATCTTTGTTATTTTTTTGATAAAACAAATTGAGTAACAGGTATTGATTCATGAATAAAAATATTGAGTTATATACAGTAAGTTTTGACTAATAAAACAGCGTATATCGTTAAGACGAAACAAACATGAGTATCCTACGATTTCTCAAGAAAAAGGAATCTTCGATAGTTCCGGAAAATGATAGTGAATTGACGGATTTACTCGGCGAAAGTGTACTTAAGGAGGTTAATGATAAAATCAGGGATGTTATTACTACTCCATCAACCCCAGGGACATCTGGAACGCCTAAATCAAAGGGGAAATATGCAGTATATTCTCCTGCTGATCGCGCTGGCATAGGCAAATACTGTGCCTAGAATGGTCCTGCGTCTACTGTTCGAAAATTCAAATCTAATTTCCCCGATTTAAATGTATTAGGTATTAGCTGTTCTAATTTTAACCTTCCGTGTAAGTGAATAAGCACTGTAGTAATAGTACTTCTAGAATTACTTTTATTGAGTTGCGTTCAACTAGACTAGGTGGAGTGGTCAGAAATATTAATTTCCACTACTGCCCATGAGTAGGCTCAGTCAATCAAACCGAGCCTGCAATATTTTCAGATAAGTCGTGTTCGGATGCTTTCATATTTCTCTTATCATCTATTGTTTAGTCTACATCTCGTGCTTCACGTAACAAATTGTGTTTTCACTACATGTATGTTTGGCAGCCCTTTTACGCCCGCCTTAACCTAAAAAATCTGGTCATTTACTTTATCAAAGTGAGAACCCACTTTAAAATGGACATATTCCAAGTCTATTGCCACTAGGGGTTCTAAGGTCTTATTATATAAAGACTATTAGTTAAATATTTCATCATTATTCGTTATTTATAAGTTTTTATGTGCACGTTTAGAAATTATTTGAAAAGAACAGATACTACTCAAATATCTGAGTATTTAAAACCAACTTAGAAACAAATAAAAAAATTGTGGTTTTCAATCTATTGTACATGATAATAGGAATATAATTTGCTATTTTGTATTTTGTTTTAAATATTCTGAGTAAAAACTGTAAATCTGTCAAATATTTGAATTAAATATATTAAGGCGAACAGTAAGTTTGAGCATACGACTTTTCGTAATAATGCGGCAATTACATTGTAGTTTAAGGGGAGATCAATCGACAGTGTATGTTCACAGCTCACAGGAAAGGAAGGATTAGTTTTCCTGGACCACAGTTTCGTTAACTGTTAAGTGATTCACTGTTTTAATTGACATATCCGATTACAACAATTATCTCTAACGTTCACTTAACATGCTTACATGTAACATTATTCCTGGTAGTTTTGATTTTTCGTTCATACGTACATCATAAATAGAACTTTCGCACAGTATTGTATAGGAAACTGTACTTTTTTATATATTTTCCTTAAATTATTTCGATAAACATATACACTCAGAGAAAGTTCTAGTTGGACTTTATTTGTTAGTAATTTTAATTAGATAGACATTGACTTAACATCAGTCTTAGATGTACGATTAAAACTTTTAATAATTGATTTGGGGAAGAGGTGGACTTGAGTTATTTTTTTTTCCAGAAATACGTTTTATGAAGAAAGTTTCATGTCAACAAAAAATTACAACAACGTTTTTTGTTTGTTGTAAAAGTCCTCGTTGGAAAAAAATCAAATAAAGCACCTTTGTTTTAAGTATTGTCTTAATTATTAACATACCATTTATTACAAAAAAACTCACTATAGCATCAGTACTTACTCGCAAGAAAACAGTATAATTGATGCGGTGAGAAATAACTGTTATGTTTGGCCAAATCCTTAACGAAACTTCTGAACATTTATCAACAATAAACAACAGCATTCGATAAAAATACGAGTACATAAGACACAGAATTATTGTGAATAAAATGAATAAAAATATTTTAAGCCGCTAAACTAGGTTTGTAGGTAAATATGGAACAGTGGTCATTCATTCATTCATTCATTCATTCATTCATTCATTCATTCATTCATTCATTCACTCACTCACTCACTCACTCACTCACTCACTCACTCACTCACTCACTCACTCACTCACTCACTCACTCACTCACTCACTCACTCATTCATTCATTCATTCATTCATTCATTCAACCGGCACCCCAACAACCAACAACCAACCTCTCATGAACCCAAATTAGTTGAAGTTTTAAAGATTGCACAGTAAATCTAGTAAGAAAAAAAACGAATGTAATTTATTGAAATCATAACAATTCAGTTTTTCTTCGTAAATAAAGGCTGTTTCGAACGTAGGTCGCGCAAATTAAATGTATGTTAAATGTAACCAAAATACCATTTTTGTAATTTACTCCTTTCCAATTTAAGAATACAATCAATAGCGATTAAAAAGACAATCGATAATTGAAAACAGTTCTTTTCCCAACCTCTCTTGACATAGGTTAAAACAATACAAGAATTTATTGTAAAATATATACAATAGATGCCATATTAGAACTGTTGGTGAGTTTATTTTTATGTGTTAAATTCGTTGAACCCATAAGCCCTCTGTCAAGCATACGACGTAACTGGCACAATATAGCTCAGAATTAGAACATCAAACAATAAAAGTAACAAAAAAGAAATGGAAACTGCTTATGAGGAATGCTTCTTTTAAGGCACATAATTGTAAATTATCATTCACTCTAAAAGATTATGTGCACGCAAAACATATAACTAATTTTTAAAGTAAGACCATACAGCAACCCATGAATCGTTTACTTACATATTTTTTTATGAAACCAAGTAAGGATATTAAAATATATTTAACAGATCATGGTCGGATTCAAGATTTCCAGAAAGGAAGTTAGTTTGGAACAGACTTATGGTAATTATATAACAATTTATAGTTTTCTAGTAAAATTTCACACGCAAATGAATAGTTTGTGCAACCTATTAACCCTCCCTGGATCCGCCCTGCAACAGTTTATGTCTTTAAACCCTGTCTTTTTTACAACAAGTTGAAATGTTTCAAAGTAATCATAATACTTTGCCCTATATTTTGCAACATTTTGCAATATATCTGCGAACAAGTTTTGTGAAATCCTTCAATGATCTATAAATTTAAATCAGTTTAAAAATTGACAAACAATCTTTTCGTGAATCTTTATTTAGACCCTGGGTCAACAGTATGTCAAACGTTTATTATTTTCAGCCTCCTAGTCTGAGAACAATCGAAAGGTTTCGGTGAAAAGAGAAATTGACTTCGAACCAATGGAGTTTCATTAACAAACGTAAGATCACCGCTAGATGACTTGGGAGTTCATGAAGAGTATTTTACATGTACCAACCCCATTGCGGCAAAAATAACGCATTTATTTTAACTGTGTCAACAACCACGTCATACTGTCCAAGTTTCGGATTTTAAGCACTAGGTACTTTGTTAACCATTATAAATATTTGGTGATTTCATTCTTCCGACTTGTCTTTCATTGGAGTAAACCTTATGAAACCAAGGATCAAGAGCTAACCGAACAAACCACTAAATAAATCAGCCAATCAGATTATTCACTGAACCACTTATCACATGGTACACTTGAGTAAGAACTATTAACATTCAAGAACAACGCATTTCCAAGAATGGCTTGAACACTTAATGATTTTCTTTGAAGTCGAAAGCTGAAGTGATTAGGTTCACTTAAGGTACATGTACATGTAATGGACTAGTTTTAAAACAATACAAAGTTGTAGCTTTATTTTCTACGTTCTTTTTTTAACGTTCGGTCAGGTCAGCTTGAAAACATGCATCAACACTTCTACTAATGAATATTTGTACCTTGTTAACAAACGATCGTTTTTGTTTATTATTATATTTCTTTTTATCTCTGTTTATTTCATACAACATAAAACTGTGCCACAAACGTGGAAAACACTTTTATTCTAAACTCTATAATGATGTTTTTCTTAAGTCTGTTAATTATTTGTTAAAGCAATACACATGTTTATAATAAATAGGTTTGTTAAATTAAGCTCGATACCGACACTACCGTCGTGCTATGATGTCATCATAGTATTAATTCATTAATTACTTTTTTGTACAATAAATATGTTGAAAAGAAGTAACAATGTGGAGGGTTTACACATCATAAATATATAATAATGGCGATTTAAATAATATTTTTGCAGAAATGTCATTTCCATCAATTGTTTATAAAATCAAGAGAACCCTATGTATTCAGTTCCAGTTTTCAGTGATCTTTTTATTAAATGCTTGTTGAATGATTAAATATTTGGTTTCAAAATAGAGACTAGATCTAGATAGTCTACTCTAGAATTTAAAAAATCTAATTTCAATGTTGATAAATTAAATATTCACAAAAGAGGCATTAAGAAAAGAAGTAAATAAAAAAGTAACCAAAAACAAAATGCACACTTTATGTCGGAATTAATTCACTTTAAACGATATGAGTTCACTTGCAGCCAGAATAGTACAAAAAGATATTAAAAACGTTTTTTTCAAATGGAAAAGCCAATCCCAAAATGTGGTAAAAATGAGGAAAAGAGAGCATGTATTTATAAGAATATTAATTTCGAATTAGACACCATAACAACTTAAAAAAGAACCCTTGGAACGGCAAGTGGCAAAACCATTTGCCACTTGGGTGGGTGGTATACCCGGTTCTACCAGTGTGTATTAACCTTACACTAACCCGAATTGGTTCTCACATGAACAAACAAGTACACTTTCCCTTGGTGAAATAACTCCAACCCAACCATCAGCTTAACAATGTTGCATGCAAAAGCACACAAACATACAAAGCGTAGGATGTTAGCAATAGGGTAGTGCGACGATAGCAGAATTGCTGAAATAAAAAAGTAGTAATGCAGGGCAAGCACAAATCGTTGATATAACTGTTATGCGTCGGTTGTATCAGAAAAAAGACCGTAGCAGTAGAAAAGTGAGACGAATGAAGATAGAAGTTAGCAGGAAAGTAGTGCTACATGTACGTTAGCAGTCATGAAGATAAAATTAAACACTAGAAAAACGCAATGATAGCAAAAGTACTGATATAATTCTACAGAAGAGTGCGGCATGAGCAGTACTGCAAATAGAAGTGAGCAACAAAGAAGTGCGGCGTCAGCAGCATTGCAAATACAAGTGAGCAACAGAGGAGAGCGGTGTAGGCAGCACTGCAAATACAAGTGAGCAACAGAGAAGTGCGGCGTCAGCAGCATTGCAAATAAAAGTGAGAAACAGAGGAGTGCGGCGTCAGCAGCACTGCAAATAGAAGTGAGCAACAGAGGAGTGCGGCGTCAGCAGCATTGCAAATAAAAGTGAGAAACAGAGAAGTGCGGCGTAAGCAGCACTGCAAATAGAAGTGAGCAACAGAGGAGTGCGGCGTAAGCAGCACTGCAAATACAAGTGAGCAACAGAGGAGTGCGGCGTAAGCAGCACTGCAAATAGAAGTGAGCAACAGAGGAGAGAAGTGTAGGCAGCACTGCAAATAAAAGTGAGCAACAGAGGATTGCGGCGTAAGCAGCACTGCAAATAGAAGTGAGCAACAGAGGAGTGCGGCGTAAGCAGCACTGCAAATAGAAGTGAGCAACAGAGGAGTGCGGCGTAAGCAGCACTGCAAATAGAAGTGAGCAATAGAGGAGAGCGGCGTAAGCAGCACTGCAAATAGAAGTGAGCAACAGAGGAGAGCGGCGTAAGCAGCACTGCAAATAGAAGTGAGCAACAGAGGAGTGCGGCGTAAGCAGCACTGCAAATAGAGGTGAGCAACAGAGGAACGCGGCGTAAGCAGCACTGCAAATAGAGGTGAGCAACAGAGGAACGCGGCGTAAGCAGCACTGCAAATAGAAGTGAGCAACAGAGGACTGCGGCGTGAGCAGCACTGCAAATAGAAGTGAGCAACAGAGAAGTGCGACGTAGGCAGCAGCGCACTGCGACGTTAAAGTAGTGCAGAAAAATGTAAGCAGTAGAGGAGTGCTATGTAAGCGTTTGTGCAAAAATTAGTTACCAGCAAGTAGGGTGACGTTTTTAGAAGTTCAGAATGACGTTTGATAGTAGAGTAAAACAATATTAGTATCGGTGCAGACAGAATTTAGTATTTATGCAATGTCTTGATCAGATTTCAGTGTTTGTTTAGAAGTCCAAATTAGCGAAGAGAATCATCCCTCTTTTCAGGACTCGGTGGTTAGCCCAAGATAAAGAGTACTGCATTTATGTATTGCTTACTTCTAGCTACACTGCAAACAAATTTGCACTGTTTGATAAATACAATTTGCAAACATAAATTTCATGGCATTAAGAAATCAATTTTATTGAGACGAACAGTTACATTGTTAGTTAAATAATTTTTATTTTCTCCATTAAATTAGCGTGGATAACTAGACAATGAAAATTATACTAGGCTAAACATGCTCAATAGAAATGTATTAACGATGACACAGAAAGAAAATTTCAAAATTGCATTTAATAAACAAACGTTTGAGTAACTACCGGTATCTTTTGTAATATTGAAATACTCTCCTACAGTTCATGCTTAGCCTAGGAGTTTTAAGGATTATGTATTAACTCAATACATGTAATAAGACTTAATTGTTTACAATATATGCCCTTCTGTAAAAATTTCGCTTAAACTTTAGCAGGGAAAACCAACTACATGTTTTAAAATGTCAAGCATTTTGAACTGACTGATATAATAAGCTTATCTTTCGGCTTAACGAACGAGCTGGTTAAGTGTTTACTCGAAGCGGAAGCATGTTAACCTATTTCAAGAAATTACTGTATTCTTTGGAAAACGGAAGTGAATATAAAAATAAAATGTCATCATAATGTTGGTCAAGCATTTGCATTTAAATATTCTACATTCCTGGTTAATCTTCTTTCGGCCAGCATTGAGTACCTTTAAGATCAAATCAGAAATATAGCAACATATTCAAACTTGATAGAAAAAGGCAAAATTGTAAGAGGATTTGTCTTCTGAAAAGGAGTACTTTACATTAAATCATTAATTAAGTAAGGGCTTACAGTAAACAAAAGCCTTTTAAACAGAATCAATTTCTGGCAATCAAAACCATGGCTGTAGCAATCACAGGACATACAGCAATTGGTCTAGCTAGGGTCATGAGGGTGAAGATACTTTACTATAATAATAAAATTTTTAGTTGGCATGATAAAAACATAGCCTTTTATGGCTTACAATTTATCTGCTGCCATTGATTCGTCATAGAAAAAAAGAAAATATAAAATATAATAATATTTTATATAAAATATAAAAATATAATATATAAAATATAAAAATCTCTCAAACGGTACAGTGTACTTCCATCAAACTTTGTACAAATAAATGCTTTAAGTGTATGATTGTTTTGCTTTCGTTAAGAAAAGTTAGAACTGATGAGAAAAAAGTTAGACCTAACAAATGCCTAATTTATAATTACAATTTATCACAAAAAAGAAGCAGCACAAAACAACAATTCAAATGTAAAAATGCGTGAAATGATAATGACAACAATATTTAAGGTTGTTGAAAAGAACTTTCAATTGTGAGAGAGAAATCAACATTTTAATTGTATACCATCCATTTTCGCGACTAGGATATTGAATGTCAAACACAGTTTCACAAATAACTCACAGTGTATACATTTGTTAGACCAAAGGACCTTGGGTATCGTTGTCAGTAAGTCATTACTCATAATGACATTTAAATTTATTTTCAGTGTTGCTTCGTTTTTGTGATTAATTGCAAATAGATTTTAGGTGGTTTTTTGGGGGTCTTAATATTTTTCTTAGCGTATGTAAATTAAACATAGCTCTATATTGATAAAATTGGTTTGTGCAAAGTTTGATGGAACTGCATTGTGCCGTTTGTGAGTTGTTTTTTTTTCTCTCTTTTTTGTCTATGGCAAAGCAATAGGGAAAGGCGCACTACTTTAAGATTTAAGTGCCTCATTGAGGCAACATTTATCAAAAAGAGATAAATATTTGATTATGGTAAATAGATGGAAAAGATAATTTGGAGTTGTTAACCCATTGGTTTTGAAGCTGAAAAGCTGCCAGAACTAGTAATAAGCAAGTTATGAAATAGATGAAAAGTAAACATTGCAAGCCCCCGAACACGAAAAACATGAAATTATTGCAGGTTCAGTTTGATTGAGCCTGTCAATGGGCTTTAATGGAATTGCATTAAACTGTCACCGCCACATATCTTCGAACATAAAAATGTTCCAGAGGATACACGTTTATATTAACTAACAATGTCTACGAAGAAAACTATTTCAGAAAACCAAAAGTAATGCTAAAGTCGTTCCTGGACTTATATTGTGAGTGTTATATGAATGTCTGCTGCATAACATTTTGTCTTACAAGCCTGAAAAACAAAATGAGGATTTTACAGAACAATAAATAGGATGTGCTAGAGTATACTAGTCTAGTTTTCGGCAAAAGTAAATATCAGTGTCATAGTTTAAGACTATGATTCTATAAAAACAAATTAGAGGAAACAGAAACGCTATTTTATTTGGGTTACATCATAAAGTAAGGACGTTTATACTTGTCCATCAGAGTATATAACTAATTTGATCTGCTGTTCTGGCTTTGGACAACACAGCCCTAAACAGAGGAGGTAAGCTTAAATAATAAGAAATGACAGGGGTTCGTTGCAACACTTGTGGGTAAGTTTATACACTGGAATATACACAGGCATTGAAAAAATGTCATGCGTGTGTAATAAATAACTCGATAGGCAGTATATCTACATGTATGTATAAATTGAGAAAAAGACATGCCATTTCATCCAATTAGATGCTTCATAGAGTCTTAATTTAAGGAAGATTGTATTAGGTTTGAATCTACCTCAGTCTAGAGAGATTTGGATTTTTATCGATGAACTTGCATTGGTGACTGTTACACAGTAGATGACCCTTTAGAACAACAAGAGACATTTTACACCCTACACAATATGAATCATAACAACATTATAACAAGAAATTATACATAATTAAGAAACGGAAAACCACTAACACTAAAAACAAAGAAGAAAAAATAAAGTCCTGTTCAAGTATTATGACTTAGTGCAAACGTGGATATTTGAGTGTTTTGCGCGGGCGGAACTCTTAAACTAGAATGCATCAAGAGTATATAAAGTAGGAAATGTGCGTTGATCTAAACAGTTGTGTTTCAACAATCGACACTTTGCTTTGTGCACTCTAAGACTGAGAATGTGTTCAACATTTGTCAACGGTTAGTAATTCTTTCTTATATTTTAAGAGCTGCATTAAAAATATTTCTATAAAAGTATAAACTCACTACTGACTTTTTGTAGTTTTAACTTATACTCATCTTGCATTTGTTATGATGAACTTTTTTTGCAACCTCTTTCCTTTTTGCAATAAAAATACGGAATTCCGTTGGGGCCATCGTTGTTTCGCACTTTCGACCTCTTGGGCGAGAACACGAAAACGCGAAAACACGATGCGAGATCGCGAAACAACGATGCGGTTTCGCGAAAACACGATGCGAGGTCGCGAGAGTACGATGCGAGAACGCGATATTAATGTCGCGCTCTCGCATCGTACTTTCGCAACATCGCATCGTTGTTTCGCGTTCTCGCATCGTTTTTTCGCGTTTTCGTGGTCTCGCCCTCAGGACAGCGAGACCACGAATACGCGAAATCACGATGCGTGAACGCGAAACAACAATGCGAGGTCGCGAAAGTACGATGCGAGGGAGCGATATTTATATCGCGTTCTCGCATCGTACTTTCGCGCTCTCGCATCGTGTTTTCGCGATCTCGCATCGTTGTTTCGCGACCTCGCATCGTTGTTTCGCGATCTCGCATCGTGTTTTCGCGTGTTCGTGTTCTCGCTCTTGAAGTCGACAGGGCGAAACAACGATGGCCTCAACGGAACACCGTAATAAAAATGATCGCTCCATGGTTTGGCTAGAACTAAAACAGCTCAAAACCTTTTGGACTGACGAGTGACGCGGACTTACATGCACAGTTTGCCAAGGACGTTATATCGTCAACTCAACGTTTGTGTTTGCTATAAAGCCGTTCTAAAAGGCTGCGTTGTCAAATGATACGCCTGTCTGTTGTAAAGATAACTGTAGTTACCTTAAATAACAATAAGTGGCAAAAATCGTAAAAAGGGTTATTCCAGTTTCCTGGCATACATGCAATATATCTCACTCTGTCGTTATCGGTATCTTTCTGAAGCAAAAGTAGTCGAATACTTGGTGTAAAAAAGGACTTAAAGATTGAGGAAAACAGTTATTGATCTCCAGTTTTCGAACAAACATATTTCTATAATCGCTGGGCTAAACCTAAATGTGATGGTTAATGTTTTTAGTATGTGCTAGTTATGATTTTGAAAAATATTAATGTTGAAGGTTTGGTGCAGTATTTAAGGAGTATATCACAATAAGTTCTAACGGGCAGAATTTTTTTAAACTTTGCACAATTAAAGAGAATTACTTCACAAACAAAATGATTTTAAGAAAAATAAAGCTTTCCACGCTTGTTTTTCAGTAATCGCTCATTATTAGACCCCTCTATACGGCCATTTTGAAGGGATTTTGAGAAAACGCACATATATCTTTTAAATGATTGTTACATCTGGAATTCCTAAACAACACCTTATATCTATGCATTTTTTGTTTGGAATTATGTGTATGTATGGTTTTGGATGGAATTATGTGAGATTTTTTTTGTATATTTGAGTAAAAAACTTTGAAAATGACCAAAATATCCAACAAAAAAGGGAGACAATTCAGTCCCTGACTGAAAAAAATCTATATATCTGTTTTTGTAACCGACAGATTTTTTTTTAACTCCATAAAATGACACAGTATATATTTCTAAATAAAACAAAAACGAAAAAAACAGGGGCTTCCAGGCTTAAATTTTTACTATATTCCTTCAAAGTTGGTCATATAAGTAAAAAATATCTCTAATTTTAATTCAATTCTACAAATATCCATCATAAGATGTATAAATAGTTTTATAACATGCTCATCAAAACTAATTACATATTTTGTTCCAAGGCGGTAACCCCTCCGGTTCTCACTTCCGTTATTTGTTTGTGGCGTCCAGTTTGAAACTGATTTTTGTAATACCATGCTCTCTTTTCCTCTCTACCTTTTGGCTGTGTGGGAAGGCTGTGTATGCTGGATGTGGCCATTCCTGATATGCATATTTCATTTTTTTGAAAGAAATAACTATATTTCTTTATCAAGAATTACATTACAGTTACCACATTTCTTTCATAAATTTCCCACAAATGCAGCCCTAAGTGTTGCCAAAGTTTCCATACATATCGAAACACACCTAACGCTGATAATGAATGAAAATCATACAACAATCCCTAAATCTTATAATCCATTAAGTAATTATACAATTTCTGAACAACAGATTTAAGAGATGTTACTCTAGGTTTGCCTGTTTCAAGTTTCTCACCAAACAGCTGAGACAATCCACATAACCCACCACGAGAGACAGCAAGTTTTATATGACTCAAATTCAAACCGGATGCTGCAATTTTCTTTGCCATTTGACATGAAAGCATTTTCTGTTTGGTTAAAAATTCAAAAATATCAAAATTAACATCAGTCATTTTCACATGAAAGTAACATTCAATTAATGATTTGGATGAAAAACTGAACTGTTATATACGTAAATGTGTACATAGTCATTCTTTTAAGAACAAAAAGCAATATTTTACATTCTGTAGAATATAAATCATCGTAAAATGACACAAAATTATTAAAACAATACAAACAACGAAAACAATTATAGTTAACTTTATTATTACATACAGCAGCCTGATTCGTAACCTTACTGTAATTATTATGTTAAACACATCTCAAACTTTGAGAATCAACCGGTCAACAAAAGAAAGGACTAATTCAGTTTTTTCTTTATTACATTTTTTATATATTTTTAAACAGTCGAATATACCATTATGGTAAATAAAAGAAAACTTTCTGCCGATTAAGCAGATTATTTTTAATTCATTTTATATCTTAATAATATTTTGGTCCTTTTTGAAATTGAATAAAGTGGAATTTTTCGCGTATTCTTGCACATTCTTTAGGTAATATCTTTTGTCAAAATAATAGATTTTATTATTTGAACAATTTATTTAGCTTTTGTTTAAACTTACTTTTATTTAGAATAAATTTACAACATTTTGTTCCTTTGGTTCTGCCAATGATTTATGACGGCAGAAACTTTATTCTAATGATGCATAACACTAATTCCGTAATACTCCTTTATATAGTCTTCATATGGAATACCACGTATAATAATAAATAACAATAATTCCAAATATATAAACAAATATTCTCAGTAAGTAAAACCAAACACTTATTCTAAAATCCTTAACATAAATTTAGGCTGAAACAATTTATATTCATGTACATAATTATTAATCATGACATTTTAGAAATAGGGCTTCTCTAGGAGATCTTACTGGCCGTGACGAAAGATTAAAAATGTAATACATTGTTATTGTTACAAAATACTATGAACCTCCGGTATATCGACAGGATAGAAATATGTAACATTTTGTGTATTTTAATCTGTCATATTGAGAAGGCAAAAATATTGTCAATTATAAGGTTGTTAAGTTTAATGCTTTCTATTTACAATTAATAAGATAAAATGAAAGATTTACATGTATCTAAAACTTGATATTAAATGCAATCGGAAAATTGCTATCTTTAAGTTTGTTTAGGGTTAATTTCTAAACACATTTGAAACGAAAGCACGTAATGATGTAACTAATTAGAATTAAATTGAGAACAAATGAAAACTATCTCATAAGCATGTATAAAGATTTCATTGTAAGTTGTAATTCTTTAATTATTTTGACAAATGAGAGCGCAACAACAAGAACGAATTTGGGGATTCTATGAACTGATCGAAATAATGGATCATTTATTTTATTGTACCCCCAATAAATGGCGAATTGTAAAATAATGCTTTGACAGATCAATCAATTTATTTTATGATTTATTTCCTGTTTATATACGACAGGGTAAATGGTTTTATAAGTAATGATTCTAGAAAATGCATGGATTCGGTAAACTTTATGGTAATACCGAATAGTCTGTCGGTGTATAGAGAATTTAAGAAAAGCTGCACAATTCTGTTGATTTCTTATTATGACTGATTATGAAAATTCCAAAATGTTTTAAGTTTATGCACCATTCCATCAATTTACTCACATAAAATTGCTTGTGTACAAAATAAAATATCTTAAATAGTACAATATTAAGGATGAAATGGAACAGACGAAAGTTGGATATTGCGGAGCTTATGATTGTAAAATCCAAAACAAATTCAGGCATCTCTGGACACAAAACCAAATAAAAGTGGTCGGCGTGGAAACTAAATTATAAAGAACTGATAAAAACTGATAAAGAACTGATAAAAACGAAGACATTGTAAAAAGTAAATTAATGCGGTCGATTCTTGTGTAACTTTTGCAATAACAGGAACAACTGAGATTAGCGTAAAGTATTCTGAATTATAAAGTAGTTTGTACCAGTTTTGTTAATAAGGTTTAAAAATTCTCAGAGATGTAAACATAAATTCTAGAAAATTATTATTATTATTATTATTATTATTATTATTATTATAACTTCACTAAAATTATGCTGTAAAATATTTATATTTTATTTAACTAATTAAACATTGATACAAATATTATGAAAAGAACTGAAAGCTAATGATGAAACAAACTTGTGCTATTTTATTGGTTTTCCCTCCGGCGCAACTGAAATATTTTAGTGACAAAAGACTTCATTAATCTCCGAAAATCTGACTATGGAAAGAAGGGCAGATAATTGACTATCACATAGTCAACGCCATGTATTCTCTGTATTCGATGATGTGCAAAGTGTCCTATGCAGCAGCCTGATTGGTAACCTTACTGTAATTATTATGTCAACATGCAGCCTGATGTGTACACTTACTGTAGTTATTATGTCAAGCATCACCCTGATTGGTAACCTTACTGTAATTATTGTGTTTTCTGAGAGTTTTATGATATGCATGATTCATATTAATATAACATTTTTATGTTGTTGTTTTTTTTTCAGGGTTATTCTTACAACTTCTACTAACATCGGCGGTTTTGGTTCCAACATTAGGGTCAAATCGTCTTACAAATTCAGATAAACAGAAAATTGAAAATGGCATCAAACTTGGGCGTGAGATTGCAACAGTTTTAGAAAAAGGGACCTTTCCCGTGGTTCTGTCGAAAGTAGCAGGGAATATTGGCCCTTACCTCGGTGCCCTTGGTCCTGCTTTGTCAATTGCTTTGTCTTTCATACCCACACAATCTGCAGAGCTCGAATTTTTGATTAACCTGAAGAAACATCTTGATATTAGATTCGACAAAGTAGATTTAAGATTTGATGAAATCGAGCGAAAAATCGACTGGTCTGTTGTAAAAATTAACTTTGGACAAATTGAACAAAATATTCGTGTAATGTCAGAGGAGCTAGAAGATCTGTTGAAAGTACCCAAAGAAGGCTTAAACAACCGTAAAATTCTGTTTGCGAATAGTTACGAAAACAACTACGATAATAGTGGGACGAAGCTGTATCATTCAGTCGTGTATAACCAAGGCACTTTCCAAGAAAATATTGGACAATCTGTAATGAGATATTCAAAAAATGATCGAACGGAAACGAACGCTTTTCTTACAGGAATATTGCGGCTTATTATGGATGCTGTTAAAATTGAACTGACATATTTAGAAATTAAGGGATTCCAAGTCAATGCAGACCATGAGAAACGTGAGTGGCAAGACAAAATCGAAATTTTGTTGAACAAATTCAAAGAAATTGATGATTCAGTCACAGAGGCGTTTAAATATCAATGCCGGGAAGATACAGAAGCCATTGTTGCTAAAAACGCTGGGCAGAGTAATGAGGATCTTTCGTACTTATTATATAAGGAATTGACACGTAAATACTACTGGAGAGACTGGATGGTCTTGGTGTATAATCCAGTTAAGGGTTGGGACAATCATTGCCTAGCAGCTTGTGATGGCGGTGTTTGGTTCCGGTTTTACGGATATAACATTATGATAGCAAGCGTCGACCAATCGCAAACGGCTTTGGATTTGAAACATGCTCTTCAGGCACTATGGGCGGTTAATGAGCATTATGAACATACGTACAATCGGATCAATGACGCGCGCGATATCTATAGTTCTATGGACCACATTTATGGGGCGTGTGGTAGAGTTGTTATTAGACATTGGACAGAGGCGAACTTTTGGGGGCATTCCTGGAACCCTTCAAACTTACACGCGAATTTTAAGACAACCCGTGGTGTGCTTGTAAAAAAATGGCGTTATACTCTGATTGTATTTGGTTAATGATAATCTGCATTCGCAAGCTAATTAAATGGACTACATGCACGCACCAACAAATTATTCTGCTAATTTCGATGAGACTTAATTAAAAAAAAGCATTGTAATATAGTTAGGGGAGAAATTTCAGGAGGGTTGTTCGGAAAGTACTAAAATAAAACTTAATCAATTTACGATTGTTGTATATTTTGAGGTTTTTTTGGGTGGCGTTTAAAAACGCCGCCCAGTGTTTCACATGTGAATTTTGGTCACATGATCAAAATGGTACCTGGGTCTCTATCTACTTATATAGTCGAACGCGGTTACCAAAAGTGAAATTCGATCATTTTACCTCCAGAGAGTTCACTGAGTTTATGAGACGGTAGACGGCGCTGCGCGATTGTTATTAGGTAAACAGGTGATCTCGCAGCAGTGTATGTGTTTACAAATAGCAATACACTGATCAGCTTTCAACAGAGGGCTTTGCTTGTAATTAGTACTGATAAGCCAAGATAGGAACAATAATAAATATAACTTATTCAAGGGATATTGGGACATTTACCATTGATAATTGCAAGAATAATAATGGGGTGATGATAGCTTATCTCAAACTTGGTGTGGCATTTCATTCATGCAGAATTTTGAGGGATATTTGATTAAACAATAAGCATGGATATTAATGAAATACGGCTTTAAAGTGTAAACTTCAGGCGAATTTTTAAAGCGTTTTAAAAATTTATTAGATTTGATGCAGTGCTCTGCCTAATTTTTATAAAATTGCTTTATAGTCATATTATTCGAAAAGAACAAAAAAAATCATCCATTAACCACGATGCAACTTTTTTTGCACACGGTACGTTTTCAAACAAGTTTTAGTTTCCAAAAAGCTAGTCGGTAATTAGCATGACATTCTAACAAAAAAGAAGGCTTTGAAGTGCAACTTTAGACGAAACTCCAAAGCGTTTAAAGCGTTTCAATTTAATTAGACATGATGCAGTGCTCTGACTTTTTTTTAATTGTTTTATAGTCATATTATTTTTATTTTTGCATATCTTTTATTTCTTAATAATAAATAAATATTGTTTCAAATCATAGTGCATATAGCAACTATATCATAGTTTCTCTTTTCCTCTCTACTTTTTGGCTGTGTGGGGAGGCTGTGTATGCTGGATGTGGTCATTCCTGATATGCATATTTCACTTTTTAAAGTATTTTTATTTGTCCATGTGTGTTCACTTCTTTATTGTCAATTTAAAGTTTCAAATCATATATATATTTTTCCTGGCACAAAATGACTTCAGTCTTGGATATAAGCATCCGCCCGAAAATCCGTGGTAAAAAAACTTGATAAAGCAGAAGCCGGGCATGCAAACTTTTGCTCTGCCATCCGAAAGTTCCTTCATACTCCTCCAATAGGAAACTCCAAACAATCTATAGATGATGTTACATGACAATCACTCTAAAACGCCACCCATCAGTACTTTCAGTGCTTTGATTTAAGTATGTCGTAAAACATTTGTTGTTACATTGTTTGGCAAAAATGACTTTCGTGCATAGTTACAGCTTCTTTTACTATAAATACTTTCGTCATTAAATGCTATAGCGTCTGCCAGTCAGTTTATGATAAATCTAACAGAAAATAACATACAATTGTTTGTTCTATCTAAAAATAGTGACTTCTAAAATTAATGTCAAAGATATCGCCGAGGACACGTTTTCCCAATGCGTGCGTTCGCCATATTATGCTGCTGCACCTGTAACTATTTTTTTTTTGTATTCCAGAATTCACAACTCTGATGTTGAGAGTTTAAATAAAAACACATGTGTTATACATGATATGTTACATAAATGTCTCATTTATTTGAATAAATATAATATAATGCTTTGCAGTTCCCCATTTCCAAACTCTGATGTTGAGAGTATAAATAAAAACACATGTGTTATACATGATATGTTATATGAATGGCTCATTTATTTAAATATATATGATCTATGAAAATGCTTTGCAGTTCCCCATTTCCAAACCCTGCTGTTGAGAGTATAAATAAAAACACATGTGTTATACATGATATGTTATACAAATGGCTTATTTATTTAAATATATATGATATATGAAAATGCTTTGCAGTTCCCCGTATTCAAACCCTGATGTTGAGAGTATAAATAAAAACACATGTGTTATACATGATATGTAATATAAATGGCTCGTGTATTTAAATATGTATGGTATAGGTAAATGCTAAAGCTTTGCAGTTCCCCGTATCCAAACCCTGATGTTGAAAGTATATAATTATTTAAACACATGTTATATACATGGATAATGCTTTAATAAAATATATAAAAAAAACTTTTGCCTTCGCAGTTTTATTTCTTTAAAATATAAAATACATAAACCGCCTTTCCTTGGAACTGTGTTATCATTTTATTGTCGCGTATTTCGTGCTCGTGTTAATGAGCGAAATAAAACCAAAGCGAAATTTAACCATTAAACAGTGTGTCTTAATAGCAAGATGGGTGTTCAGTTGAACACTTGTGCCGCACTTATTTCATCAGAACAAAAAACCAATTGAAATCTGATGAAGAAACATAACGAAATGCTAAAAAAATCCTTTCGTATCCGTGAAATTCGACCTGGACCTCAAGAATTTGGCATAATAATAACCATGTTGTCATAAAGCAATATAATTTGCAGTTATAGCCAGTTATAGCGACTTCTTGTCCCCGCGAATTCTCCATTTGTGGGTTACGCGCGAAAATTGTATTCGTATAAAAATCATAATACAAACAAGGTCTTCTGCTGTGCTTTAAGACGTCTTTAAAACGATTGACGTAAATTGTCGATATTTTTCCCATGACCCTTTAGTATGCCCTGGAATAAATAACTCAAATAAAAGCTATAAAATTACAAAAAATCATTCAATTTGGGCAATATATTTTCGGAATAACGAATAATAGTGTGTGTTGTTGTTGTTGTTGTTGTTGTTATTGTTGTCTATGTATTTTGCACGAGAGCAGATTAATGCTTAAGAAACACCATGTCAATCGATTTTGAGATTGAACTAAGAGATGGAATCCCAACGCGTTCGAAAGAACTTTCACGTTATCCTTCCTAATTTTATTTCAGTCAAGATGTTTATTTTAATTGAATGAGGAATACTGAAAATTCACTAATGTTCGTGGAGAACTATCATTCGTGGAGTACTAATTTTCATGGAGTACTAATTTTCGTGGAGTACTTATTTTCGCGGAGTACTTCGTGGAGTACTAATTTTCGTGGAGTATTAATTTTTGTAGATTTTGTCGGCGTATTGATCACGAACTCAGTTAAAAACCGCCACGCATTATATTATTGAACATTAGCATATTCAGGAAAACCACGAAATTAAAAAACCTCGAAAATTTACTTTAACAGAAAGAAAAAAGCAACTGTATGCGCACGAATAGAAGTACATAATTATACAGGAACTAGAATTATGGTCCAAATAGACACATGGTTATTCCAACAATAAAACGACCTTGAAGTTAAAAGACAATAACAGTACTAATAGTTGGCTATACAAGTCTCATTATGGCACACCCTCACCTCTGATTCAAGTGAGGAAGCAGTCAGTCGCTTGCGGAGAAATTGGTTAGTACTGGTTAGAGACCCAGGAACACCGGTTAGGTTGACTGACCGCCGGGATATAACCAGAAAGGTGTTGAAACCAGGCGTTAAACCACAAACAAACAAATAAACAAATCATTATGGCACAAAGAAAAGATTTATTTTAACTGTGTCAACAACAACGTCTTTATGCCCCAGTAGCAGGTTTAAGTTACCCTTTTTGAACTGAACCATTATTGAGCGGCGTTCTATTCTTCCTGTTTGTCACTTTCTGAACGATATAACACTTACCAAACCAAGGATCAAGAGCTAACTCAACTGCCCACTAATGAAATCAACCACATTAACTTCCAATCTCACTAAAGTCAGATCTAACAAAATGTTAGATCTGATGACGGCCCGTAGATACCGTACATAAGCTTTAGCGGTTTTTCCCGATTTCTATTTTTAGAAATTATCAACACAGGAAGCATGATATACAGCGCTCGCAAAATGATCTGAAGATGTAATTACATTAGAAATAATTGCAATACTACATAAACACAAAAAAATCAGCAAAATATGTCTTACGCAGGCTCTCAACACTTTTTATGGTTTAATATAGAATGTTTACTTTCACTTTCGCGATTTTGTAGGCGACAATCTGATTGGTTCAAAGAGGTTTGTGATAAAAGCACGTTTTAGCTACTCGTGGTCAGATCCTGATAGCGTAGCGGTTTTCAGGATATGATTTTAATCAGATTGATTAACTTCATATCCACTTATCACTATTGGTCGACCTAGATAAGTCAGCGATGTTGACAGTTATTAGTAGCATGTTAAAACTGGTAAAGGCAAATTGAAGAGTAAAAAGTACTATGTTTCCAACTTGCAACGCCTCGATAACGCCGTGGTTAACGAGTACGGCTAGCGCGTTCCTAACTTTATTCAACGCGGGTTCGATTCAATCTGGCTCATGACTTTTAGAAAAATATTATATTTTTAAAAGTTTTATTGGTATGTCAACTTACATGAACACGACGTTTTCGTTTTTCTCAAGGATCTATCGGAAATAATTATTTAGCGAAAAGTTAACTAAAAGTAAAAACACGACAACAAGAAAAACACAAAACAAATAACATGTTTAGAGCATACAATATACAGTGAAACCTCTCTATTAAGAGAACCTCTGGGACAGGACGAAATTGGACAATATGGTGGATTGGTCTTAAATATAGAGTAGAACTTAGTTCAAAACTGTTAAATGGGACATTAAAATGGTGGTATTATTTTCACTAGTTCATTTTTTACATGGACCGGCAACTTAAACATTGCCAACTTACCTTTGTCGAATAATATATACTCTCGAGTTAGCACTTCCAGTCCCTGGAGAAAATCTTTTGTGTTGAAATTTTCTGTTGTCCAAAGTTGAGCGTGTTTAACTTGGGAACCAAATTCATACAAAGTTCACAATCACGTACAAAGCATTTCAAACAGCCCAAACAGGTTCTCTTATCACAAAACAAGCACACGTTTTCTTAGTGAAATTACTCCAACCCACCCATCAGCTTAACAATACTGCAAGCAAAAGCACTAAAAAAACAGAAGAAGCTAATAGCATTGAAAAGCCAAAAGGGGCGGGTACTCAATGTTCTCACCGAGACTTGAGCGCCTGGAGTCAAATCAGCAAAGCAAGAACGCCATGACAGGGATAAAAAACGAGCTTCCAGGTTCTTTAAAAAAGATTTCCATATAAATCTTCATAAACTTTTAAACCCCTGCCACCGTCGTGCAACCAAAGAGGCAAGCATTATGATCAACAAAGAAATATTAAGAAATAACAAAGTTAGAGCCAACTTTAAGTTTTCGTGTTAAAATTCAAGTACAAAAAGGGGCATAACTCCATTAAATGTGACCTTGATCTTAAGAATTAGGCATCATCTCGAGCGTGTTGTCATTAGCAATAATATTTGAAAGTTTGATAAAGAAATATCAAGACATCGCAAAGTTATAGCCAACGTTAAGGTTTCGTGACAGGCGGGCTGACGGATGGACAAAGCGATCCCTATGTATCACATTTTCTTCGAAAGGGCGACACAAAAAGGTTTCTATTAAATCTTAAAAATAATCCTAAATATTTGTTCAGGTCGCTGTCTGCAGAACAGAATTATTATAGAGAAAAAAAAAAACACTGCTAGAGGTAGATGAAAAGGGAACTTTGAAAGCAATACAAGCGAGATTCAAATGCGTAAAAGGAAATGAATCTAAAAACTATCCCAGTAAACACCCGACGTCGAAACGACGTTGGATTTAGGTTGGATTTTGGTCGCGACGTCGGCGAACTAAATCCAACGTTAATCCGACATCGAAAATGCGACGTCGTTTAGACGTCGGAAAATGACGTCGGATAGACGTCGGTTTTTGGTTAGATATATTTGACTTCTTAACCAACTAGGAATAATTATTTTCGAATAACTGTTTTCCCAAATTTTCTACACATATACAAAAATTCAAGTAAAAAATATGAAAAAAAAATATTTCTTAATTTGAATGGTTTGCTGTTCAGTGGCAGGAATATTTTCGAAATCTGTGCATTCGAATCTAAATGTAAACAATCCGCGACGTTTGAAACAAAGAAACAAAGAACAAAGACAAAGTCGCCAAACAAACACAGAAGGGTAAAATGAAGTTTTTATATTTGCCGGAGAAGAAGGCTTAAGCAAGTAAGTTTATAATACGAGCCTCATAAAACACATTACGTTTACAAGAGAGGTTCAGTGATGAATTAAAATAAAACACCTTGATAGTATTTTTCAAATAGTGTTATTACACTGATAGTAATAAATGGAAAAGGGAAGAGGTTCGATTTTGGTCGGATTCTGGTCGGAATGTGGTTGGATTTTGGTCGGATCCCGACGTCAATCCGACGTCGGGAAATGACGTCTAAAAAACTTTCATTTCCAACCAAAATTCAACGTTGATCCGACGTCGAGGTCCGACGTCTATCCAACGTCTTTTCGACGTCAAATGTTTACTGGGATGGGTAAAAGATATTCTCGAGTTAGCACTTCCAGCCCCTGGAGAAAATCTCTTGTATTGAAATTTTCTGTTGTGCAAAGTTGTTCCCTTCCGCACCATTCCGTCACAAACTAGTTAACTTTATAAAGCAACACAATTGTTATTTGATAGTCGTACGACAAGCACTTGCGAGGCGCAACATGTGCATGCAACAAACACTAGTATAAAACCATCAATCTTAACACAGAAATGACATTGCCAATTTTTTCTTTAAATTTCTCCATAAACTAAATATATCAAACAATGAATAACATTTCTTGTTGATACTTATCTTAATCAAATGACATATAAAATCAAAAGATCTAGTCTAGTGTTGAAATAGAATCCAATAATAAATCAAGATCTAGTCTAGTGTTCTCTAGATACAATAACTACATGGATGTATAGTTTTATCCAGTTATTTCAAACAAAGATATGTGATAGTTAATAGATCTACATCATTATCTTAATGATTATTATCATTTTGTGTCAATCACCACTTCTTTTTGTTTTATATTGGATATGTTCTTGTTTTGTTGCCGTTGTGCGCATCAACATGTAATACTGTCTCCTTCAATGTACAAATATTTTCCCGTACAGGATGAAGAACGTAATAATCAGCAACATGTATGCTTTTGGTAGGCATCATCGTTTGGGACAGCGAGAAATGGAGATTGGCCAGTGTTTTATTGCGCACAAGAACCAACAAATCCGCGTGATGCAAATGCAGTGGCGATCTACAGCGATCGGGAGCTAACAAGACGCGCATGTTATTTACAACAATGTGATGCAAGCAGGAGTCAAGGACATACTTACATTTGCCCACGGACCTTGCTATCTTAGGGCAAAATCTCATGCGGAGAAATTTAATCAATTTAAGGTAGTCTAACTGTAATGCTTTCCCGCGCATAAATTTGAGACGTCGTCAAACATCGGCTCGCTTTCGGTGACTTCCGGCGCTACTCGTCAGAGCCGATAGTAGCCGAAGCGACATCGATTATTGCCGACTGTTAGTGACAGTTAACCGAGTATTCCCGACATTCGAGAAAAAAAGCGCGGGAAATCATTACAGTTAGACTACCTTAAGGGTCCGATGCAAAGATGCAATATTGGATTCAAATGCCAAAATGAGAACATTTCTAAACTTGAGCAATTGCTGATAGAAAGCAGAATCATGTTTAAGATATTTTGAAACAATGTTAAACAGGAGACATTATTATATATGCAAAGGCAAACTTGTGTTCACGTTTACCTCTTGTTTGAAACGTTTAAACACATTTTTTGTTTGTTTTATTGCTATAAATTAAACATATCAAAATTGAAAAATATAAGTTATTTTTATTTAAATTATTCTACCTGTTTTGCATTTCAGTGTCCAAGAAATGGCCGAATCAGATATGGCCAGTGCTGTATCGGCGGTTGTTTCAGGAATGTCAGTAAAAAAAAGCAACATATGCATATCAGGAATCGCCACACTCAGAAAACACAGCCTCCCCACGCAGCGAAAAAGAAGAGAGGAAGATAGAGAGAGCGCATGTTTTATATATGTATGTCAATTCAAATAGGACGCCACAAACAATTAATAAACAAGAGAACCTTTGGGGATACCGCCTTGGAACGGTCAGTGGCAAAACAAATTGCCACTGGGGGTTTAAACCAGGTTCTAGGGTGCACCAACCTCACACTTGCCCCAACAGGTTCTCGTATCACAAAACAAGTACAAATCGTCTTGGTGAAATAATTCCAACCCACCCATCAGCTCAACAATGTTGCATGCAAAAGCATACAAACATATAAACATAAGAATCTAATAGCATTGCAAAGCTAAACGGCGGGTACTCAATGATCTTTCCGAGACCAGAGCACCTGGAGTAAAATCAGCAAGAACACGATGACAGGGATAAAAGAAACAAATCGAGCTTTTAGGTTCTTTCAAGAAAAGATTTCCCCATAAACTTTCATAAACTCTTACACCCCTGCCACCGTCGTGCAAACAAAGAGGTAAGCATAATGATCAACTGTAGATGGGTTAATCACCAGGCCTGCAGAGCGCTGTAAAATATCATGTTGAAAGAAATATCAGTAAGAAAATCCGCTGCAGAGTTTAATGTTCCGAAATCCAGTCTGTCCGACAGGGTCACTGGTAGGGTCAAACCCGGGAGCACTTGGGGTAAAAAGTCTAAGCTGTCCAGCATTGATGAGGTTGCGTTGTTGAAAGCTGCGACAACACGGGCGGACAAGGGCGTGGGGTTCACGAAGAGTACTTTCCTCCGGTATGTCGGCATATTTGCCGAGCGAAAAGGAAATGCTTTCAAGCGTGGAGTGCCATCTGACATGTGGTGGCGTCGCCAAAAAGCGAGGCACGCTGATTTCTCCCTGAGAAGCCCAGAAGCCACTGGCGCTAACCGACATGATGTGATGACGAGAAGTAGGCTGAACAGTTACTTCAGCGATCCAAAAGGGGTATTAGACACCTTCGACTTTCATCGACACCCTGAGCGCGTCTGGAACATGGACGAGACGGGGGTGCATATGACATATAAACCACACAAGGTGTTAGCGACAAAAGGAACTAAGACGGTCCACGGGAAGGTCAGCGTTTCTAGGGAAACGATTACAGTAATTGCTTGCGGCAATGCAGCTGGTCACGCCATGCCCCCTTATTTTATCATGCCGGGTAAAACGACTAAAAAGCTTCACGGGTTCGATACCGAATCGTGTACCGACCGAGCTTCGCCATTGTATGGCGCCAAGTTTAGTGTCAGTGAAACTGGATGGACTAAAGGAAGGCATCGGGCGCCTTTGGTTCACTGACCATTTCTTGCAAAATATTGGCCCAGCTCGTCCCCAGCTGTTGATATTTGACGGACACGGCTCCCACAACAACACGGAGTTCATTCGGGTTGCCTGTGAGGAGAACATAGTGCTAGGTGAGCTGCCAAGCCACACCAGTCATTGGACACAATCATTTGACAGAACCGTGTTCAAGTCTTTGAAAAACAGCTGGAATACGCATGTGGACAACTATATAAAGAACACTGGCATACCCCTTGGGCACTCGAGTTTCCTGCGGGTGTTTGGAAAAGCCTGGTCCGTATCAATCACAGCAGATAACATCATCAGTGGGTTCCGGGCTACTGGTATTCACCCTTTTAACCCGTGCTATCCCCGATGTAGCATTTGCACCTACTGACAAAGGCGATGCAGCAAGTATCAACGAAAATGTGGCAACAACAGTTATTCAAAATGACATACCTACCCTGGAAAGAGCTGTTCCTGTCGCATTAGCACCTGGTCCCGCTGAAATGTTCGATACGGCAAATGCCGACTATTTCGTAGCAACACCGGTCACTGATAGCGCTTCTGCATCATTTGCAGCAAGTCCTGTACAAACACCTGTGTCTGGCAACGATTTAATTGCATTGGATGTGTTTAATATAACAATTGAGCAGAAAGACGCAGCAGAGACCATTTTAGACTTACCCTTGCATGTGTCGACAGAAGGCGTAATGTCACCGAGTTGCCCCATGACAGCATGGAAAGTGTCGACGACAAGACTGCTCTCGGTGTAATTGAGTCTGCAATTTGTCCGGAAACTCTGGCAAAATATCTTGCTGCATTTCTGAGTGGTAGCAAAGTAAATGACACGTTTTATGAAACCTGGCATATGTACAAGACAAGATGTATGAAGAAAGTCGCCTCGTCGCAGGAAGTTCTGGATCTTAATTTTCCATTCCCCGAAAAAAAAACAGAAAAAAGCAAACCAAATAATCACGAAGTAATAAGTAAAGCTCTGAGAAAACATATTCAATGAAAAATGCGTTAGTTCTTCACTAATTTATATAATTATGAAACATGATTTAATAGTTGAACGTGTAAATCTATGCCACATACCGTTAGTGCCTTTGTTATAAGTAATATACGCTTTATAACTTTATGTTTCGATGAATACACAACACACAGTTTTTTATTTGGTTGGTATTAGTAGCGTGTTTATTAACAAAACATACGCTTTATAACCTGTTTGTACATTCATTAAAATGTACATTCTTTTGTTCAATCATTTATTTCAGGCAAAGCAGTAGCTTACGATGGATGGTGCAATTTAGTTCTTGAAATTTCCAGGAACAGCGGTTAGTTAAACGGCTCGTCTCTTCATAAAGAAACTGTAATAAATTTATAAAACGGGCGTTATTTTAAATCCAACAAAATCAACAAAACTAAGCCGCAAGCCCAAGACCTAATTTAAAAATCATAGTGTTTAAAGATAAGTTTAAATACATAATGTAAAAGGAGTACTGTCTTTTTTTTCTTTATATGCTATAAACATTCTTAAGACAAGTTAAATATATCTTGATCTTAAACTCAGTATATTTTAATTGAGCCCTGATCGAAAAAAAAAACTTTGATCAAGTATTCATTGAAATGAAACATAATAATCAACATGCAAGAAGCTTAAGACTGACATTCCCTTTTAACCCAAAGCAAATAAACACAATTTTAATGATATGTTTACTTAGTTGCCTCAAAGAGTAGACGAATTAATTTATTAATAGCAATTCTCGTGTTGAAATATCCTTAACTGTCAGCAGATGTAATTCCCCGTTCTCCACGCATCCCTCCCCCCCCCTCTCCCAACACACACAAAATAATATAAAACTTGTGTTATAGCCCGAGTGAGGTTGGTGCACCCTAGAACCTGGTTTCAACCCCCCAGTGGCAAATTGTTTTGACTCTTACTGGTCCAAGGCGGTAACCCGTCGGGTTCTTATTTTCGTTAATTTAATTGTTTGTGGTGTCTATTTGTTAATTTTTCTTATCTAATTCTTTTTGCTGTTTGGGAATCTTTGTCTTCTGAACGTGGCCGATCATGATATGCATATTTCACTCTTTTATACAAAAATACAAAATAGAAAGGTAGATCTAAAATTAAAACGCTGAGTAGAAAACTAACTATCCGCACGAGGTTTTCTTTACGTATACAATACCTTGACAGAAGGGAAGCAACTTTGACAATGAAAATAGAATAAAATAGAATAAGTCGACCAAGAGTTGCAATCCATGAATACATAAAATATAGATAATTATTATTTTTCTTCTAACAATCGATATATTTACACATGATACATCAATTTGGCTTCGATATATTGGGATCCTATAACCGTCCGACTTAAAATCACAGGTGTCCGTCTCATGATCAAATCCTGTCCGAGTCAAGATCTACGGATACGCATGTCATTTGAGACTCCTTTTACATATGCTAGTTCTCGGCTTCCTGCGATTGTTTTATGTTGCTCAATAAATGGGCCAGGTCAAAGTCTATCAGAAACTCCGTCGTTGATACATTCTGTGTAAGTCATGCCCTGTCCGACTCACGATCAGTTTACCCTATTATTATATTATAATTATTATGACTAATTAATGCATTCAGCGGTACAAATAATATTTTGTAAAAAATATGTAACACAACCTGCAATTACTTTTGTGAAAATTATAGATTATTGAACATTTCTTTCTAAATACAGTAACAACTTGAATGTCCTAATTTTTGAACGAAGACACATTTTCCCATGCCGTGCCCCATGTTGTGCGGAGTTCCGACTCGGATTTAGCGATTATCACGAATCTGCTTGTGTAATGGCTATTTAGAACCGCCTTAATAAAATTATTGGTGCGCGTAAATGTGTAGTCTGTGACATTTTAGCAAATGCAAAACACATGTTATATGATATACATGGTTCATTTATATTAACAAATAACACTCATCCAAACATGTATGGCATATACTCGTATAAATGATTTGCTTGAAAATAACAGAAAAAAGGCGTGAATTACACATGTTACAAGGGAACGTCTTTTTATTCTTTTCCAATGTACACGTACCTATGAATTAAAACTCTGAACTGATGGTGTGGAGCGATATCCATACTTTAAGCAAAATTGTCTCATGTCTTGATAATTAATTCTTTAACAAAATTAAAGGCTTGTTGCTGTATATCGTAAAGCAAGGTAACCACTCGCGCAAATCCTACACCATCCCTTTGACCCCAGTTGCGTGATGTAAAGTAGGTTTTTGCAAATAAAAAGGTCACACCAAGAGAAAATACACAATAGCATAATAAATATTAAAGAACAACATGGCCCGACCTGAATTATTACCGTTTCATAACGTTAGGTATGACTAGGCAAAAAAAATTTCTAAAAGTGTCATAAAAGTTTTGGCCACCGCAAATAACTGACACTAAAAGTGTCCAAAAATTCAGGGACTTTTTTCATAAAAAGTAAGGGTGTACCAATATTAATGGTGTCCAAAACATAGGATGAATACTGTAAATGCTTTGCAGTTCCCCATTTCCAAACTCTAAAGTTGAGAGTATAAATAACAAGAAAAGTATAACACAGATGTGTTATATGTGGACGACATTTAAAAGAAGTTAGATGTTTGGTGTAAGAGTTCATGCAGGTGATGGATTGTTTTTAAACAAAGAAAGAATTTTAAAGTGCTACTATATTGTTGTCTTTTATTGGCAAAGGGTATTGAACGTTGAAGGATGTGCTTGTATATTACATGTAGTTGTGGAACGCGTTGTATACAAGGAGTGCAGTTTGAAATGACGTATACCGGAATTTGTATGGAATGGGATTTAAGATGAAATTTGTTTGCTGAACATTTAACAGTTTGCAGTAAATGTAGTGAATGACTTGAAAACAAAAGAATTGAAAAGTTTTCCTTTTAAATATAATGAAAACTAGCTAGAAAATAGTGGAAGAGATGGTTGCTATAGTAACATGAATTATGATGAAGAATTTACAGAACTTTATGTGTTGATATTTATTCAGTTAAGGATACAAAATAAATACTCATATTAAGGATTTACTACACTCCTCTTTGCACCTTTATCGATAAAAAAGTATCAACATTTCAAAAACGGCAAAATGTCTTTCAATGAAATTTTGCACAAATTAATGTTAATTTTGTTTAGTTTGATACTTTTCTTTTTTAAATCGATGGTCGAACAAGGAGGAGTGTAGTGGATCGTTAAGAGCACTCAAAATTTCATAAATGTAACTGATTTTTCATTATTGTCATTGTAGATTTTCGTAAGTAGATACTCTACTGAGAGCTTTGTAAGCCATTCTTCCTTGTTATATCGTTTTCCCGATATCAACAGAAGCTGAAGATAATGTTAGACCTTGCACTTTGTGGACATTTACGCCAACATTTAATTTTCATCAAGAAGTTACCTGGAAGTTAAACATTATCATAGCACTAACCACATTAAATGAATTCGCTCCATTTAAATTCAACAGTATCTTTCAAAATTGTCCTACCACGTACATGGCAATTCCTTTGGTACTTTCAGGATGAAAAATCTATACTAACTTTCTATATTCAGCATCTTGATCCCGTAAACCAGGGGTGGGGGTGGGGGTGGGGAATCGGAGGGGATGGGGATGAGTCACAATTATTCTGAACAACAGAAAAAGACCTACAAAAAATGGTTATACACTCATTATTTACTTTATAGACACGAAATCGCCTTCTTGTAAAACAGAAACCCACTAGAACCGTCAATTTCAACATCAGAAACATTTGTAAACAAAGAACCATCATAATATAGGTGACATTCACGCGCAAAAATCAAGTCATAGGATTGCCAATATTCGTAAACAGAACACAAACTTCAATATCATCCAAGAATAACTATCTGAACAATGTCTCTTACTACATGTACACTCTTCTATTCTGCTTACAACAATAAACTTTCAATTCGCATAATTAAAAGAAAACACCGACTCATCCATCTATTTATATAATCTATATATATACATGTATATATTTATATTTATAGTTAAGGGGAGATAATTCAATTCAATAGCTATATTTATATACTCAATTATAAATAGCTTGACCTTGACGTACATACAACGTGGTTCCCGTTCATTACTCAATGATCTATATATAAAGCCGGGCCACATGGTTCTCAGCATTCGCAAAAAAAACCTCTATTTAAAGCCGGGCCACATATCCCTTGCGCCGGACTAATTGTACTATAGTAAAGATAATCAAGTAATAGTTACATAGTAATAATATACTATGACCCATCATTCGTCCAGAAAACACAGGTTATATGATATACACTCAACAAAAGTTCTAATTGGTCAACAATTGTAAATGTTTACAATGTATGCGAGTTTTGTTTCTTCCCTAAGTCAAGAGAGGTTGTGGAAAGAAATGTTTTATCTTGAAATCATTTATCTAATGTATTTTTAATCTTTATTGATTGTTTTCTTCAATTAATCCAATACCATTTGCTTACACAGCAGGGTCAAAATTAGAACAGTCTTTAATTGAAAGGGAGGCAATTTTAAAATTGGATACTTTGAAAGGGATTTTGTTAAACAAATGTGCTGTTGATTGTTAAGGTTCTATGTTTTTCCTACTAATGAGGTGTCCTATTAAAACAAAACAAGAAATTAAGAGCAAATTTATGTTTGCTTGACCTTTTAATGCAAGAAATGCATTTTTAGCAAGATTAAGGATAACTCTAGCCAAACTGTTCCAAAACCAATTATTACAAAATTAAAACTTAAGCTGAAGACTGTTGTTGGCATATGATCATAAATAAACAGTGAATTCAATGTCTTTCTAATAAAAAAATACGGACAAAAAGTGACCAATCAGAACTTTGGTTGAGTGTACTGTTCGATTCATCACTAAACTGTTTTGCCATACCTTTAGGTCAATGAGTGAGACAATGGGATACATTAATTAATAAAAACTTAATTTTGAGCGTAATTCTGGAAATAGCTTGGTATCAAATTTTGATTACTAACTGTTACTAGCATCACAGAGCATGCTCATAATTGCTTAAAACAGACACTGCTGAAATGTTGAGTGATTTCATAGGGGGGTTAGGACGTGGCACTGCATCTGAAGATAGTTAAGCGAGGAAAATGTTGCATTGGGATAAAAATGGCGGTTTAGTGGGCATTTTTTCAAGTAAAACGGATTTATTTTAAGAAGTAAGTGCCTTCATACTATATTTAATTTAAAGTCAAACGGTGCATTCTGCGACCAGATGCCTAAGGTACCCTCGACACTTTGTTTCAGGAGCGCAGGTTTTGTAAAACAAAAAGTTATTGAAGGTTTTATACAGTAAAGGTAATGTAAACACGCCAAAAATATGGTATTTTAGGCTGATCTTCAGACATCTGCGCACTTCCATATTGGATTTAAGCGTTTTATCAAGTCAAAATAACATATTCTTTTTTCTTCTTGGTTCGTCCACAATAAGCAAACCCCCACGCTCGAAAGAAAACAGGACATGCCATTTTCTGACATTCGAGGATTGAGAATTCCCTTTTTGGCATTACCTGGTTATTTTTACTGAACGGGTTTCTCATAAAGCACTTGCTTATTCACAGATTTGATTAAAGAATATTATTTTTTTATGGATTTGTTTACTGAATGTGTTTTTATAAAATCAATACATTTACAAAATTAGCATACCCGCATGGTTACAAAAATGTTGCTTTTTCATAAGATAGAGGTCTTTTGTGAAATATTTTCCGGGTGCTGATGTTTGGCTTGAGTACAGTGTACAAAATGATCATGATATGACATGGCATTATAACTAGTAAAAGCATTATTAATGTTTAATAATTAAGTTCGCTTACGATTTGTTTTTTTAATTAGACGACAGCAAATATGAAAAATGGAAGTAACTGAGTAAATAATTGATAGATAAAAATGCATGTCCGGCCGCAATACCATTTACATCGATATATTGCCTCGTCTCCTGAAGTCATACTCTAAAACCGTAAAGGAATAGATGAAAAGGGAACTTTGAAAGCCACCGAACACGACAAATATGAAAGTACTGCAGGCTCGGTTTGATTGAGCCTGTTCATGGGCAGTAATGGAAAATTTAAAGCTATCAACGGTAGCACTGGTCGTTTAAGAAAAAATGTCATTTTGAGATAGTGTGGAGTAAGGCCAACTTATAACAAATTTGTGGATCAAAACAAATATAAACATAACTGCTAAAGTAAAACTTCAAACTATTGTGTTATTCCCAAAGCGGTACAATGCTGAAAATTTCGAGGGAGGATCTTACACGCCGGAATACTGGGTGAAATTTTATGGATGTTCAAGTTTAATCATACTAAGCCAGGTGGCTAAAATGCTACATTGAAACTTCCAAGTGTTATATATTTATTAATTCCAATATGATATGCAAATCATAAATGGCTAACTTCCAGTCTGTGATTTTGTCACAGGGGTGTTGCCTAAAGATGCTGACGATTAAATTATTCTGCAAATGGAGGCTCCTGCACTCGCGAACCTTGAGGTAAACGTTAGAATTGATTCTTCAGATTGCTTAACATGTTTACACTCCAAATAATAACTGCATTTCGAATTGCAATAGGTCACTTATATAACAGGCACAATTTAATGCTTTTAAAAGAAAGTTTCAACTGTATACCTATACTTTACAAAAAAAATAATTCTACCACGGTGTCATTTTGCACGTGCTCGATGGTGTAGCAAATGTATAGGAAACTGGATAAATTGCAGTATTTAATAATGCCTTATACTGTAATACATCATAAATGATATTCCAACTTAATCTGCTAATATTCAGATCGTTATTATATTAGAAACATAAACAAGAAAATAAACATACTCCGTAATAAAATCTGTGAATAAGCAAGTGCTTTATGAGAAACCCGTTCAGTAAAGATAGTAAAGATAGTAATGCCATAAAGGGAATGTCCCAATCCTCGAATGTCAGAAAATTGCATGTCCTGTTTTCTTTCTAGCGTGGGGGTTCGCTTATTATAGACGAGCCAAGAAGAAAAAGGAATATGTTATTTTGACTTGATAAAATGCTAAAACCCAATATGGAAGTGCTCAGATGTCTAACGATCAGCCTAAATACCATATTTTTGGCGTGTTTACATTACTATACTGTATAAAACCTTCAATAACTTTTTTGTTACAAAACCTGCGCTCCTGAAACAAAGTGTCGAGGGTACCTTAGGCATCTGGTCGCAGAATGCACAGGTGGACTTTAAATAAAATATAGTATGAAGATACTTACCTCGCAAAATAAATCCTTTTTTATTTAAATAATGCCCACTTAACAGCCATTTTTATCCCAATGCGACATTTTACTCGCTTAACTATCTTCGGATGCAGTGCCACGTCCCACCCCCTGTTGATATACATGTAAGAATTTATACCAGTTATTTGCTATATTATAAAATTTACGCAAAAGAACACTTGTGTGCAGAACTTTTTTGTTGGTTATATTGGCTCATTTTTTTTTAATAATTATGATAGTAAGTGTAAATGCTTTGCAATTCTCCTTTTCTAAACTCTGATGTTGAGAGTATAAATAAAAACACAGGTATTAAATGATATTATTTTCTAGATTGATAACGTTGCTTACGTTGCACGTTGATGATACGCTTATACATGAATGTCATGAAATATTTACGTAAAAGAACGTCAACACGAAAATATTTGTATAACATTTGTTTGATAAGTGCCCATTCATCAAAAATCTTAAACTAAAATTATAAGAAATTAATTAAACTTTCAACTCGAATGATCCAATCAAATAGTTAGGAAAATCACATTAATAAAGTATGCAATCGATATCACTAATATATATCTACTGCATCTAGCCTTTATACATCCAAACAAAACTTACAACGTAAAATATTACAAATGGATATCCAGATTTTTCTACTGAAAAAGTTTCAAATCTATCGCTTTCATAATGTGAAGAGTTATCATCACTGTCATGTAACGGCTGCCCTGTACCAAATAGTGGGTACCCTGTAGCGTCCGCAAGATGGCGACCAGTTAAGAAACGAAAAGGTATGTGCTATTTTGTTTCCAATTTGCATACATATTGTAAGGTATAGACTTATATACTTGGATCATATAATGAAAAGCATTGTTGATTGATTAAACAATTGCTTGCTTTATTGCCGGTGTGTCCGTTTTACCCTGTAATTGATAAAAATAAATGACCTAATTGGCTTTTTCAAAATTGAAGCGAGAGCGACGACTGATTTCAGCTTTTTACTCTATGACAACTTTGTTGTTCTCGTAAAATGTGATATCCTCTTGAAGCGCCTTTAATTGCCTATCTTGTGGTATAACTAATAAACTGAACAATTATTTTGTTTTTAAGAAAATGCGATTCAAATAAATTGTTGTTGGTACCCTGTACCGCCCCAAAGATTATAAGAGGGTACCTTGTATAGCCGTTAGATTAGTGTCGAAAGAGGTACCTTGTATGGTCTACTTTTCCATGAAAATAGCTACCCTGTAGAACTCATTTCTTCGTCTTTGTATGGCCAATTTGTATGTGGCATAGTGTATATCTATAAATGTTATCTTTTTCACTGGCCGTTCCTATATGCAGCCGGCAACACTGAAGTTGTGATTTTTGTTCAGTGTGTCGTGTTATCGTTACAAATAATCCTTTTTTAAATCACGTTCTCTCTTCCTCTCTTTTAATACATTATTATAGGCCGTTGAACCAGGTGCTCAACATAAAACCTTTTATCATAATCTTGATTCGGCGGGCGGGTGTCCACTCAATAACTTGCGTTTGCATTGTCCTACCCAAAACTTTGTGTGTGGGTAGGTTTTTTGAAGACTACTCAGGACTGCTACTCAGATGTGATCAAGGTAAAAGACTACATGTGGGCGCTATTATCGGTATATTGCGATTTGAGTCCTTGGCGATAAGCTGTATCGGTATGGTCTCCTAATACCCATATGCTCGGGCAAATTCGTAAAAGTCCATAAATTGTAGCTACATACTTTATATACGTGACTTGTTCTGTTTTCTTGCTTTACATACCTTTAAATGTCGATAATTATAACAGCGAATGTACCAGATCCCGGAATAGTACGGCAATACCGGTAATAACTTCCTTCCAAATTTACCATTGCATCGCAACTGGGAGACACGTTGGGCGAATTGCAAAGATCCAAAAGGAAAAGCTCCTGTTTGGAATCATTTTGGTGTTATGACGTACAAATCCTCTCGGACTGTTATAGAATATAGGAAGGGGTTATGTTGTTAGCTGGTAATCTGGTTGTTTTACTAGTAAAATTATGGTCAAGTGGTCGGGAGGAACTAAAAATTTAACAACTCGTTTTCGAAGACCAATCCAAAGATGTTGTCTGCAATTAAAAAGGTTGAATGTTGACCCTATGTGGAGAAACCCCTTTCTCTTGAACGTAAGCGGAAAGTTCAGCAATATATGGGTCATGCTTTGCACATATCTTGGAAATACATATTGTTTATAATTAAATGCTATATCCATGAAAGGCCTTTTTGCCTCGTCGGTTGTAACTCGAAATCAGCACCAGAGCCATTTAAATTTTCCATGACGACGTCAGAACCAAATGGTCTAAGACGCTGACATCATTCATGATTTCATCCTTGCCAATAGCGATAGAGTATTGTGCTGTAAATTACAAGATTCACGAATTTCAACTATCCTTGTTGCATTTGTATCACTAAGACGCTATACGGGTGCGTTTGATTTAACATTTAGCTGATTAATCGAACAAAATGACAACGGACCACATCGTGTGGAAAAGGTAGCAGATCTATATATATTAAAACAATAAAATTACAGATTTCATAGGAATTCACTTATAAATCATATTCTATTTATTGTGTTCTGACTACAATAATATTTTTAAACGAGTAAAACATAGTTCTACAGGGTAGCTGTTTTCACGAAAAAGTAGACCATACAAGGTACCTTTTTCGTCACTAATCCAACGGCTATACAAGGTACCCTCTTATAATCCGAGGGGCGGTACAGGGTACCAACAACAATTTGTTTGAATCGCATTTTCTTAAAAACAAAATAATTGTTTAGTTTAATAGTTATACAACAAGATAGGCAATTAGAAGCGCTTCAAGAGGATATCACATTTTAGGAGAACAACAAAGTTGTCATAGAGTAACAAGCTGAAATCAGTCGTCGCTGTCGCTTCAATTTTGAAAAAGCCAATTAGGTCATTTATTTTAATCAATTACAGGGTAAAACGGACACATCGGCAATAAAGCAAGCAATCGTTTAATCAATCAACAATCCTTTTCATTATATGATCCAAGTATACAAGTCTATACCTTACAATATGTATACAAATTGGAAGCAAAATAGCACATACCTTTTCGTTTCTTAACTGGTCGCCATTTTGCGGACGCTACAGGGTACCCACTATTTGGTACAGGGCAGCCGTTACACGACAGTGATCATACGAATAAAAAAAGTAAAACGCAAACTATATAAAGGGGCATATTTAGCTTTTGAAATACAAGTTTACAAGTTGTATTTCATGATAACCAGAAGGTCTTAAAGCTATGTGGCAATACAAGCACAAATATACATGTCATAGAGATATAGTTCCTGCATGAGATTCTGAAGGTCTAAGACCCATGTGGCAATACAAACACAAATGGACATATCATAAAGTTCCTGCATGAGACCCAGAAAGTCTAAAACCCATGTGGCAATACAAGCACGAGTAGACATATCATAGTTATAGTTCTTAATTGAGGCCTAGAAGGTTTAAAAGTTAAAACCATGTTGCAATACAAGCACAAATAGGCATATCATAGAGTTATAGTTCCTGGGTGAGACCAAGAAAGGTTTTAGACGCATATGGCAATATAAGCACAAATAGACATATAATATAGTTAAAGTTCCTGGGTGAGAACCAAATTGTCTAAGACCCATGTGACAATACAAGCACACATAGATCTGTGATAAAGTTGAAGTTCCTGCACCCAGCACTCCATCTGACATAGTTTCAAGCCTCTACCTGTAATAATTAAGAAGGTATTGTCCTGTCAAAATGCCCTAATATTAGAATATAACTACACCTATTACTATTCTTTTTGTACACTTCACTTTCCCTCAATGAGATATATTTACACTCCAGTTTGAACCCAAACGTGTTTGTAGTTCTCGAGTTAGAACATGGAAAATGACGGATATGTAGTTCTCGAGTCAAAACATGGAAAATGGCGGATTTGTAGTTCTCTAGTTAGAACATGGAAAATGACGGATTTGTAGTCCTCGAGTTAGAACATGGACAATGACGGAATTGTAGTTCTCGAGTTAGAACATGGAAAATGACGGATTTGTAGTTCTCGAGTTAGAACATGGACAATGACAGAATTGTAGTTCTCGAGTTAGAACATGGAAATAACGGATTTGTAGTTCTCGAGTTAGAACATGGAAAATGACGGATTTGTAGTTCTCGAGTTAGAACTTGGAAAATGACGGATGTATATAAGGGACCTTCATTTTAAGAATGATAAACTATATCTTGCACATGGGCAAGGGGATAACGCTGAACTGCGTGTTTACTCAAAAGGTGGCGACTTTATGAAAGCATATGATAAAGGTAAGCGTGCACAAACCATGTTTCATACACCTTTCGCTGTAACCACAAACAACGATGGCTCACATATGGGGCGCGTCACGGGAAAAGGTACCTTCGGACAGTTGACGTCAATCCTTGAAATGACGTCATAAAGTTGAGCAGACGACATTAATTAGTATGCATTTCGCGTTAAAAATATCGTTTTATTGTCAACATGTGTAAGAAAACACTTGTTAGTTATGAGAAATTTAAAAATAGTTGTAAGTTCTTTCTAAATAAAGTAACAACTAAAATATCACTAACAAGAAATATCTTTAAAAAAGATAAACGGCGTTGATGGAAAATATTTATATATACACGTATATAAGAAAGAAAGAAATACAGAGAGGCGAAGCAGACACAGTTCAGTTATTTTATTTTACTTGTTATAGCTGTTGACGAACCCTCCCTGCCTTCTTAGTATGACCTAGAGATTAAGCGACCGAATCATGACAACTCATAAATTCATTGAAAGTGTCTTTCAAAAAAAATGTTCAAGCTGTTGCTACAATTTCATACAGTGATAACAAGTCGGTTAAAGAAGCAATGTCTTACATTAAGTCTTGATCTACATTTATTCAGTTTCAATAAAATACATCTTGTAGAGTTAGAACTCAAGATGAATAAATGTCCTTGAAATTTAATAAAAATAAATACAAACAGCCTGTTACAAGAGCGAAATCTACCAACTTTTACGTCAATTAACTTTAAAAAAGTGTCCGTCCCGAGTATTGAACCCGGGGCCTTCGCTTGGGAGGCGAGAGTGTCATCCACTACACTACAATGAACCTGTATTTTTGTACTTGAAATTAACAATCAGTACCAAATGAACTAGAAAGAAACCAGTAAGAACTAGAAATATCTACACTTCTCTTTCGTTTTACACTGTGTAAACTTGTATGCAAGTGTTTAGCTGACACCCAAAAATATTCCATATAAAATTGTATTTAAGCCATCAATATTGACTTAACTGGTTATTTAAATCGTAAATATGTTTTTTTCTCCAATACAACACCCACTAATAACCAATCGATATAATCTATTTGATTTTTCCGCTGCATAATAATAAAAATCCCACTAGATACCTCTCCACCCTGCTAGATGCCTCTCTGGTGTGAATAGCTACCAATCGAAATAGTTTATTTCATTTTCCCTCTGCATAATAAGAGAATACGAGTATTATTTACAACATTTCATTGGTCGAAAAACTAGGTCAAAAGTGAGCTTAGACAGCTAACGCCGAAAAATGACCGAATGTACCTTTTCCCGTGGCGCGCCCCATATTTTTGTCGCTCATAGGAATAATGGTGTTACAGCTTTGAGCGTCGATAGATTGTTATTATAGACGTACAGTGATACAAGCAGGGTAACTCTATTGCATGTGGGGTATCGCTGTTCACGAGAATTGGGATGTTTATGTCAGTGGTTATTTTTCAAACAATGTCGTAATGATTTCTAAGGATGGTCGGCATTCAGCTGAAGTGCTGAAAAAATGAAATATGAATATCAGGAATAGCAACATCCAGCATACACAGCCTCCCCACACAGCCAAAAGGAAGAGAGGAAAAGAGAGCATGGTATTGCAATCAGTTTCAAAATAGACGACACAAACAAATAACGAAAGTGAGAACCAGAGGGGTAACAGCCATGAAACGGTCAGTGGCAAAACAAATTGCCACTGGGGGTTTTAACCAGGTTCTAGGGTGCACCAACCTCACACTTGCCCCAACAGGTTCTCATATCACAAAACAAGTACAAATTGTCTTGGTGAAAGAACTCCAACCCACCCATCGGCTCAACAATGTTACATGCAAAAGCACACAAACATATAAAACATAAGAAACTTTGCAAAGCCCAAGGGCGGGTACTCAATGATCTTAACGAGACCAGAGAACCTGGAGTCAAATCAGCAAGAACACGATGACAGGGACAAAAAGAAACAAATCGAGCTTCTAGGTTCTTTTAAGAGAAGATTTCCTCATAAACCTTTATAAACTCTTAAACCCCTGCCATCGTCGTGCAACCAAAGAGGTAAGCATAATGATCAACTGTAGATGGGTAAATCACCAGGCCTGCAGAGCGCTGTAAAATATCATGTTGGTTACCTTTCTTTTTAAATTTATAGATTGTTTTACGAATAACCGGAAGAAATGAACATTGCCTTTATCTTCTTAAGTTTATAAATTAAATCTCTAAGCTGTCCAGCAATGATGAGGTTGCGTTGTTGAAAGCTGCGACAACACGGGCGGACAAGGGCGTGGGGTTCACGAAGAGGACTTTCCTCCGGTATGTCGGCATATTTGCCGAGCGAAAAGGAAATGCTTTCAAGCGTGGAGTGCCATCTGACATGTGGTGGGGTCGCCAAAAAGCGAGGCACGCTGATTTCTCCCTGAGAAGCCCAGAAGCCACTGGCGCTAACCGACATGATGCGATGACGAGAAGTAGGCTGAACAGTTACTTCAGCGATCCAAAAGGGGTATTAGACACCTTCGACTTTCATCGACACCCTGAGCGCGTCTGGAACATGGACGAGACGGGGGTGCAGATGACTCATAAACCACACAAGGTTTTAGCGACAAAAGGAACTAAGACGGTCCACGGGAAGGCCAGCGTTTCTAGGGAAACGATTACAGTAATTGCTTGCGGCAATGCAGCTGGTCACGCCATCCCCCCTTATTTTATCATGCCGGGTAAAACGACTAAAAAGCTTCACGGGTTCGATACCGAATCGTGTACCGACCGAGCTTCGCCATTGTATGGCGCCAAGTTTAGTGTCAGTGAAACTGGATGGACTAAAGGAAGGCATCGGGCGCCTTTGGTTCACTGACCATTTCTTGCAAAATATTGGCCCAGCTCGTCCCCAGCTGTTGATATTTGACGGACACGGCTCCCACAACAACACGGAGTTCATTCGGGTTGCCTGTGAGGAGAACATAGTGCTAGGTGAGCTGCCAAGCCACACCAGTCATTGGACACAGCCGTGTTCAAGTCTTTGAAAAACAGCTGGAATACGCATGTGGACAACTATATAAAGAACACTGGCATACCCCTTGGGCACTCGAGTTTCCTGCGGGTGTTTGGAAAAGCCTGGTCCGTATCAATCACAGCAGATAACATCATCAGTGGGTTCCGGGCTACTGGTATTCACCCTTTTAACCCGTGCTATCCCCGATGTAGCATTTGCACCTACTGACAAAGGCGATGCAGCAAGTATCAACGAAAATGTGGCAACAACAGTTATCCACAATGACATACCTACCCTGGAAAGAGCTGTTCCTGTCGCATTAGCACCTGGTCCCGCTGAAATGTTCGATACGGCAAATGCCGACTATTTCGTAGCAACACCGGTCACTGATAGTGCTTCTGCATCATTTGCAGCAAGTCCTGTACAAACACCTGTGTCTGGCAACGATTTAATTGCTTTGGATGTGTTTAATATAACAATTGAGCAGAAAGACGAAGCAGAGACCATTTTAGACTTACCCTTGCATGTGGCGACAGAAGGCGTAATGTCACCGAGTTGCCCCATGACAGCATGGAAAGTGTCGACGACAAGACTGCTCTCGGTGTAATCGAGTCTGCAATTTGTCCGGAAACTCTGGCAAAATATCTTGCTGCATTTCTGAGACGTAGCAAAGTAAATGACACGTTTTATGAAACCTGGCATATGTACAAGACAAGATGTATGAAGAAAGTCGCCTCGTCGCAGGAAGTTCTGGATCTTAATTTTCCATTCCCCGAAAAAAACAGAAAAAAGCAAACCAAATAATCACGAAGTAATAAGTAAAGCTCTGAGAAAACATATTCAATGAAAAATGCGTTAGTTCTTCACTAATTTATATAATTATGAAACATGATTTAATAGTTGAACGTGTAAATCTATGCCACATACCGTTAGTGCCTTTGTTATAAGTAATACACGCTTAATAACTTTATGTTTCGATGAATACACAACACACAGTTTTTTATTTGGTTGGTATTAGTAGCGTGTTTATCAACAAAACATACGCTTTATAACCTGTTTGTATATTCATTAAAATGTACATTCTTTTGTTCAATCATTTATTTCAGGCAAAGCAGTAGCTTACGATGGATGGTGCAATTTAGTTCTTGAAATTTCCAGGAACAGCGGTTAGTTAAACGGCTCGTCTCTTCATAAAGAAACTGTAATAAATTTATAAAACGGGCGTTATTTTAAATCCAACAAAATCAACAAAACTAAGCCGCAAGCCTAAGACCTAATTTAAAAATCATAGAGTTTAAAGATAAGTTTAAATACATAATGTAAAAGGAGTACTGTCTTTTTTTTCTTTATATGCTATAAACATTCTTAAGACAAGTTAAAGATATCTTGATCTTAAACTCAGTATATTTCAATTGAGCCCTGATCGAAAAAAAACTTTGATCAAGTATTCATTGAAATGAAACATAATAATCAACATGCAAGAAGCTTAAGACTGACATTCCCTTTTAACCCAAAGCAAATAAACACAATTTTAATGATATGTTTACTTAGTTGCCTCAAAGAGTAGACGAATTAATTTATTAATAGCAATTCTCGTGTTGAAATATCCTTAACTGTCAGCAGCTGTAATTCCCCGTTCTCCACGCATCCCTCCCCCCTCTCCCAACACACACAAAATAATATAAAACTTGTGTTATAGCCCGAGTGAGGTTGGTGCACCCTAGAACCTGGTTTCAACCCCCCAGTGGCAAATTGTTTTGACTCTTACTGGTCCAAGGCGGTAACCCGTCGGGTTCTTATTTTCGTTAATTTAATTGTTTGTGGTGTCCATTTGTTAATGTTTCTTCTCTAATTCTTTTTGCTGTTTGGGAGACTTTGTCTTCTGAACGTCGTCGCCTTATTATTACAATGTTCTAAGTGATATTTTTCGAAAAATGAGATTTTTATACCGTTGTAATCGTGGAAAAAATACCTATCTGAATATGGTTTCAGAATTGGTTGATTCACTTTAGTTTTTAAAATTCCCAATCACACAATGTTCTATCTTGCGGTTTATTCACACTCGTGTGAGGATTACACTGTTCTAAGTAACTGTAAAAAAGTAAGTTAGAACATTGTAATAATAAGGCGACGAGTTACTTGCGGAGAAAATAATGGTTAGTACTGGTTAGTCCAAGAACACTGGTTAGGTTAAACCGAAAGTAGAGAATTTTTAAAAAGTTAAAGATAAAGACTAAACACAAACTCATGTAATTTATAGACTTCATCAAAACACACACGCTGCTGTTTTTCTGAGCAAATTCGGTGGAATATGAAGGTTTTAGAGAAATCTGAAACTTTGAAGACGATTTTCTCCAAACTGTAAAAAAGTAAGTTAGAACATTGTAATAATAAGGCGACGATCATGATATGCATATTTCACTCTTTTATACAAAAATACAAAATAAAAAGGTAGATCTAAAATTAAAACGCTGAGTAGAAAACTAACTATCCGCACGAGGTTTTCTTTACGTATGCAATACCTTGACAGAAGGGAAGCAACTTTGACAATGAAAATAGAATAAAATAGAATAAGTCGACCAAGAGTTGCAATCCATGAATACATAAAATATAGATAATGATTATTTTTCTTCTAACAATCGATATATTTACACATGATACATCAATTTGGCTTCGATATATTGGGATCCTATAACCGTCTGACTTAAAATCACAGGTGTCCGTCTCATGATCAAATCCTGTCCGAGTCAAGATCTACGGATACGCATTTCATTTGAGACTCCTTTTACATATGCTAGTTCTCGGCTTCCTGCGATTGTTTTATGTTGCTCAATAAATGGGCCAGGTCAAAGTCTATCAGAAACTCCGTCGTTGATAAATTCTGTGTACGTCATGCCCTGTCCGACTCACGATCAGTTTACCCTAATATAACAATAGGTGCTACCTATAACGGGGAAAGCTTGTTTTAAAGCCACAATAAACTTGCCAAACAGCATATTTTTTATCAACCAAAACATTTTAGATTTCACCTGTATGAATAATAACACAAAAAATAAACCTTACAATAAGAAAAGGGTATTATCTTATTGATTTACAGCATGTTTTGGGCGTTTTTCGGATCGTTTATTTTGTTTACAAAACAAAGAGCGAATCTTTCCGAGCTGATTTTCGGCAACTCTCGGCAGGCGAAGGTCGCTAATTATACAGAATGACGTCACTTCGTTCTTACGGCCCACTTACGGAAAAACCCGATAACTTTTCGCCGAGTGATTATAAACATTGGTTAGTAATTTTGTGGGCTACAAAAATACTATTCCGACCGGGTCTCAATGATTGGGGATTATTTGAGGACATAAATAGTTGGTCATTTATGCTTTCTTTTGAAAAGGGTCAACGTGGTTAATTAATTTTCACAATGAAAAAAAAACGTTTTGGCAAGTTTATTGTGGCTTTAATACCTAAAATAAATATAACTAACATGTGTTGCAATGTACAGAATTAATGCATTATGCATTTTATGACTAATCAACAATACGACCCATGCAATGCAGCCCAAGATTTTCTGATGTTTAGGTCAATGACAGTTGACGACATGACTCATAGAGATTCTGTCAGATATGATCTCAAAACAAGGAATACTTTATGGCCCATCAAACCAATATGTTGTGTTGTTTTTTTTTTCCAAAAGCTACCAACAAGTATGACCTTGAGGATACTTGCAAATTTATAGAACCAATGCATCGAGGATACTTGCAAATTTATAGAACCAATGCATCGAGGATACTTGCAAATTTATAGAACCAATGCATCGAGGATACTTGCAAATTTATAGAACCAATGCATCGAGGATACTTGCAAATTTATAGAGCCAATTCAGGCTGTACTTTCACACCTATTTCACGAATATATAGAACAACGAACGGTGGTCTGCATGTCATCTTTGATGTTTTTGAAAGAAATGTCATTGTCGTTTTTAATTAATAACAAAACTGTAATTAAAACAGCAAGGTATTTTTACCTACATTTATTTCAAAATTTATCAAAAAACATCTGGAAAACTTCACTGTGCTCATGCTTTAATTAAGCATGTACAAACTGTAGTTTATGATGTTTTTTTTTTTGTGAACATTAGGTCATTTTGCTGAAAGATGCACAGTCTCGTATTTTTTTATAATGTGTGTTGTATTGTCTTAACACTAGGCAGTATTGTCAGCCATTCTGAATGGAAACTTTCGTAAATGCGGGTCTAAAGTCTGCCAATCTAGGCTGTTGTCTGGGACATATCAACAATTAGACATATTGTCCATAAAGCACTATACCTAGGGTTTCACATTGTAGGTTTTGGAGAATAAAACATGTTAAGTGCAAAAGTAATGAGGTTGAAAAAATAACTGCCATCTCCAGGGACATACAAAGATTTGTAATGAGTGCCTGCTATATCAACATTGCTGAAACTGCCTCAAATTAATCCAAGTTTAAAAACATTACCTGATAAGCTACAATTTGTTTTGTTTTGTTATTTTGTTTGAGATTTGTTTACATGATTGTGTTGTGTTTGTAAGTGATTGTCTCTAGGTTAATAGTTTAAGAATATATTTTGTTGCACATTGGAATGTATTAACACATTCTAGAGTGTTTGTATTTAATTCTGTTGATCACATGTTTTCATTATATTTTTGTGTGTGTGTGGTTTGCATATACTGGAATAGTTTTTGTGTAATTATGGTCAGTTTCATTACATTTTTTGTTGACTTGTTGTAGAAACAGTTCCACATTTACTGCTTCCTGTACAATGATGATGAATTTTATTAACAATCTTTGAATGTAAATGGTCAGTTATGTGGTCAAATGAACCAATGTTATCTGTGTTTTTCTCTGTTTTTGAATGTTTATTATTTGAACCTTACTAAATTTTTGGTTCAGACTATCACTGTGTTCATTTAGCAAAGCACATGACACTTTGAAATGTTTAAACATATGAAGTGTTTCAATAATATTTTGACAGTAAAAGGTATCCTTAAAACTTTAAATGCATACTTTTGAAAACAGCCTGTTTCTTGTTGTATATTTAATATTGAAAAATGAAAAAAAAAGTCATGTGTTACATTTTGATGCTTAAAATGTCCCTTATAACATTCAATTGTAAATAAGGAATCATTTTATTTGTATTTTGTTGGAAAACAGGATATTAACATTTTATTTTATTAAAAAATATCTAATAACAAATTATGATGACTAGAGTAACGCTTTTGAGAATTCTCTATTAAGTACGAATTATTTTTTTATTGCCAACACAGCGCTTGGTTCTATCTTCCAACAGACTACCGCGATAGTGCGGATACAGCTTTTCAGATTAATCAGTGATCTCCCCTATATTTTGACTGGTTATTGGTTTTCTGTTTTAAATCGGACGGTGAATTTGAGAGAATGAGAAACCAGTCTGGAAACAACAAAAATGGCGCGGCCCACACGAGTCAGATCTAAAAAATCTTGATGGACTATAGAGTAAGACATCAGAAATCTATTGAATTTTTGACAGATTTTGTTTGATTTTGTTATTTAAAACATGTACGCATTGTCTATAGGCGGGAAAAGAAGCGGGTCGCCTTCGGTTGCTTTCCTTGTATTATTATATTATAATTATTATGACTAATTAATGCATTCAGCGGTACAAATAATATTTTGTAAAAAAATATGTAACACAACCTGCAATTACTTTTGTGAAAATTATAGATTATTGAACATTTCTTTCTAAATACAGTAACAACTTAAATGTCCTAATTTTTGAACGAAGACACATTTTCCCATGCCGTGCCCCATGTTGTGCGGAGTTCCGACTCGGATTTCGCGATTATCACGAATCTGCTTGTGTAATGGCTATTTAGAACCGCCTTAATAAAATTATTGGTGCGCGTAAATGTGTAGTCTGTGACATTTTAGCAAATGCAAAACACATGTTATATGATATACATGGTTCATTTATATTAACAAATAACACTCATCCAAACATGTATGGCATATACTCGTATAAATGATTTGCTGGAAAATAACAGAAAAAAGGCGTGAATTACACATGTTACAAGGGAACGTCTTTTTATTCTTTTCCAATGTACACGTACCTATGAATTAATACTCTGAACTGATGGTGTGGAGCGATATCCATACTTTAAGCAAAATTGTCTCATGTCTTGATAATTAATTCTTTATTTGTGATTAATATTTATACAAAAATCTAAATATTAATAAAGGTGGCCATTTGTATTAAACGAAGTAGAAAAGCAACAAAATTAAAGGCTTGTTGCTGTATATCGTAAAGCAAGGTAACCACTCGCGCAAATCCTACACCATCCCTTTGACCCCAGTTGCGTGATGTAAAGTAGGTTTTTGCAAATAAAAAGGTCACACCAAGAGAAAATACACAATAGCATAATAAATATTAAAGAACAACATGGCCCGACCTGAATTATTACCGTTTCATAACGTTAGGTATGACTAGGCAAAAAAAAATTTCTAAAAGTGTCATAAAAGTTTTGGCCACCGCAAATAACTGACACTAAAAGTGTCCAAAAATTCAGGGACTTTTTTCATAAAAAGTAAGGGTGTACCAATATTAATGGTGTCCAAAACTTAGGATGAATACTGTAAATGCTTTGCAGTTCCCCATTTCCAAACTCTAAAGTTGAGAGTATAAATAACAAGAAAAGTATAACACAGATGTGTTATATGTGGACGACATTTAAAAGAAGTTAGATGTTGGGTGTAAGAATTCATGCAGGTGATGGATTGTTTTTAAACAAAGAAAGAATTTTAAAGTGCTACTATATTGTTGTCTTTTATTGGCAAAGGGTATTGAACGTTGAAGGATGTGCTTGTATATTACATGTAGTTGTGGAACGCGTTGTATACAAGGAGTGCAGTTTGAAATGAAGTATACCGGAATTGGTATGGAATGGGATTTAAGATGAAATTTGTTTGCTGAACATTTAACAGTTTGCAGTAAATGTAGTGAATGACTTGAAAACAAAAGAATTGAAAAGTTTTCCTTTTAAATATAATGAAAACTAGCTAGAAAATAGTGGAAGAGATGGTTGCTATAGTAACATGAATTATGATGAAGAATTTACAGAACTTTATGTGTTGATATTTATTCAGTTTAGGATACAAAATAAATACTCATATTAAGGATTTACTACACTCCTCTTTGCACCTTTATCGATAAAAAACATTTCAAAAACGGCAAAATGTCTTTCAATGAAATTTTGCACAAATTAATGTTAATTTTGTTTAGTTTGATACTTTTCTTTTTTAAATCGATGGTCGAACAAGGAGGAGTGTAGTGGATCGTTAAGAGCACTCAAAATTTCATAAATGTAACTGATTTTTCATTATTGTCATTGTAGATTTTCGTAAGTAGATACTCTACTGAGAGCTTTGTAAGCCATTCTTCCTTGTTATATCGTTTTCCCGATATCAACAGAAGCTGAAGATAATGTTAGACCTTGCACTTTGTGGACATTTACGCCAACATTTAATTTTCATCAAGGAGTTACCTGGAAGTTAAACATTATCATAGCACTAACCACATTAAATGAATTTGCTCCATTTAAATTCAACAGTATCTTTCAAAATTGTCCTACCACGTACATGGCAATTTCTTTGGTACTTTCAGTATGAAAAATCTATACTAACTTTCTATATTCAGCATCTTGATCCCGTAAACCAGGGGTGGGGGTGGGGAATGGGAGGGGATGGGGATGAGTCACAATTATTCTGAACAACAGAAAAAGACCTACAAAAAATGGTTATACACTCATTATTTACTTTATAGACACGAAATCGCCTTCTTGTAAAACAGAAACCCACTAGAACCGTCAATTTCAACATCAGAAACATTTGTAAACAAAGAACCATCATAATATAGGTGACATTCACGCGCAAAAATCAAGTCATAGGATTGCCAATATTCGTAAACAGAACACAAACTTCAATATCATCCAAGAATAACTATCTGAACAATGTCTCTTACTACATGTACACTCTTTCTATAACTGCTTACAACAATAAACTTTCAATTCGCATAATTAAAAGAAAACACCGACTCATCCATCTATTTATATAATCTATATATATACATGTATATATTTATATTTATAGTTAAGGGGAGATAATTCAATTCAATATCTATATTTATAATCTCAATTATAAATAGCTTGACCTTGACGTACATACAACGTGGTTCCCGTTCATTACTCAATGATCTATATATAAAGCCGGGCCACATGGTTCTCAGCATTCGCAAAAAACCTCTATTTAAAGCCGGGCCACATATCCCTTGCGCCGGACTAATTGTACTATAGTAAAGATAATCAAGTAATAGTTACATAGTAATAATATACTATGACCCATCATTCGTCCAGAAAACACAGGTTATATGATATACACTCAACAAAAGTTCTAATTGGTCAACAATTGTAAATGTTTACAATGTATGCGAGTTTTGTTTCTTCCCTAAGTCAAGAGAGGTTGTGGAAAGAAATGTTTTATCTTGAAATCATTTATCTAATGTTTTTTTAATCTTTATTGATTGTTTTCTTCAATTAATCCAATACCATTTGCTTACACAGCAGGGTCAAAATTAGAACAGTCTTTAATTGAAAGGGAGGCAATTTTAAAATTGGATACTTTGAAAGGGATTTTGTTAAACAAATGTGCTGTTGATTGTTAAGGTTCTATGTTTTTCCTACTAATGAGGTGTCCTATTAAAACAAAACAAGAAATTAAGAGCAAATTTATGTTTGCTTGACCTTTTAATGCAAGAAATGCATTTTTAGCGAAATTAAGGATAACTCTAGCCAAACTGTTCCAAAACCAATTATTACAAAATTAAAACTTAAGCTGAAGACTGTTGTTGGCATATGATCATAAATAAACAGTGAATTTAATGTCTTTCTAATAAAAAAATACGGACAAAAAGTGACCAATCAGAACTTTGGTTGAGTGTACTGTTCGATTCATCACTAAACTGTTTTGCCATACCTTTAGGTCAATGAGTGAGACAATGGGATACATTAATTAATAAAAACTCAATTTTGAGCGTAATTCTGGAAATAGCTTGGTATCAAATTTTGATTACTAACTGTTACTAGCATCACAGAGCATGCTCATAATTGCTTAAAACAGACACTGCTGAAATGTTGAGTGATTTCATAGGGGGGGTTAGGACGTGGCACTGCATCCGAAGATAGTTAAGCGAGGAAAATGTTGCATTGGGACAAAAATGGCGGTTTAGTGGGCATTTTTTCAAGTAAAACGGATTTATTTTAAGAAGTAAGTGCCTTCATACTATATTTAATTTAAAGTCAAACGGTGCATTCTGCGACCAGATGCCTAAGGTACCCTCGACACTTTGTTTCAGGAGCGCAGGTTTTGTAAAACAAAAAGTTATTGAAGGTTTTATACAGTAAAGGTAATGTAAACACGCCAAAAATATGGTATTTTAGGCTGATCTTCAGACATCTGGGCACTTCCATATTGGATTTAAGCATTTTATCGAGTCAAAATAACATATTCTTTTTTCTTCTTGGTTCGTCCACAATAAGCAAACCCCCACGCTCGAAAGAAAACAGGACATGCCATTTTCTGACATTCGAGGATTGAGAATTCCCTTTTTGGCATTACCTGGTTATTTTTACTGAACGGGTTTCTCATAAAGCACTTGCTTATTCACAGATTTGATTAAAGAATATTATTTTTTTATGGATTTGTTTACTGAATGTGTTTTCATAAAATCAATACATTTACAAAATTAGCATACCCGCATGGTTACAAAAATGTTGCTTTTTCATAAGATAGAGGTCTTTTGTGAAATATTTTCCGGGTGCTGATGTTTGGCTTGAGTACAGTGTACAAAATGATCATGATATGACATGGCATTATAACTAGTTAAAGCATTATTAATGTTTAATAATTAAGTTCGCTTACGATTTGTTTTTTTTAATAGACGACAGCAAATATGAAAAATGGAAGTAACTGAGTAAATAATTGATAGATAAAAATGCATGTCCGGCCGCAATACCATTTACATCGATATATTGCCTCGTCTCCTGAAGTCATACTCTAAAACCGTAAAGGAATAGATGAAAAGGGAACTTTGAAAGCCACCGAACACGACAAATATGAAAGTACTGCAAGCTCGGTTTGATTGAGCCTGTTCATGGGCAGTAATGGAAAATTTAAAGCTATCAACGGTAGCACTGGTCGTTTAAGAAAAAAGGTCATTTTGAGATAGTGTGGAGTAAGGCCAACTTATAACAAATTTGTGGATCAAAACAAATATAAACATAACTGCTAAAGTAAAACTTCAAACTATTGTGTTATTCCCAAAGCGGTACAATGCTGAAAATTTCGAGGGAGGATCTTACACGCCGGAATACTGGGTGAAATTTTATGGATGTTCAAGTTTAATCATACTAAGCCAGGTGGCTAAAATGCTACATTGAAACTTCCAAGTGTTCTATATTTATTAATTCCAATATGATATGCAAATCATAAATGGCTAACTTCCAGTCTGTGATTTTGTCACAGGAGTGTTGCCTAAAGATGCTGACGATTAAATTATTCTGCAAATGGAGGCTCCTGCACTCGCGAACCTTGAGGTAAACGTTAGCATTGATTCTTCAGATTGCTTTATATGTTTACACTCCAAATAATAACTGCATTTCGAATTGCAATAGGTCACTTATATAACAGGCACAATTTAATGCTTTTAAAAGAAAGTTTCAACTGTATACCTATACTTTACAAAAAAAAATAATTCTACCACGGTGTCATTTTGCACGTGCTCGATGGTGTAGCAAATGTATAGGAAACTGGATAAATTGCAGTATTTAATAATGCCTTATACTGTAATACATCATAAATGATATTCCAACTTAATCTGCTAATATTCAGATCGTTATTATATTAGAAACATAAACAAGAAAATAAACATACTCCGTAATAAAATCTGTGAATAAGCAAGTGCTTTATGAGAAACCCGTTCAGTAAAGATAGTAAAGATAGTAATGCCATAAAGGGAATGTCCCAATCCTCGAATGTCAGAAAATTGCATGTCCTGTTTTCTTTCTAGCGTGGGGGTTCGCTTATTATAGACGAGCCAAGAAGAAAAAGGAATATGTTATTTTGACTTGATAAAATGCTAAAACCCAATATGGAAGTGCTCAGATGTCTAACGATCAGCCTAAATACCATATTTTTGGCGTGTTTACATTACTATACTGTATAAAACCTTCAATAACTTTTTTGTTACAAAACCTGCGCTCCTGAAACAAAGTGTCGAGGGTACCTTAGGCATCTGGTCGCAGAATGCACAGGTGGACTTTAAATAAAATATAGTATGAAGATACTTACCTCGCAAAATAAATCCTTTTTTATTTAAATAATGCCCACTTAACAGCCATTTTTATCCCAATGCGACATTTTACTCGCTTAACTATCTTCGGATGCAGTGCCACGTCCCACCCCCTGTTGATATACATGTAAGAATTTATACCAGTTATTTGCTATATTATAAAATTTACGCAAAAGAACACTTGTGTGCAGAACTTTTTTGTTGGTTATATTGGCTCATTTTTTTTAAATAATTATGATAGTAAGTGTAAATGCTTTGCAATTCTCCTTTTCTAAACTCTGATGTTGAGAGTATAAATAAAAACACAGGTATTAAATGATATTATTTTCTAGATTGATAACGTTGCTTACGTTGCACGTTGATGATACGCTTATACATGAATGTCATGAAATATTTACGTAAAAGAACGTCAACACGAAAATATTTGTATAACATTTGTTTGATATGTGCCCATTCATCAAAAATCTTAAACTAAAATTATAAGAAATTAATTAAACTTTCAACTCGAATGATCCAATCAAATAGTTAGGAAAATCACATTAATAAAGTATGCAATCGATATCACTAATATATATCTACTGCATCTAGCCTTTATACATCCAAACAAAACTTACAACGTAAAATATTACAAATGGATATCCAGATTTTTCTACTGAAAAAGTTTCAAATCTATCGCTTTCATAATGTGAAGAGTTATCATCACTGTCATGTAACGGCTGCCCTGTACCAAATAGTGGGTACCCTGTAGCGTCCGCAAGATGGCGACCAGTTAAGAAACGAAAAGGTATGTGCTATTTTGTTTCCAATTTGCATACATATTGTAAGGTATAGACTTATATACTTGGATCATATAATGAAAAGCATTGTTGATTGATTAAACAATTGCTTGCTTTATTGCCGGTGTGTCCGTTTTACCCTGTAATTGATAAAAATAAATGACCTAATTGGCTTTTTCAAAATTGAAGCGAGAGCGACGACTGATTTCAGCTTTTTACTCTATGACAACTTTGTTGTTCTCGTAAAATGTGATATCCTCTTGAAGCGCCTTTAATTGCCTATCTTGTGGTATAACTAATAAACTGAACAATTATTTTGTTTTTAAGAAAATGCGATTCAAATTAATTGTTGTTGGTACCCTGTACCGCCCCAAAGATTATAAGAGGGTACCTTGTATAGCCGTTAGATTAGTGTCGAAAGAGGTACCTTGTATGGTCTACTTTTCCATGAAAATAGCTACCCTGTAGAACTCATTTCTTCGTCTTTGTATGGCCAATTTGTATGTGGCATAGTGTATATCTATAAATGTTATCTTTTTCACTGGCCGTTCCTATATGCAGCCGGCAACACTGAAGTTGTGATTTTTGTTCAGTGTGTCGTGTTATCGTTACAAATAATCCTTTTTTAAATCACGTTCTCTCTTCCTCTCTTTTAATACATTATTATAGGCCGTTGAACCAGGTGCTCAACATAAAACCTTTTATCATAATCTTGATTCGGCGGGCGGGTGTCCACTCAATAATTTGCGTTTGCATTGTCCTACCCAAAACTTTGTGTGTGGGTAGGTTTTTTGAAGACTACTCAGGACTGCTACTCAGATGTGATCAAGGTAAAAGACTACATGTGGGCGCTATTATCGGTATATTGCGATTTGAGTCCTTGGCGATAAGCTGTATCGGTATGGTCTCCTAATACCCATATGCTCGGGCAAATTCGTAAAAGTCCATAAATTGTAGCTACATACTTTATATACGTGACTTGTTCTGTTTTCTTGCTTTACATACGTTTAAATGTCGATAATTATAACAGCGAATGTACCAGATCCCGGAATAGTACGGCAATACCGGTAATAACTTCCTTCCAAATTTACCATTGCATCGCAACTGGGAGACACGTTGGGCGAATTGCAAAGATCCAAAAGGAAAAGCTCCTGTTTGGAATCATTTTGGTGTTATGAAGTACAAATCCTCTCGGACTGTTATAGAATATAGGAAGGGGTTATGTTGTTAGCTGGTAATCTGGTTGTTTTACTAGTAAAATTATGGTCAAGTGGTCGGGAGGAACTAAAAATTTAACAACTCGTTTTCGAAGACCAATCCAAAGATGTTGTCTGCAATTAAAAAGGTTGAATGTTGACCCTATGTGGAGAAACCCCTTTCTCTTGAACGTAAGCGGAAAGTTCAGCAATATATGGGTCATGCTTTGCACATATCTTGGAAATACATATTGTTTATAATTAAATGCTATATCCATGAAAGGCCTTTTTGCCTCGTCGGTTGTAACTCGAAATCAGCACCAGAGCCATTTAAATTTTCCATGACGACGTCAGAACCAAATGGTCTAAGACGCTGACATCATTCATGATTTCATCCTTGCCAATAGCGATAGAGTTTTGTGCTGTAAATTACAAGATTCACGAATTTCAACTGTCCTTGTTGCATTTGTATCACTAAGACGCTATACGGGTGCGTTTGATTTAACATTTAGCTGATTAATCGAACAAAATGACAACGGACCACATCGTGTGGAAAAGGTAGCAGATCTATATATATTAAAACAATAAAATTACAGATTTCATAGGAATTCACTTATAAATCATATTCTATTTATTGTGTTCTGACTACAATAATATTTTTAAACGAGTAAAACATAGTTCTACAGGGTAGCTGTTTTCACGAAAAAGTAGACCATACAAGGTACCTTTTTCGTCACTAATCCAACGGCTATACAAGGTACCCTCTTATAATCCGAGGGGCGGTACAGGGTACCAACAACAATTTGTTTGAATCGCATTTTCTTAAAAACAAAATAATTGTTTAGTTTAATAGTTATACAACAAGATAGGCAATTAGAAGCGCTTCAAGAGGATATCACATTTTAGGAGAACAACAAAGTTGTCATAGAGTAACAAGCTGAAATCAGTCGTCGCTGTCGCTTCAATTTTGAAAAAGCCAATTAGGTCATTTATTTTAATCAATTACAGGGTAAAACGGACACATCGGCAATAAAGCAAGCAATCGTTTAATCAATCAACAATCCTTTTCATTATATGATCCAAGTATACAAGTCTATACCTTACAATATGTATACAAATTGGAAGCAAAATAGCACATACCTTTTCGTTTCTTAACTGGTCGCCATTTTTGCGGACGCTACAGGGTACCCACTATTTGGTACAGGGCAGCCGTTACACGACAGTGATCATACGAATAAAAAAAGTAAAACGCAAACTATATAAAGGGGCATATTTAGCTTTTGAAATACAAGTTTACAAGTTGTATTTCATGATAACCAGAAGGTCTTAAAGCTATGTGGCAATACAAGCACAAATATACATGTCATAGAGATATAGTTCCTGCATGAGATTCTGAAGGTCTAAGACCCATGTGGCAATACAAACACAAATGGACATATCATAAAGTTCCTGCATGAGACCCAGAAAGTCTAAAACCCATGTGGCAATACAAGCACGAGTAGACATATCATAGTTATAGTTCTTAATTGAGGCCTAGAAGGTTTAAAAGTTAAAACCATGTTGCAATACAAGCACAAATAGGCATATCATAGAGTTATAGTTCCTGGGTGAGACCAAGAAAGGTTTTAGACGCATATGGCAATATAAGCACAAATAGACATATAATATAGTTAAAGTTCCTGGGTGAGAACCAAATTGTCTAAGACCCATGTGACAATACAAGCACACATAGATCTGTGATAAAGTTGAAGTTCCTGCACCCAGCACTCCATCTGACATAGTTTCAAGCCTCTACCTGTAATAATTAAGAAGGTATTGTCCTGTCAAAATGCCCTAATATTAGAATATAACTACACCTATTACTATTCTTTTTGTACACTTCACTTTCCCTCAATGAGATATATTTACACTCCAGTTTGAACCCAAACGTGTTTGTAGTTCTCGAGTTAGAACATGGAAAATGACGGATATGTAGTTCTCGAGTCAAAACATGGAAAATGGCGGATTTGTAGTTCTCTAGTTAGAACATGGAAAATGACGGATTTGTAGTCCTCGAGTTAGAACATGGACAATGACGGAATTGTAGTTCTCGAGTTAGAACATGGAAAATGACGGATTTGTAGTTCTCGAGTTAGAACATGGACAATGACAGAATTGTAGTTCTCGAGTTAGAACATGGAAATAACGGATTTGTAGTTCTCGAGTTAGAACATGGAAAATGACGGATTTGTAGTTCTCGAGTTAGAACTTGGAAAATGACGGATGTATATAAGGGACCTTCATTTTAAGAATGATAAACTATATCTTGCACATGGGCAAGGGGATAACGCTGAACTGCGTGTTTACTCAAAAGGTGGCGACTTTATGAAAGCATATGATAAAGGTAAGCGTGCACAAACCATGTTTCATACACCTTTCGCTGTAACCACAAACAACGATGGCTCACATATGGGGCGCGTCACGGGAAAAGGTACCTTCGGACAGTTGACGTCAATCCTTGAAATGACGTCATAAAGTTGAGCAGACGACATTAATTAGTATGCATTTCGCGTTAAAAATATCGTTTTATTGTCAACATGTGTAAGAAAACACTTGTTAGTTATGAGAAATTTAAAAATAGTTGTAAGTTCTTTCTAAATAAAGTAACAACTAAAATATCACTAACAAGAAATATCTTTAAAAAAGATAAACGGCGTTGATGGAAAATATTTATATATACACGTATATAAGAAAGAAAGAAATACAGAGAGGCGAAGCAGACACAGTTTAGTTATTTTATTTTACTTGTTATAGCTGTTGACGAACCCTCCCTGCCTTCTTAGTATGACCTAGAGATTAAGCGACCGAATCATGACAACTCATAAATTCATTGAAAGTGTCTTTCAAAAAAAATGTTCAAGCTGTTGCTACAATTTCATACAGTGATAACAAGTCGGTTAAAGAAGCAATGTCTTACATTAAGTCTTGATCTACATTTATTCAGTTTCAATAAAATACATCTTGTAGAGTTAGAACTCAAGATGAATAAATGTCCTTGAAATTTAATAAAAATAAATACAAACAGCCTGTTACAAGAGCGAAATCTACCAACTTTTACGTCAATTAACTTTAAAAAAGTGTCCGTCCCGAGTATTGAACCCGGGGCCTTCGCTTGGGAGGCGAGAGTGTCATCCACTACACTACAATGAACCTGTATTTTATTACTTGAAATTAACAATCAGTACCAAATGAACTAGAAAGAAACCAGTAAGAACTAGAAATATCTACACTTCTCTTTCGTTTTACACTGTGTAAACTTGTATGCAAGTGTTTAGCTGACACCCAAAAATATTCCATATAAAATTGTATTTAAGCCATCAATATTGACTTAACTGGTTATTTAAATCGTAAATATGTTTTTTTTCTCCAATACAACACTCACTAATAACCAATCGATATAATCTATTTGATTTTTCCGCTGCATAATAATAAAAATCCCACTAGATACCTCTCCACCATGCTAGATGCCTCTCTGGTGTGAATAGCTACCAATCGAAATAGTTTATTTCATTTTCCCTCTGCATAATAAGAGAATACGAGTATTATTTACAACATTTCATTGGTCGAAAAACTAGGTCAAAAGTGAGCTTAGACAGCTAACGCCGAAAGATGACCGAATGTACCTTTTCCCGTGGCGCGCCCCATATTTTTGTCGCTCATAGGAATAATGGTGTTACAGCTTTGAGCGTCGATAGATTGTTATTATAGACGTACAGTGATACAAGCAGGGTAACTCTATTGCATGTGGGGTATCGCTGTTCACGAGAATTGGGATGTTTATGTCAGTGGTTATTTTTCAAACAATGTCGTAATGATTTCTAAGGATGGTCGGCATTCAGCTGAAGTGCTGAAAAAATGAAATATGAATATCAGGAATGGCAACATCCAGCATACACAGCCTCCCCACACAGCCAAAAGGAAGAGAGGAAAAGAGAGCATGGTATTGCAATCAGTTTCAAAATAGACGACACAAACAAATAACGAAAGTGAGAACCAGAGGGGTTACAGCCATGAAACGGTCAGTGGCAAAACAAATTGCCACTGGGGGTTTTAACCAGGTTCTAGGGTGCAGCAACCTCACACTTGCCCCAACAGGTTCTCATATCACAAAACAAGTACAAATTGTCTTGGTGAAAGAACTCCAACCCACCCATCGGCTCAACAATGTTACATGCAAAAGCACACAAACATATAAAACATAAGAAACTTTGCAAAGCCCAAGGGCGGGTACTCAATGATCTTAACGAGACCAGAGAACCTGGAGTCAAATCAGCAAGAACACGATGACAGGGACAAAAAGAAACAAATCGAGCTTCTAGGTTCTTTTAAGAGAAGATTTCCTCATAAACCTTTATAAACTCTTAAACCCCTGCCATCGTCGTGCAACCAAAGAGGTAAGCATAATGATCAACTGTAGATGGGTAAATCACCAGGCCTGCAGAGCGCTGTAAAATATCATGTTGGTTACCTTTCTTTTTAAATTTATAGATTGTTTTACGAATAACCGGAAGAAATGAACATTGCCTTTATCTTCTTAAGTTTATAAATTAAATCTCCATAAAAAAACTGGCTGTGAAATACCTTGTTGCAATAGTAATTTTAAACTGCACCTGTACTTATGAATTAGATCTGGGTATCGGCAATAAAACTTGCAAAAGGTTTTCCTTAATTTGTGATAACCTTGTTTTAAAAGTTTTTTCTGTAATGCAAGGATTACGTTCATCGAAATCATTCACATCGTTGCAAGCTCTAGAAAAGCGAACAAGCTGTGAGATATAAACCCCGTAAGATGTTGCACGAGGAACATCGCTGTCTAAAAACGGAAAATTTACTATATTAAAAATAAAATCATCTCTTTTATCATATATTTTAGTAGTGACGTAACCATTTTCAATGGACAGATTTAAATCAAGGAAGTTTGCTTACTTTTCTGAAGTGTTCAATACATTTGATGTTGTCATAAGTCGGGGTCAGATGCAAGAATTTGAAGAAAGCGGGTTCATCTGGGGCGGTATTGATGTAGCTGCATTACAACGTCCAACTTTTCTCGCAAAAAGCCCCATGAAAATTAAAAACTTCTGCCCAAAAAGGGGTTTCAAGCAACCCTATTCAAATCCCTCCGGATCCGCCAGTCAGACTTGTAAAAAGACACACAGGTTGCAAGGAATTGGTAGAAAATGCATACATGGTGAATAATTTGTGGCCCAACAGGCACATTTACAGCCATGTGCAAAGTGAGTGTAAAATATTCCGTTGGCTCATTAGTCAGTTTTTACCTACAAGCCATGAGCTACTTTTTATTTATATGCCAAACAGATCTAAATAATGCACACTAACCAGGCATGTGCAATGTGACTGAAATGTGTTCACTGCACTGTAAACTGCACCCATTCGTGGCGACAGCCATTCTTTTAAATCAGAAAACCCTGCACCAAAGCCATGTGGTCGAGATAGCCGTGTGTTCACATAGGACATGGACTGCAAACAGGGCATGTGATGACAACCATGTGTTCAAATAGACTGCACACAGGGCATGTGGTGACAACCATGTGTTCACATCAATTATAGACTGTACAAGGGCATGTGGTGACAGCCATGTGTTTACATATACTGCACACAGGGCATGAGGTGACAGCCATGTGTTCACATCAATTATAGACTGTACAAGGGCATGTGGCAACAGCCATGTGTTTACATATACTGCACACAGGGCATGAGGTGACAGCCATGTGTTCACATCAATTATAGACTGTACAAGGGCATGTGGTGACAGCCATGTGTTTACATAGACATAGACTGCACGCAGGGCATGTAGTAACGGCCATGCATTCAAGACAACCATGCAAAACAGGATGGCTATGTGTTTAGCATCAGCCATGCATGGCAAGCAAGTACAATCTATTTGATGTTTAACAGATTGCATTAATATACTCTAATCCAAAAGAAAATGTGCTCTTTGTTTTCAGTGACTTTTCATTAACTGCTTAAGGCCTTAATATTTGGTATCAAAATTGGGATTAGATTATTTAAATTCTATAGTTTAGTAAAACTATCTATGATCACATATCAAACTTGATAAGAAATATTTAGGCATGAAGAAAAACAATGTGCAAGATTTCTTTTGGAATTGAGTATAGATGACAGATTGCAACATTTCTCACTATTGTTTAATTTTTCTGGGCAAGCTTAAACAACAACACAAAAAAGTAAAAACAAACATTAAAATTTTGTTTTATTAAAATATTCTTGTAACACACATGTTGTATCCAAAGATGAAATGTAATATAAACTTATGGTATACCAAATAAAATTAATGTCACAGAATAAATTAATTCCAAATCAAATACTGTCACATGATACATGTATCGTTTGCTTCAAATAGTTTCTTTCATATATTAATGAGGACAAATTACTGCTAGCATATTATCAGAAATGACAATAACAATTGGGCTTAAAATATACATGTATTCACTTGTATGTTAACTGTGTAAGAATATTGCAACACATTGTCTTCTACATTATAACATATAAATTATGATATTTGAAAACTCTGACCTGATAAGTCACCAGGCACCATTTAAGCAATTTATAGGCTAAAACATTATTAGGGTATCAATCCAAAGCATAAATTGATTAAATTTTAAAAGATTTTTAAGATATAAAACTCCAAACTCAACAATGATTCAATGTCCAATGAGCAAAGATAATAAAACTAAATCTGGTCTGGTGGCCAATCTGAAATCTCAAACATCTGACTGTCTGAAACGGCAACTGGTCGCCAATTCTGCCAATCAGATGCTTGAGATTTGAGAATGGTCTCCAGTTTTATTTTTATACATTGTAATCTTGGGCCCTGTTGTTGCTCAGTTGTAGATACAGTAAAACCTGCCTTAGCAGCCACCTGCGAATAGCAACTACCTGTCGTAAACAGCCAGTAAACTGACATTTTGTTCTCATGTAAACCTGTCTTTAACAGCCACCTGTATAGAGCAGACACTTTTTGTCATGCCGTTGGGTGGCTGCTAAAGACAGGTTTGACTGTATTTAAAAATGGGCTGAGCGTCAAAGATATGTTCATGTTGGTTAATGTAATTGACACAATATGATGCCTTATAAATCCTTCAGCCTTCTATCACTTCAGTGCCCAAGGTTATAAAGCTGAGCATGAAAACCAGTCTCAAATCTCAAGCATCTGAATCAGATGCTTGAGATTTGAGACTGGTTTCCATTCTCAGTTTTATAACCTTCAACCCAGGGTTGGATGCAAGATTTCCAGAAAGGTGGTTCGTTTTTGGGATGTCTTAAAATAGTTAAATGATAATTTACAACTTTCTGGCAAAACATTCCCATAAATATTAATTATTGGTGCCCAAACAGGTGTTTGAGCAACCGCATTAAACCTCCTTTGGATTCGCCCTTGCAATAAATCAACCATCAACCAATGAGGTCATCACTGGGGTCTGGCATTCGGTCTTCTACTCGGTGTAAGTTAAAAGCTGGAATCTTGCATTCAAACTTTGATCCATCTTCACGTTCAAACGTAAACACTCCCCTGCAATAAGATAACATAATTGTTAGTTAATTACACAACCTGACTATTCTCTCCCAGTAACTTGGAACAGATATTCTGCTAATTATTTATTAATCGCCATTGTAAAATTCTCACTATTTTGATTAATTTGAATGAATGCTAATTCGCTGTTTTAGCACACTGCCATAAATATTATGCAATCATGGATACGGACCGAAATATCCAATAATCTGGATATTTCAAGAAGTTTTCTTTCTAATTATTTATATTATTATTATTTTAGTTTTTGTTATAATTATTACAATTAATTCTATTATTGTTATTATTAATAATAATTTATTATTATTATTGTAAATAATACTATGAATTATCTAACAACAAAACAGATTAAGACATTTTTTCATGCTCATACTGTCCTTTAAATAAAAGCCAGTGTTTGATTCATCGTATTCATGATGTTGAAAGCTGCCCATGAAACTGTTACAACACTATAGTGTCAAACAGATTTTGGCTTCTTTCGTACTCTACTGTCCTTTAAAAAAAGCTGGTGTATAATTAGTGCTTCATTGAATAAATGTTGAAAGTTACTAAGTTACTGTGTAAAATACTAATACAGTAGTGTATAGTAGTGAAAGATTTGTCACAAGTTCAATTTGTTCGATTGTTAATTCCAATTTGGTTGCTAGCTGAAAATAATACTTACCACATGTAGCCTGACGGTGACTCCAAGGACACGTGACTGTTATACTGAAAAGCTGGTGACTTGGGAGATAGTTTAGGCTCCTAAAATACAACAAATTTGATGTATTATCATTAAATTTTTCCTAACCCAATTACCTAATATGGATAAAAATATTTATTTTATGCTTTTCAGTGAAATATAGAATTTTCCCGGTGAAATAAAAGTGGTATTCCACTGTTTTCAAACAGTGGAATATCATTTTTATTTTCACTGTTTTTTGACGTTGGTACCCAAACGCACATAACATTCCGAATGAGAACGTTTAGAAATCGGACTCAAGTTTGGTCATATGACGTCATGACGTCACGTCGAAGACAAACGTTTTTGGCACCATTTCATGCAATGTTTCTGTGTAATTTACACAAATTATGCACTAAAAGCATAAAATAAAAAGAAAATTTGTTTTTACCAGTATAAGATAGAAATATATTTCACTCGTGATCTCCGGAATTATGTATTTTCACTCGTGGCTTCGCCACTCGTGAAAATACCGATTCTGGAGCTCACTCGGTGAAATATATTTCTATCTTACACTGGTAAAAACAAATATCCTCTATATGATTATTGACCTAACATAGTATCTTTATTTTACTGCAAGAAAACAATGACTATTTCAAAGTATTTACAAGTACAAAACGGGAATAACCTTGAAGAGAAAGTTATGCTTTACTTTCACTGAAAGCATTTTCCTTGTTTTATTCAATGGGTGACATGTGTAGATCCAGATCAGCCAGCACATCCATGCTATTTGATCAGGATCTTCACTGTTAAATTTTAGATTCATTAAGATAATTTGGGATCGGAAAGTCAACAGCATTGAATCTGATCTAATGATATATATGTGCTGGCTGATCTGGATCTAAACTTTTCACCCATGCGATCAAATGTGTAGTCTTTTTTTCAGTCGATCAGATGCTTAAGATTTTAGGCTGGTCTCCAGTTTTGGTTTTCTGATCTTGGCGCAGGTTTTCACTTACCTTTCCAATGACTCCTCTGCCTTGTAAAGTTTCCACTGAATTACTATTGCAAAATATCCTCCAGTTTCTGTCTCGTAACTGTACTGTTTCTTTTCCCAGATTTTCTATACGAATGCAGTACCGCCACTGAAATCACAAAGCAATAAAGATGTACAATTCATTAAATGACTGAACAAAACTGTTTCTGCTTAATTGCCTATGAAGGAAAAACTGTTGTTTTTTTAATGATTTGCTATTTAGTTATACATTCTGACAAAAAACACACAAAAAGGGGCATAACTCCATCAAATGTGGCCCTGACCTAAAGAATTTGGCAACATCAGGAGCGTGTTGTTGTAAGCAAAATAATATTTGAAAGTTTCATCAAGAAATATTGATAAATGGCAGTTAAAGCCAACATTAAGTTTTCTTGTCAACATCCAAGTACAAAAAGAGGTATAACTCTACCAAATGTGACTTGACCTAGAGAATTCGTCACCATCACATGTGTGTTGTCATAAGCAATATATTTAAATGTTTCATAAAGAAATATTAAGAAATGGCAAAGTACAAACTGTAATAGCCAACATTAAGTGATCCTTATGTATAGCCTAACCTTCGAAAGGGTGACACAAAAAGTACTTAACAGTCTATAAAACATTAACATAGTCTATAAAAAAAAGTCTGATTTTTTTTTTCACAAATTACAAAGTTCAAAATATTTTAAAGCATTATGAAAAAATCTGTGCAGGTTACATACCACAATTCAAATGAAACCTATTTCCAGAGCATAAGGAAAAAACCTTACTTACCCAGTATTTATGGTATGTTTCCTGAAAAATAAAGAATTTATCTGTATTAGAAACTATGATACCATTATTGACCCTTTACTCCATATATACACATTACATGTTGATGTTTGTGGCCAGCGTAGATCCAGATCAGCCAACATATCTGTGCTGTTATGGATTTAATTTTGGATATACTTAAGTTCACCTCTCGGTCAGAAATAACCTTACAAATACAAAAATGAACAATTTAGATCCTAATCATATGGCATGGCTGTGCTGGCTGATCTGGATCCAATCTGTTAAGGAGTATAAATTGATGCAGAACTAATTGGTTGGTCCATTAGTTGCTTTATCTAAAAGGTTATTTTGATTTTTATTTGAGGGATTGTGCCACTTCAATCCTTTGCTACAAAGATAGGCATTTTTCGACAAGTTTAGATCTAGATCAGCTGGCACAACCATGCTCTCTGATCAGGATCTACACTATTTGCATTTTGGTCAGAAAAGGGTTTAAAAAAGCAAACAATACATATCCATATCAGAAGGCATGGATATGTTTGCAGATCTGGATCTACATTGTTCACACACACCATATATGGAGGAAAGAGTTAAGGAAACAGTTGAGGACTCTCAAATAAAATCAATGGGATTAAAATATGACTCTTTGGAAATTCCAAGACTCAAAGAGTCATCTCCTAAATCAAATGGAACTCAAATTTCTTTTAAACCTTTATAGTTTACACTAATTCTTAAAAGAGTTCTTTAAATGTATAATAATGACTCCTGATTGCTGCTTCTTGGACTAAAGACTATAAAAATGAATCGAAACCAGTCTCAAATCGTATGGCTCTGATTGGCTAAAATGGCAACCAGTCACCATTTCATCCAGTCAGATGCTTGAGATTTGAGACTGGTCTCCAGCTTGAGTTTTATGATTTTGGGCCTGGGTTGAAACACATACAGAAGATTGTGGGTATTGGACAAGAACCTTATCTCTGGTTGGATTCAAACCCCCAAATATCGTATCACAGTCTTAACATCTACACATAGACTGTAATTCCTCTTTGGGTTCGAAACTTGATTAAATCAAAGCTCATAGTAATTTTTTATCTACATGCCCGATTGAAAAAGTATGGTTATTCTATCTTGTAAGATTTCACTTGCTTATTTAACACAACATGAAACATGACCTAAAATGTAGCCCCTTTGTCAGCGGACTCTTTCTTGGCCCATCATCTCGTTAGCCTTAAATCAGAATACATTCACATGCCGGTAAATGAAATTTCAATACATTGTATAAAAGATTGTACCTGTTTCACCCTTTCTTCATATATTTGCATTTTTACCCATGTGCGACCAGTAAATAGATCCAAATCAGATGGCATGGATGCCAGCACATCTGTTCCATCTGATCAGGATCGCACTGGTCACATTTTGGTCAGAAATAACCTAACGAATAACAAGAGTGCCAAAACTGACACAAAATACGCCCTTCAAAATGCTAATCAACAAAGTTGTGTAATCATCAGATGAAAATTATTCGACTTGGAGAGCAGATACCGCTAATTCAGTTTTTGGACAATTCAAGGGCCATAATTCAGGAGTGCCTGGGGGGATTTGGCTGGTTTTAGATCTTGGCCGAGATATTATGCCCACCAACATATTCAACAAGTTTGATAAAGATTGGATGAAAACTCTTTTACTTAGAGAGCGTAAACCCTTATTTTGGACAATTCAAGGGCCATAATGCAGGAGTGCCTGGGGGGATTTGGCTGGTTATAAAACTCGGCTGAGATAATATGACCACCGACATATTCACCAAGTTTGATAAAGATCGGATGAAAACTCTTTGACTTAGAGAGCGGAAACCCAAATTTTGGACAATTAAAGGGCCATAATTCAGGAGTGCCTGGGGGGATTTGGCTGGTTATCGAACTTGGCCAAGATATTATGCCCACCAACATATTCACCAAGTTTGATAAAGATCGGATGAAAACTCTTTGACTTAGAGAGCGGAAACCCAAATTTTGAACAATTAAAGGGCCATAATTCAGGAGTGCCTGGGGGGATTTGGCTGGTTATCGAACTTGGCCGAGATATTATGTCCACCAACATATTTACCAAGTTTGATAAAGATCAGATGAAAACTCTTTGACTTAGAGAGCGGAAACGCTGTGGACGCTGTCCGCTGAGCCCACCCGCCCACCGCAGGTGTTCCCATAATACCTCCCTTTTTTCAAAAGGGCGTATAAAAAAACGAAACAGTTTCGATCCTGATCAGATGGCACAGATGGCTGATCTGGATCTAAACTGTTCGCCCATGCCATAAAGGTGTGTCTATGGAGGAAAGGGTTAAGAATCAACAAGAACAATTTTACCTGGTTTCCCATATAGAAAGGTATCACAGTCACTTGAATATTTTCTGTCGTCTCTTTATATACATCGGACAAACACAGCCACGGATGATTTGTCTCTTGAAATGACTTCAGGGCATCTTTTGCCACAAACTTTGTACCTGCAAACAATAAATTTCTTTCTATTATATTGTTCAGAATTACTTCATTTATCTATAAACATGTACTGTGGAGTACATGTATTATACACGTATTTTTGTGTAGCGAGGGATGATTAGTCTCTTGAAATAACTTTAGGGCATCTTTTGCTACAAACTTTGTATCTGCAAACAATCAATTTCTTTCTGTGATCCTTGTTCTGAATACTTCATTTCTGTGGAAGTCTTATATTTTGTGCATGATTAAATGTTCCGTATTTCAGGCTGCATGAATTCAAACCACAGCAAAATTACACCATGTAATAATATGTCTGAATAGATAAATACAATAGTGTGAGTTTATGTCCGCACAAATATCAATCACACGGCCTGCAAATACTGTATTTTAGCTTTAGTGGATTTCATTGATAGAAATCATAATTTGGGGCGCGTCACGGGAAAAGGTACCTTCGGACAGTTGACGTCAATCATTGAAATGACGTCATAAATTTGAGCAGACGACATTATTTATTCGCGGTAAAAATACCATTTCGTTGTCAAAATGTGTAACACAATTACATTTAAGTTATAAGAAATTGATTTATAGTTGTAAGTTCTTTCTAAATTTATTAAAAACTAAAATATCACTAAAAATGACCGAATGTACCTTTTCCCGTGACGTGCCCCATTTATTTTTGGGATTCTGTAGGCGACAATCTGATTGTTTTATATTTTATAAGGTTGTTGATAAAAGCACATTTTACTGACTCGTCATCAGATCCTGATAGGGTAGCGTTTTTCAGGAGATTAATTGTAATCAGACTGCACAAATATTCATTTTTGCCTTTTGCAAGACATTTAATCGCCACAAAATTAAATGATATCACAGTAAGTTCAAGCTGTTTTGAGAGTTGTGAATTTGTTTAATGGATTTTCCAGTGTTTCTATTCATGCATATAAGTGGGTAAATTACCGCTGTAAAAACCGAAGAAAACATAGAAGGCCAATTATAAGGAAACTGCATGTTAAACCTTTCCTCCAAAAATACGCATTTTTATGCATTTGCGACCAGTGTAGATCCAGATCAGCCGGCGCATCCGTGAAGTCTGATCTGGATCTGCACTGGCCGCTTTTTGGTCGGAAATAAGCTAAAAAATCAAATCAGTGCTGTGCAAATAGCCAATGTGCTGGCTGATCTGGATCTAGACTGTTCACCTCTGCCATAAAGGTGTATAAATGGAGGAGAGAGTGAACACTATGAGGCTGGATTGTTCACTGAATCGCACTGGTACTTGTCAAAAATGGGAAAAATGAATCCAATTTGACCTAAATTATTGTCTATACTTGTGCAAATCAATAAGTTTAAAATGTGATATGTATATGTGAACTGTACATGTAGTAGTCATTACTGGGACTAAACCCAACAAGTAGTAATAACTGCTACTGAAATTGGATCTAGCCCCAATATCAGAAAAAAATTGAGTTGGATTTCAAACTCAACTCAAAGTAATAATTTTCAATTTCTGACAACATAAAAAATACAATTTTTTATTTAGTATCTTAAATATGTTTGATATACATGTAATATTTTGTTTGAAATGCAGTTTTCAAATTTTGTTATCTGTATAAAATATATTAAAAAATTCCAAAATCTGTTGGAGTAAAAACTCAGAAGAGTTTAAACTCAAACATAAATTTTGGAATATCTCATTAAAATGAAATTTTATTTGAAATATTTCTATTTCTGTAGGCAGATTTTATTTGATTTTTGTAAAGTATACCTATAGAACAACATATATTTACTCAGAATTTGAATTAATTTGTTAAGTAGAAAATTGAGTTTGAGTCTAACATCGTTCGTGATATTGGGGCCTAGTGTCACAACAGTTTTGGGATGCTATAAAAGTACCTGGCACGAATATGGTCAAGGAATAACACTGTGGGAGAAACAAGTACACACTATGCCATATTCATCATGTAAAGTTTCAGTGAATCTTACTTTTGTCCACATCAGTGACTGGTGTGAGAAATTTATCGAACAGTTCATGTTGTATAGGTTTTGCCTCTTCTGTGACTGTGTATGGCATAATATCTTCATGTGCAACATAATCCACACCTAAAAATGTAAGAAAGAAGCATAGAAGATAATCATGTGTTTAAATGAAGCAATAGTATGCGCTTAGCTATAATGACCTTGTATGGTATATCTGGAATATTAACACATTTTATTTATTTACTATCTCATATTGGCCCAGCAGTTCTCATCTTGGCCCAGCAGTTCTCTAATTGGCCCAGCAATTCCCATATTGGCCCAGTATAGTCTTCATGTAAGTTTGATGGATTTAGTCTGTTAATTAACAAAATTGTAATTAATCAGGTGAATTCACATTGGCCATGTTATTGGGCCTCAGTCAGTCACATTAGCCCTCTGCCTATGGCCCAATAACAAGGCCAAAATGAATTCACTTGATAATTTACATTAAATTACAGTCAGTGGGTCCAAATCAATCAAGCTGAAGAGTAAACCACTATCACCTGATACTGAAGGTTGAGCAAGATGTGTTTCACGTATCTAACTAGAAATGATACGAACCCACAGACTGTATCCTTTATCTTTTAAGATATATCTTTCTCATTCGAAATAAATTTGAAAAAAAAAAAAACGCTGAATAACAAAATTTCAACTGACAATCCAGTTAAATGTACATACATGTACCATCTAATAATGCTTGTAACATGTTAGTACATTTATGAATTGCATAAGAATATCATAAAAGTTGCAAAAAGAATAGGGACAGGTTTTTGCAATACAACACAGTTTCACTTATTACCACAGTCCAGATGAAGAGATCCTGCGTAATATTTTTAAAACATGTAGTGATGTTCCAATTGTCGCAGATGATCGAGTATTTGTTGCCAAAGTTTCAAAGCTGGCAATACCGATCCAGACTACAGAGAATTGATTCTAGTCAATAACTCTGTTAATAAAAATAATCCAATGCTATAGGCTGGACAAATCCAGACTGATGCACTCACTAACACCTGAACATTCACTGAACCGCCAATGTGACAACTAAGTCAAGCTCACTGCAAGTGGACTCAACAATAAAGTATAAAACTTCATACAACATGCCAACAAGCTATAGACAATTACCAGGAATTGAGTAAGGCTGAGCAAACAAGCTGTTTCTGTGGACATAGTCTGGTGGGAGAAAAGTCACTGACAAATTTTCTGCTCTCTGAAAAAATTAAAGCAAAGTATAATATTTAGGCAATTGAAGGATACATTCTAAGACAGAACTTAAGCTTTTTTAAAAATTGTTTTTGTTATGTATTTACTTAGAAATGATCAACACCTTGACTGTTTAAGAGACTATTTAATACTGCATAGAATAACAATAACAAGGCGGCTATAACAGAAGATACAATGTAGACAGACAGGTACAGAGGCGTGGCTTATAAGTAGAATATATTACATTCACGTGCTGTATACTCTGTATGTTATCATAAACATAACACTTTTAAATAAACTTTATCTAAGTTTAAATATTGTCCGCTTAGCACAAAATCTCAGTAACTACAACAGTCATTTCATGTAAACATGTTAGCGACCTTTCAAACTTCACTTGTGTGGCTGCTTGAGACAGATTTTACAGTATGTAGACTTAAACCTGTGCACACTACACTATGTCCACTAAAACTTGACAACAAAGCCATGTTGTACAGTAAACAGAGACAAACTGGTACATACTATATGGTGTGAATCTGACTCGTCTACCAACACTTGGTAATACAGCTGTGTTTTACTTCTTGACTTTGCAGGAGTTGTCTTCCTTACAAATAAAAACAAGTTGAATTAATACCTAAATTTCATATTGAAGAACAAAACTGCAAACAGCATCTATCAAAAAACTATCATAGGAGTACATAACTATTCTTCCAATCTGATTAAAATCATATCCTGAAAACCGCTAAGCTATCAGGATCTGACGACGAGTAGCTAAAACGTGCTTTTATCACAAACCTTTTTGAACCAATCAGATTGTCGCCTACAAAATCGCGAAAGTAAAAGTAAACATTCTACATTAAACCATAAAAAGTGTTGAGAGCCTGCGTAAGACATATTTTGCTGATTTTTTGTGTTTATGTAGTATTGCAATTATTTCTAATGTAATAACATCTTCAGATCATTTTGCGAGCGCTGTATATCATGCTTCCTGTGTTGATAATTTCTAAAAATAGAAATCGGGAAAAAACCGCTAAAGCTTATGTACGGTATTTACGGGCCGTCATCAGATCTAACATTTTGTTAGATCTGACTTTAGTGAGATTGCTATTCTTCAAAACCAGGCAAAAAAAATTCAAAAAGTGGAAATCAAAGTTTATTGACTGATGAGTGTTTCACAGATGTAATTCAAAGCTGTAAATAACCAAGGTTAAACAACTTAACGAGAAATTTTCATATAGTTAATAACTTCAGGTATAACCTAACCATTTGCTCCATATGTACACTCAACAAAAGTTCTAATTGGTCACTTTTTGTTCGTATTTTGTTATTAAAAAGACATTGAATTTACTCTTTATTTATGATCATATGCCAACACCAGTCTTCAGCTTAAGATTTAATCGTGTAAAAACTGACTTTTGAACAGTTTGGCAAGAGCTATCCTTAATTTTGCTAAAAAATGCACTTCTTGCATAAAAAGGTCAAGCACACAGAAATTTGCTCTTAATTCCTTGCTTTGTTTTAATAGGACCCCTCATTATTAGGAAAAACTGAGAACATAATTATTTAATAGCTCATTTGTTTTAAATAAACCCATTTCAAAGTCTCCAATTTTAAATTACCTCCCTTTTAATTAAAGACTGTTCAAATTTTGACCCTGCGCTGTAAGTAAATGGTATTGGATTTGCTTCAGAAAACAGCCAATAAAGATGAAAAAGATATTAGATAATTGATTTCTAGACAAAACAGTTCTTTCCACAACCTCTCTTGACGTAGGGAAGAAACGAAACTAGCATACATTGTAAACATATACAATTAATGACCAATTAGAACTTTTGTTGAGTGTATGTGTTTTAGACGGAGTGCAACCAGTGTAGATCTCTACCAGATGCTCATCCATGCCGTCTGATCTGCACTGGTCACAGTGACAACTTGGTCAGAAATAACATAAATGATAATGAATCTAAAAAGCATTGTAGATCCTAATCAGATAGCACACATTTAAACTGTTTGCTAATGCAAATATGTATCTATGGAGTAAGGGGTTATTTGTCTATAGGTATCATCAGTCATCTGTACAAGCCAGTATCCAAAGAGAGAGTGCCATCATAACAGGTCCTGCTGTAACTCTTTCCTCTATAGATACAACTTTATTGCATGGGCAAACAGTTTAGATCCAGGATCTAAACTTTTTGCTTTTTTATTTTTATTAGATTATATACTCGGCAAAAAAGTTCTGTACACTTGGACATTTTATAAAATATCTGTTTAATTTCATTATACACAGCAAAATGATACATATCAAATTAATCAACAATTCAAAGTTAACAATGCAGATATTTCGGCTGATCAGGATCTACACCGATCACATGTGCGTTAAAATGCGTATATAAGCAAAGGGTTAATACAGGCATATAAACAAGTCATTGGAGTTTAATTAAGAAGTAAAACCACCAACTTTTCCTTCTGATCCCTATCATAGACTCTTGCCAGCCAAGGATGTAACACCACACCTCTGTATGGAAACACTTTGTGAAGAAACATCTGAAAAATAATTACACATTTACTTTTTGTTTCAAATGACATTTGTAATCTAGAATACAAAACTGTTTTCATTGATTCAACTTCAAGGCTTCAAGCCAATAAAATTTCAAACAAATCTCATTTTAAAGCTTATGTTCAATAATCAATACTCTTACTTTTCCTGTTAACATACATGTAACATGATGCACATGTATGTATTTAATATATTTTTCTTGCTTTAAAGATATGAAGCAAATAAAAATGATTCTTCCACTAATTTGGCATTATAGGTTTTGTTTATAGGTAACACATTAATTATTATACATACATTCTCAAAGACATGCCAGCTGGATCAACACTGGTCGCCTAAGCGTTAAAATGCGTATATAAGGAGTAAAGGCTTAAATGTGAATGTTTTTTAATTGCAGCTTTTTGTGGATAATTCATCAACTGTAAGAAATGCACTTTAGAGACTGGCTAAATAAGCATTCAGAGAAAAAATAAAGTTTACAAACTTCCCGAAAGTTGCCTGACCGAAGGACCTGTCAGGTAAAATTTCAGCCAGTCAGACATGATTTCTAATGTTACCAGACCGAATGTCAGACAAAAATTTGAACTCCTAATACTTGATTACACCTTTTTAAATGTTTTGGTCTGACAGAATTTGTTTCAGTCAGACAGTTTTTCACAATCATCTTGTCTGACCAAATGTCGTACACTTTTTTTCAACTTTCGGGAAGTCTGTTATTCTATATATACATGTTTTAATGTGTGTGCAACAAGTGTTGATCCAAATCATTCAGCACAACAGTTACTGTGCCATTTGATCCGGATCTACACTGGTTGCTTCTTGGTCAGAAATAACCTAATGAATCTAAAAGCAAACAGGGTAGATCCAACAAAGTACCAGCTGATCTGTATCTATACTGTTAGCCCATGAAATAAGACTCATATCTATGGAGTAAAGAACTAAACAAATTATCCGACAAGTACCAAGTTTATACATTCCCATACATGTTCACTATTGAGTATTCTGTGCTGGCAGACAAATAAGCTTTACTATTCTATTTCACCCAATTCTTTAATCTGTACTAACAAGTCATTTAATTTCATTATGACCTACCTGTCCAGCTGTGTAGGCCTCAGACTCCAGCTTTGGCTCCTCAATCTTTCCCATAGCATACAGTCTGAAATTAAACCATTTACTTTGGAATCAATCTTTATATCATACAGGTTTATATCTTGACCAAATAATAGCAAGAAAATGTCTTTTTCAATTAAACATTAAGAAACAAAAGAAAACTTTTGATTAAACAGATGCCATCAAATTACAACTTGTAAAGGGATTTAAGAGAGCAATAGTTTTTACATAGAATTCTGCATTATTTCCAACTACCAAGGGCTCTGGAATACATTTGTGTATTTTCAAGAACAAATAGGTAGACAATTGGTACCTTTCTTAATTTCTTTTTCCTTTGGATACTGCTGAACTCTGCTTGCCAGTATATTAAGCAGACCCCATGATAAAAAAGCTTTTTCATGCTCAACTCAATTCTGTGCTCAAACTTAAAATGTCTAAAACATTAACAGTCTTCTTAAATAAGGAATAACTTCAGATCTGTTCAACAGTTGTTGTTGAGAGCAATTTAGTCATATATTCAGTTTAAAATGTTTTATTTTATAAAATGAACAGAAATGAAGTTATCAAATTTTCATGCTCAAATTGAGTCGAGCACAAATTTTTTTTATAATCACGGGGCCTGATCTTTTAAATCAATTAACTTGTTTGATGACTGCTTCCTAGGAGAATAAACAGTACATGTATTAACCACCAATGTGTTCGGTGGATGGTACCCTTGTGATATTATAATAGAGAACTGGAATTAAGTGTAAAAAGCCATAAACTGTCACAGATGACCTTTAGCACAATTTAGTCTGGATTGAATCGTTAATCGCCTATTAACTCCGATCAACTTTATGCATTGAATTTTACTACTAGTGGTTGTGACATCGCATGCATAGTGAGAGATAAAGAAGTCAGTTGTTCTTTACAATGTAAAGCGAAAGTTAACAATGTTTCTGATGTTTTGAAAATCATCTGTGGATTCAATTGGAAAAAATGGGAGAAATTTCGGATTGGGAAAGGTTCCGTTTCAAACTTTGCTTTTGGAAAGGGTCCGTTTTCTGGACCCTCAGAAAAGCTAGGAAAACCCCTGTCAAACTTGACTATTATGTGACAGATTAGAGTCCTACTTGGCTACTCATCCTTCTAAATAACTTCCACATTGCCAAATTGTCTATGGAAAAAATCATAGGAGCACGGAGTCAAGATAGCGTCCGTTCGACCTTCCGTCGGTTTTATTTATTAGAGTTATAGATACTATTTTATATTCTAAATGAATTTATACAAAACTCAATTTTTCTTAAAAACTTTACAACTGATATATTAAGATATCGGTAGGGAGGAACTTTTTGAAAGAGCGGGGATTTTTTAGATATTCGTCTAGATTTTAAAGGAGTAGTGGGTACTTCAATAAATAAAACCGACGGAAGGTCGAACGGACGCGATCTTGACTCCGTGCTCCTGTGGAAAAAATTAACCTTGGTGCTCTTTTATTTACGTTAAAGCCAATATATTGACTGGGACAGCCGACCAAACCCTAGAAGACAGTCCATTGAGGATATTTGACAAATTATTTGGAGATCGGACTTTCGAGTGGCCGAGAGGTATTAATTTTTTACCAAAACTGCCTCATTAGCAAATGATGAATAAGTTTGAAAAAATATCCGAAAATTAAAATTATCCGAAATTACAGACAGCTGAACGAATTAAGCACCATTCTCTTTTCCTTTAAAACAAATGCACTTACTTCAGACAGTATTTCCGACGGCAATAACATCTTAAATCTCGTGGTATAAGTCTTTGAGAAGTTAGAAAACCTTTGAAAACAGCTATTTTAAGTGACATGTTCACAGCAAAATCTTTACATAAACACCGGTTTGTTTACTGTGAGACATGAACTCAATTACGGCCGCTTATGTTATGACAGCTACCTGTCCAATGAAATCATATTGTGTTCAGACTTTTGATTGATTGATTGATTGATTGATCGATCGATCGATCGATCGATCGATCGATTGAACGATCGATTGAACGATCGATTGATTGATTGATAAAATTTTCCTAATGATTGCCCATTTATTGTCGTTATTCCATTTAACGTACTTTTTAATGAGACATAAATTTATTTGCTATCAACGTATCAGTAAAAGCATGTCATTTACTAGACATGTCCCTTTCAGCTTCAGCCATTGTCTGACAAGCCCGGGTGGAAACATCCGGCGATGTATTTAAGAGTTATAAGATACTACTACTATTACCGTAACGATTTTTATATGTTCGAACATTTTCGTTTTTAAAAGCGATAATGTATCGGAGAAAAACATTTTACGGTATAACCAACCAGTTAATAATAACTTAATAAGTCAATTGATGGCTTAAATACGATTTAATACGGAATATTCAAGGGTGTCAGGTAAACACTTGCGTATAATACAAAGTGTAAAACAACAGAGAATAGCAGATATTTCTAGCTCTTACTGGCTCCTTTCTAGTTCCTTTGATAGTGATTGTTAATTTTAAATCCAGAAACACAAATTGTATCATTCTCCCCTCACAAGCGGATGCCCCGGGTTCAAAAAACGAGAGGGACACTTTTTTAAAAGTTAACTTTCGTAAAAACTGGTAGATTTCGCTCTTGTAACAAGTTGTTATTATTTATATTTACTATATTTAAAGGACAGTTTTTCATCTTTTTTTAAATATATAAGATGTATTTTATTGAAACTGGATAAATGTCTACAGATCAATACTTAATGTATGGCATTCTTTAATAGAGTCTGACGTTTTGTCACCAGACGAAATTGTTGCAACAGCTTCAACCTTTTTGTTTGGACAGCCAATTTTAATAAATGTATGGGGTCCATGACTCGGTCGCTTAATCCCAAGGCCATACAAAGAAGGCAGAGCTGGTTCGTCAACAGCTATAACAAGTACATTTTTTTAAAATAAAATTACTTAGCTGTGTTTGCTTCGCCGCTCTATATTTCTTTCTTTCTTATATATACTAGCCCAAATTTCTAAACCGCCACCTAATATAAGTGGAAATTTCTAAGTCGTCTTGTAAGCTATTCTAAAGAAAATTGGGATGAAAAATAATGAACATAAGACGCACACATCAGTTAAATTATTTTATTAAAACATAATGATTTCCTTTAGAAAATTAACTGCAAATCACCAAGGTGCCGAAATTCAGATTGATGTTTTAAATAATTCTGCTGTGCATATTGGGTTAGGGTTATAGACGCTGTCTTTGACATATCTCCAAAGAAAAAAGTCAAGCGGACTCAGATCTGGAGAGTGCAGAGACCACGCATTTTCTGTCCTGTATGAAAACTAATTTGTCCCAAATGTTTTCTGGAGCCACCCGATATCGTTCCTCGGAGTGAGGCTTAGCAAGTTAGCACCATCTTGCTGGAACCAAAGAATATGAAAGTTGGCACATATGCGCCTTAATACTGGAACAAATTTCTTCTTTAATATCTCCAGATAACACACACTTTTTATTGTCTCAGTGTTACCATTTTCGTCCTCAAAAAGAAAGGCCCAGATATTCCTGATAAACTTAAGGCTACCTACACTGTTAACTTGTCAGAATGTAATGATCTTTCCATGCAAAAGTCAGGGTTTTCTGTGCCCCAGAAACTACATGTTTGTTCATTTAAGTAGAAATGCGCTTCGTTGGAAAACCAAGTATGGTCTACAATATCTGGTCGAGTTTTCACCCATTCGGCTATTTGGTGTATTCTATCTTAAAATTGACCTTTGATGACGTCATATTATTATCGTAACGTCAAGATTGTTCCGTTTTTTTTAGGGATGGCATCGACTACTCGAGTACTCGAGTACTCGATCGAACGTCCGAGTATCGAGTACTAAATCTACTACTCGAGTAATCGGAAAAATAAATAAAAATTTTGATATTAAAAAAAGAAATCCGTTTGTTTTGTTTATATTTCATACTTGAACCAAAATTTAGATATGCACTGATACGATTTCGCGTTTCATCCCATCAATTAGCAATTGAAACAGGTAGACATGAAAATATAGATAGAAACAACAGAATATGTCGCAATTGTAATATGAACGTTTTGGAAACAGAGTATCATTTTCTATTAACTTGCCCCTTGTACCGAAATCTAAGACGAAAATATTTTAAACCGTATTACTGTCAGTGGCCAACTGTTAGGAAATTTGAATCATTAATGTCCACAAATTCTAAACTAACTCAGTTAAATGTGGCTAAATTTATTTATTTTGCTAATAAGCTACGGAGCGCTAATAGCAGTACAAATTGATAATATTGTATCAAACATTCACCATTTTTTGTGTTCCAAGACATTTTCTGCCTCTGAAAATGATATTCATGTAATATTATATTATTTTCCACGAAATTTCGCTTTAATTATTTCCTTGTTTCTAGTATACATTAAGCTGTCTTCACCATTGTTATACATTGTATTGTAATATTGTAGGCTATAAACATTGTATAATGTTTTATGCTGAATAAACTTATGGTATGGTATGGTATGGTAATTCGTTTCGATATACGGCACGGTGGCAATTAGACACTATGCGCGATGCACTTAATCGCCACAGGTGACGTATTTTACGCTTTGAAGTTGAAGTGTCATTGTTGTGAAATAACAAACTGCCAAATAAGGGTCCCAAATGGCACTTGTCAATAAGTCAATAAGCAATGTTTTTATAGCGGTAATACAAATCTATTGTTTGCCAATCACCTGTGGTACCCATTTCGCACAAATGTGTTGTTTGACAATTAGATAATTGGCGCTTCATACAGAAAATCAAGACCGCCCAATATAGTCATTGATTGGTGCACTTGCATGTGATGATAATTTCTAATTTTTTATTGGTGAATGACGCAAACTAATCTATGAATATTAATGAAAATAAAAAGATAAAATAAAATGATGGTAATGTTTAGTATCACATTCGGAAAGACGGAAAAACAGTCAAATGTAGTTCCGAGTTGGTCTACAACGGGGGAACTACAAACATGCTTTACCATGTTAAGTTGAAACATGATACGAGACCACCCCCAAAAAGCAGACAGATGAGCCCCATGGTTTTAGTTTAGTTCGATTAATTTATTTGATTTGATTATTTCACGACATAATATTATTCTTACCACCGTATATGTACATTTCGCATGACTGTGTTGTAACTTTGAAACAATTTGTTTATTTATTTTTAAAATATAAAATAATAAAATAACAAAACACAAATAAAAGATATAACCCACTTTTGTTGTGTAAATCTTTATTAAAAGTTGGTATATGGTATAAATACTGAGTAGGTTGAAGCAGATATTACACGAACGGTATTATCTCTATTAAAATCGGAAATCGTTCGAGTACTCGAGTACTCGATCGAAAGATCGTCCGAGTACTCGAGTACCAATTTTACTACTCGTTGCCATCCCTAGTTTTTTTGTATGACATAAAATTTTATTCTGTAACCTTCAGAAACATGTATAGAATTTATGTTTCATATTAATTTATAATGGTAACAGATATTATGAAACACCATGTACATACTGGGATACAGATTTGTCTTGAGTGCATTATTATAAGTGAAATGTTAACAAAAACATTTTAAGTCAATTAACAAAATCAGAATCTTCACTTAATTTTGAGTCGTCCGAGAGCAGAATCTGATGATGCATGTTTCATCTGATGCACGCTGACAAATAGCACAATGCTGATCACTAACTGAGCTAAGTCCCATTCCAACCCAACCCAAACTTTCTGAAATCAAAAGAAAATTGAATCAAACAAAGATTTTTCATTTTTTGGTGTATATGAGCAAAACATCATAAATCTTATACCACATGCCAAGAACGCCATTACTGCTATTAATGTGAATTGTCGATGTGCGCAATACATTCATCAGTTCGTTCTCGACACCAGTTTTTACGTTCGGTATATTAGCTATCATGTGCAGTACTGACGGCATTAAGTGCACAAGTTTCATCTTATTTGTAGTACGAGAAGCGTTATGTTTAGTGCCATCTTCTTTACGTTCAGTTCATTCGGCATTACGTGCATTAGTAGCAGAAATATGTGCAGTATTAACCTCATTCCGTGCAAAAATTACATCTTTTTGTGCAGTAATTACATAATTGTGTGCAGTAGTTATACTATTACAATTATGTACCTGCAGTAGAAACATTATTCCGTGCAGAATAAACATCTTTATGTGCAGTAGTAACATGTTTAAATGCAGTATAATCATCTTTGTGTGCAGTTTAAACATCATTATGTGCAGAAGTTACATCTTTGTGTGCAGTAATTACACTACTGCATGCAGTAGTATTGTCCAACAATATTGACCTGGCACTTAATTAATTTTCGTAAAGGTCATTGGATAAACACGGGTATCAGCGAATACTCCGATATATTCATTCAATTTACACTCCAGTGATTTGTGGTGAATTTGAATAGCTGCCTGACTACGGATTCAACGTAGATCGTAACGTTTACGAAATTTAACGAATATGGGGTCAAATGCAAGAGTGCCAGGTCAATGTTGTTGGACAATATCAACTAACGTGCAGTATAAACATCATTCCGTGCAAAAATTACATATTTGTGTGCTGTAATTACGCTATTACGTGCAGTATTAACATCATTATGTGTAGTATTTACATTATTCCGTGCAGAAGTTACATCTTTGTGTGCAGTAATTACACTTTTACGTACAGTAGTAACAGCATTACGTGTAGTATTAACACCATTTCTTGCAGACGTTACATATTTGCGTGCAGTAATTACACTATTATGTGCAGAAATTACAGCATTATGTGCAGTATTAACAGCATTCCGTGCAGAAGTTACATCTTTGTGTGAAGTAATTACACTCATATATGCAGTATTAACAACTTTATGTGCAGTGATAACAACTTTGTGTGCAGTAGTACTTCGATATCTGCAGTAGTTACAATATATACTCGGTAAATTAGACCTCATTCATTTGTTACATACAAATTTATTTACGTGTGGTATAAACAGCTTAAAAGCTTTATTCGCGGTGGAAAGCCTGATAAGAATAAGATTTCCCCAATATAATTGTATTACCAGATCCATTTGTGACAGAGATCTCCGACACATTGCTCGGCAAGCTAGGTACAACGGTAGCTTCCATTATGGGCGGGTCCGACACATTGCTCGGCAAGCTAGGTACAACGGTAGTTTCCAATATGGGCGGGTCCGACACATTGCTCGGCAAGCTATGTACAACAGTAGCTTCTAATATGGGCGGGTCTGACACATTGCTAGGCAAGCTAGGTACAACAGTAGCTTCCAATGTGGACGGGTCCGACACATTGCTCGGCAAGCTAGGTGTAACAGTAGCTTCCATTACGGGCGGGTCCAATGCCTTTGTAGTCTTAAATCCATCGGTCGAAACAATTGTTGGTTGAGTAACATTATCTTTGGATCTTTGGCCGCTTAAATTGCGGATTGTTTCATCATCTTGGTGTGCTGTAACTGTGTATAAAGTTAGAGATTCAACATCGTTACTCGTTGACACTAATAAATTCTGTATATCAGAAGATTTTTTCACGTTGGCGAAGGGTAATCCGTATACAATTAAATAATAATTAAAACATATTACACAGGTTTTGAAAATGTCCATGTCCAATATGCTTAATTCAATCATTGTAAAAAATACAAATTAATTTTCTTCGAAAACACAAAACAGTTCTTTTTCTTTTAGTTCATGATAAACGATTAAAAGCCAGTTTGTAAATTAACACATTGTAATGTCAAGTATGTTTTCTGATATTATTAACATATATGTCTCATTTATATCAAACCTGCCTTCAGTTGTTCAGTCGAATTAATTTATTGTTATGAATGTATAAACACAATTTAAATAAATACGCATTTAAAGCTACATATTCACAGTTCTGTGTGGAATACTTCAATGTCTCAAATGTTGTTAATATTCACTGCACTGCTAAATATAGCCTGTCAACAAATGACTGTACAGGAGCGAATTTCGCCAAACTTTCGAATTATTTAGTACAATTTTGCATCTGTTGTGATTGAACTTTACTGGTCTTTACGCTATAACAACTTTGCCTTTAAATGTATTCACTTTCAAGGACGTTCTGTAAGAATATTACATCACGTGTACTTAATACGTTCTTTGTTATATTCTTTTACAGTTATAACTATAATTCGTGATTAAAGAAGTTGCGTTTCTAATTTCTTAAACTATATTTTAATACTTAAAGAAATTAGAAACGCAACTTCTTCAAACACAAACTATACTAGTATTTCGTGTTTAACAAGTTGCTTATCTAATTTCTTTAAGTTTATAATAGTTTCTTATAATTAAAACACTTACTTATTAGGCGGTAAACCAATAGAGTAACCATCGATCCATTTTTTCAGCTTAGATCCGTTATAAATTTGTGCGCCGACGCTGCTCGTTTCCATTGAAAAAAACACGAATAACATCAATTTGAAAATGCAGTACTGATGGTAGAACCAATAATAATCTAATTCAATATTCACTAAAACAATATGTGAATGAACACTTACGACCAACATCTGCCCAGAAGAGCTTGTAATCTGTGTTCATAATAATAACCACAAAATAGAATCCCTTGTAGTTGTAGTAGGTTGATCCTTAGGAGTTTGGGCATCTGCAGGCAACAAGTTTGCCGTCAAGGGCACCAGAACAATAAGGGAAGTTTCATCAAGTTGACAATCTCACGCCAGGCTTCAGGAATGCTTTAATGGGTCACCTCATCAAGATACTCGTTGGATGGAACTCGCCACCCAAACTTCATGTCATCATACATGCACTTAGATCCAGAGGCTAAATGTCGTACTGTCATTGCCAGTTCCAGTGCCCAAGGTTATAAAACTGAGCATGGAAACCAGTCTCAAATCTCAAGCATCTGATTGGCTGAAATGGCGACCGGTCGGTGTCTTCTCTGCGGGCTAGGTCCTCAGGTGTGATCAGCGTAGTTGAAGTTTAGTACATCTACTTCGTGCTAGGCTAAAGCAACAAATATTGCCTCATTAGGTTTTCTTGATCTTTCATTGTAGGTAGCCCGAAATCAAATGCACCTTGCTTTAGAAAGCATCAGTTTATATTCCCATTTGTATGGACGTTCGGGAATGTCCGCTAAAAGGACGATCGTTTCACTATAGTCACATGCTGTGTGCGCCTAGGGGACCGTTTGGCGATCATTGAAAGGTCGCCAGTGAGTTGTGCAATGCAAAGCACACCATTAGAAATAACCAAGTAACGCTAGAGTATTGTCCAACAATATTGACCTGGCACTTTATTAATTTTCGTAAAGGTCATTGGATTAACATGGGTAACCAGCGGATACACCGATTTATTTATCCAATTTATACTTCAGTGATGTGTGTAGATGCCGGACTACCGATTCGAAGTAGATCGTAACACATACGAAATTTAACGAATACGGGGTCAAATGCAAGAGTGCCAGGTCAATACGGTTGGACAATAAAGGTTCTATGACGTTTTTAAACGGTATCTATCGCTTAAAATTAAACGCATACTAACATATCTAACCTGACAAATTTAACGGAATTACGAAACATGAAACGTAAACGTTATTATATAAGACACGGTGTAATAAAACTATTCCCCGTCATTGTAACGAAAAACAAAATCAAATCGAAACTACTAGTAATCTGATAAAATTTCGACGACAAAATACACGTAAGTGAATGAACTAAAACGAGTTGTATACCTCTTACAAAAATCAGTTTACAGTAGATCGTATGAAAAACAATCTTATACATTGATCATGTTAATATCAAAATCAATATCTGTTTCTTTTTTTCTTTTTCTTTTTTAAACCTTTTACCTTAAGGACTTTCAATTGATACGCAATTCTTTACTTTATAACAAATACAATGTTGTCTGATTTTTTCGTGAATGAGCGGTTTCGATCTAAATAATACCATACTTCAGGTAGAAAAACTAATTGTTTTGCCTAAATGTAAACTCGCAGCGGCGTTCTGTAATGTTTTGTTGCATTGTCTATTGTCTATGTTTGTATTGCAATCGTGCTACAATGTTTTCGAGTCAATTAATTTGAATTCTACTGCGATTTGCCAAGGTTAGCTGACTTACGAAAAGTAAAAATGATGTTGTTATATCCTTCTGAAATAAACTACTCGGAAAAGTCTATTCCAAACGTTTTTACAGATGGAATACGAATAGGTGAAACGCTCGATCAACTTTACACATATGGAGACTTATATGGAAACGCAGGGTAAATGAGTTTGATTTTTAACAAAGCAAATTAGATTTTGGTACATGTAGTTTCTAATGGCAAAATTGCCTTAAATTTAGGAAAATTTAAAGTATTTTCAGGGAGATTTTTAGTGTAGAAATATACAAAATATATTTGTGGCTATATTATTTATACGTGTGCATGCTTAGTCCAGGCAAAATAGCGTTTTAATTATAGAATAGAGTCTATTTAGACGTTTCTATAGAAAATAGAAGCCAAAACGAGCGCAGCTATAAAAAAAAGAAAATAGAAAGGATTTATATGGAAGTGAATCACTGAGGAATTAGAATTGTCATAGCTTCTGATTGGCTACAAATATACGCCTTTCCAGTATTTTTTTGTAATTCGATGAATTTTTGGTTACCTCCCCAGTCCAGTCACGTGACTGCTCTACGGAATAATGAAAAAGTAACACTGGTTGACCCTAGATGGAACATTAAGCTGGATATTGTTATTAATTATTTTTGATATATTTGTGCTATATAAGTGCTTTATTTTGACACCCGGGTTAGACAACATAGCAGGTTCCACATTTTTTTACTTTTCTAACAATTTTTTTTTTCAACAATTGTCTCCTGTTATTATCAATATTTATCTGTTTGTAACAATATAATAACAGTTTGTTTGGAAATTGTTGAAAAAAATGATAATTTAATTTTCACAGCTCATTATTAGTGCAACTGTACTATCTGGAAGTATGAAGTACCTTAACGTAATAGGGAATGTGTACCTACAACTTTCTTATTCTTTTTTGAAAAATATATTTTCACGTTGAAATAGTAATAATACATCAGCGTCATGATAATTTTAATAATAATTTATAAAACAACCATTGTTCTTTGACTAAAAGTGTCAAGTCATTATTCCTCGCGTTAAAAACTTAACGACTTGAGCTAACAGCCATTGTTCTCTCCACGGCTAAAATGAGTCTCTTTTCCGGATTAGCTACTGACATCATGTTATGAACATGTCGGCGGCGATTGATTTTAAAGGCGGCATGCCATAAAAACACCGCGCCCAATCGTTACCTTGCGAAAACGGCGCGTCAGATCCCGGAATTTCGGATAAGTATTTTGTTGATTTTTGTGAGAAAAGCGTGGATTTTATATACTTACAAATAATTTCAGAGAAAACAACCTAGTGCAGGATGATCTCCTATGAATCGGCTATAATGCTCACTAGTCGATTTCCTCCACATTTTTATCGTTTTCTCAATCATTCGGTGTAATCTACGATGTTTGCTAAAAAAAAGGCGACTCTGGGTCCGGAAAACTCATGTTTTAAACATCTTCGCATACATAAATTCTCCTTTCCATGTGTAAATCTAGTAACTGATCTCTCCAGTACCAGATAAAAAAATTGTTTAACATTTTGGAAGTCTTGGCTGGTAGACAGAGGTCATTTTACGCAACCATTTTGGGGTAACGTAAGGTAACACGGAAATCAACTTAAGTTTTGGGGAAACTCCGGGACCCCGGATAAAAAGTTTCAGCCTAAAATGTGATAGTTTCTTTCATTGCCGACCTTATTATTTTGTGAATTCATATATTTGTTAGTTCTGCTCAAGGGTTGAAGTTTTTCTTTATTTCATTATAATGGTTCTTTATTGAGATAACGTCATGCCGTTTATCAATTTACACTGTATATACTTGTATAGTTGTTTTAATTCAGTATTTTTTGGGAATGGATGGATCTACAACATGAAAGAAGAAAGCATATTTTAGAAATTTTAAAACAGAAATAATGAAAACATGATTTTTTTTACCGAAATGGGGTTAAATTGTCCGATTTCATTGAATATCAAACATATGACTTTTTATTATACATTTCTTATAATTTCCTTTGTTATGAAATAATATTTAAAGTTAAAATGTTCAGATTATAACAGATTTATTTTGGGTAAAAATGAGTTTCATTATTTCGTTCTGTTCGTATAATTACACGTTCTTTGTCAAATATGCCAAATTCCTAGAAAAACGTGCGCGACTTTTTCCATGTGAAAAGGAAAAACAATATAAAAGGGAAATTAAAAGGCCGCAATCGACTTCCCAAGTTATTAATTCCGCTATATGTTACAAACCTCGAGTATTATTATGTTATCCTTTTCTTCAAATATGTCGTCGATGTCGATGTTTTTCTTCTTTTTTTTTCAGCTTTCTCAGACCTGTCTTACAGGTAATAGCACCGAATATCCCTCCAATTACTGTGTATCAGCCGAATTTGTTTTGTAAGATTTTTGGACAATGGGTTTCATTAGACAATCGACGACTTTGGGTATATAAACATCTAGAAAGACTTGGAAGATGTGGTCAAATAGGTGTTATAAAAAGCCACACAAGTCAGTTTACGTACCTATCAAGGTATATAGGATACGATCAGGTAGAAGTCCGAGGAGATCCCGGCGGAATTAGGCATGGACAATATGAAAGCGTGGAACAAATAGCTGTTAATACAACAAGAAGACGACTTATATGTCTGAAGAGACTGAAATGGCCTCTTCTGCTGCTATTCATTATACTCTTTGTTTAAAGATAGAGGTTATATATTTATTAGAAACAGATTTTCACTTGGGTGATATAGAATATATTTGTTTATTTCATTGAAACATGTTTTTAATTATTTTATTTTTGTTTTAAACAAATCGAAAGTGTTGGAAAGGGGGTAATAAGTTAGCAAAAACAGTGAAAATATAAACGGTATTACTTGGTGTCAAAAGAGTGAAATACCAATTTTATCTCACCGAGAAGTCTCTTTAATTCATCAAAATACATAAAATGGCGAGATGATAAGAAGTTTACTTGTATAAATGTCGAAAATGGAGACATTAACATATGGTTGATAAACGTGTACGATGCAGGCAGCGGACAAAGAAAGATAGTATGTAATAACTAATGCGCCTGTCCGCCTGTTTGTTCTCACCCCACTTGGTTATTCAGAGCTTATCAGAAACCTTATTCAGTGGAATACTTAATTCGTACTGTCTATACATTATATTCTAGTATTAATGAAGCGACAGGAACAAGAGCGAAACTAACAAACAACAATTCTATAGAATGTGAAGCGATGAAACACAAAGAAAATACGACACTCTGTTATTATTGCTTACAAACAGTTATCCAATTATCTAGTCAATATCATAACAGTAATATTATGACCGACATATTATTTTCCTGTTACCCGTGTTTAAGTATTATTTCTGGTATACATACTGGGGTGTGAATATGTCTCTGGTGCTTAATTATATCCTAATTTTTAACAAAAACATTTTAAGTCAATTAATAAACTCGGAAGCTTCACTTAGAATTTAAAAGCAGAATCTAGCGATGCATGATGTATCTGAACCACTTTTACAAAGAGCACATTGCATGTCACCGATTATACTAACTCCTGGTCTACTTCCCAAAGAAACATGCAGCCTTCCTGAAATCAAAAGAAAATTGAATCAAACAAGGAGTTGTCGTGTTTGGTGTGTATATAACACATTATGAATCTTATACCATATGACCCGACTAGAGTAAAAACAGTTAATTTGCTGATATTTTCAGCTTAATTGTCATGGAGCATGTGATGTCTACTCTTTGATGCATTGCGGGCTGGGATGTCTCAGCTTATTACAATGGGGCCCGAAATGTCTCAGCTTTAATTACACTGCGGCTCGGGATGTCTCAGGTTATTACACTGGGTCTAGGATGAAATATTTTTACACAATACAAGTAAATATATTTAAAAAAGGTAAAAATGCATATCAGGAATCGGCCACACCCACATAACACAGCCTCCCCACGCACAAAGAAGAAGAGAGAAAAAGATAGCCTTAAGGCTTTTGTTTTAAGTATGTCAATTTCAATAAGACGCCACAAACAATAATGACAAAGAGATCCATTGGGGTTACGGCCTTGGAACGGTCAGTGTCAAAACAAATTGCTACTGGGGTTTTAAACCAGGTTCTAGGGTGCACCATGCTCGCACTTGCCCCAACAGGTTCTCATATTAACAAACAAGTACAAGTTGTCTTGGTGAAATAATAATAAGTCATCCATCAGCTTAATTTTGCGTGCAAAAGCACACAAACATATACACCACAAGACTAATAGCATTTCAAAGCCAAATGGGCGAGTTCTTGGTGATCTTATCGAGACCAGAGCCCCTGGAGTCAAATTAGCAAGAAAACGATGACAGGGATAAAGGAAACAAATTTAGCCTCTAGCTTCTTTAAGAAAGATTTCCCCATAAACATTCATAAACTCTCAAACCACTACCTAATGGTAGAAATATATGTAATAAAAGATCTCATTTCAAGACATCAATATCCACGTCAAAAAGTTTTAATCAAACTGTGTTTTAATTGTAAACTAATTTATATTTGTTATTAAAACCATGTATATTTGCATTTTATACTGAAATACTGAAAGAAATCTATATTTTAATGGAAACTCACTATGGCAACGATTTATATTTTCTGTCACTGGGGAAATACTGCTTATCTGATGCAATGGCGGAAAGTTTGATTTTAAACATAGTGATCAACTGTAGATGGGTTAATAGCCAGGCATTGAGAGCGCTAAACAGACCACGATTTTATATTATCTTTTGCCTATTCAAATTCGTTTCTCTGATAATAATAAGTTTTACCATTCACAAAGTTGCCAATGCTTCCAACTCTGTCTTCATTTGTGAAAGAGATCTCCGATAAATTGCCCGGCAAGCTAATTACACCAGTAGCTTCCAATATGGGCGTGTCTGACACATTGCTCGGCAAGCTAGGTACAACAGTAGCATCCAATATGGGCGGTTCCAATGTTTTTGCAGTCGTAAATCCATCGGTCGAAACAACTGTTGGTTGAGTAACATTCTCGTCGGATCTTTGATCACTTTTGTCGCTTGTATCATTATCTTCGTATGCTGTAACTACGTTAAAATTTCTCGAGTCAACATTGTTACTCGTTGTTTTTGCTAAATTCCGGATATCAGATGATTTATTCACATTGACGACAGGGAATCCGTATATAATATAATAATTAAAAACTATTACACAGGTTTTGAAAATATTCATGTGTGACATGTTAAAGTCAGTCATTGTCAAAAAAAACACTATAAACTTTATTCGAAAACAGAGCAGAAGTTGTTTTTAAATAATGTGATAAACGATTAATCAACTCGATTAATTAACTCATATTTGTTGTTGACATGTGTGTTGTTGCTTTTTTCAAATACGGTTTTATTTCTTATTTCATATTAAACCTGCTTATATTATTCAGTCGAATTATTTTTTTGTGATGAATTAATAAACATAATTTAATTACGAATTTAAAGCTACATATTCACAGTTCTGCGTGGTACACAGTTAAACTTCAATGCTTAAAATGTGGTTTATATTCACTGCACTGCTATATAATGTCTACAGTAAAGGACTCAAAATATACTATTATTCTTGCTTTCGGTATTTCAATTAAAGAGCGATGCCACATGATTTAAGTATCTCTGCGTCTAAATTTTTAGTTAAACATATACTTCGAGTTTTTAACCAGGTTCAGCCACTTGTTCACTTAGAAATTGTGTGAATTTTTTGTAAAAGTTGTGTTTTTCTCAGTAACCGTTCAATGTACAACTTTGAAACTTAAAATTGTTGTCTGACATATCAATACCAATTTACAGGACAAGTTTCATAATCCCTGACTGTATTTTGACAAAGTTATGCCCCTTTTTCACTTAGAAATTTTGTAGTTTTTTTTGTAAAAGTTGTGTTTTTCTCAGTAACCGTTCAAGGTACAACTTTGAAACTTAATATTGTTGTCTGACATATCAATACTAATTAACAGGACAAGTTTCATAATCCCTGACTGTATTTTATGCCCCTATTTCACTTAGAAATTTTGTAAAGTTTTTTGTGAAAGTTGTGTTTTTCTCATTAACCGTTCAAGGTACAACTTTGAAACTAAACATAGTTGTCCGATATATCAATACCCATTATCAGAACAAGTTTCAAAATCCCTGACTGTATTTGACAAAGTTATGCTCCTTTTTCACTCAGAAATTTTGTTAAGTTTTTCTGAAAGTTGTGTTTTTCTCAGTAACCGTTTAAGGTACAACTTTGAATCTTAACATAGTTATCTGACATCTAAATACCAAAAATGAGGACAAGGTTCATTATCCTTGACTTATTTTGACAAAGTTATGCCCCCTTTTCACTAAGAAATTTTGTTAAGTTTTTTTGTGAAAGTTGTGTCTTTCTCAATTACCATTCAAGGTTTAGCTTTGAAACTTTACATAATTGTTTGACAAGACAGTACCAATTATCAGGTTAAGTTTCATAACCCCTGACTTTGTTTTGCAAAAGTTATGCCCCTTTTTTACTTAGATTTTTGTTAAGTATTTTGTTAATGTTATCTGTTGATGCCAAATTGCCTGTTGACGCTTAGCTTGGTTTGTGGGTAGCTTATATCGACAGGTAGCTTGAGATTGCTACCCAGGTGTCTATGATATAGGTCAAAGTCACTTGCTTAATATAGAAATTCAGCTTACCCTCAATAACATGAGTTTGCTTTTACCTCTGGATGCCAAACTTAGTATTGGAGTAGCTGATATCAAAAGACAGCTTGGGATTGCCACAGGTATCTGTGATCAAGGTCAAGGTCACTGTTGCTAAAAATAGAAATTCAGTTTTCCCTCAATAACTTGAGTTTGCTTTGGTATATTTACACCGAACTTAGTGTTGGTATCTTATATCAAGATGCAGCTTGAGATTGCTACCCAGGCGCCTGTGATAAAGCATAAGGTCACTGTAGCTAAAAATAGAAATTCAGTTTCTGCTCAATAACTTGAGTTTTCTTTTGCCTATTGACACCAAACTTGGTTTGTGGGTAGCTTATATCAAGACACTACTTAAGATTGATACCCAGGTGTCTGTGATAAAGGTCTATGTCATTTTTGCTAAAAATAGCAATTTAGGTTTCTCCTTATTACTTGGGTTAGGTTAGCTGTGATCTATTAACACCAAACTTTCTTTGGGTAGCTGATACCAAGACGCAACTCGGGATTTCTACTCAGAAGTCTGTGATAAAGATCAAGGTCACTGTTGCTAAAAATAGAAGTTCAGTTTCTTCATATCAGATATTTTCCTTACAAAAGTATAATTATTAAATAAAACCTGGTTTTCGGCGCGTGGCGTTATCTTGTTTCGGCTTTAAAATGCGGCAGCGGATATTTGTTTACCAACACCTTTTCTTACATTTTAATTGATAACTTCAACAGTATTTTACCGATTTTTTTCGTAGTTTCAGCTATAAAACCCAAAATGGTTTTACTAGGTCCATATACAAATTATCTAAATGAAATAGGGCTTTTAGGAAATATATGGAGTTCAATAAAGGTCTTGCGCCCTCGCAATGAGTTCACATTCGAATTTGCAAAAATGACATGTTAGTTTAGATTCCCGTTTCAGGGTAGTATTATAACGACTAAAAGTTATTTCGGACTTTCCAACTGTTAACCATTTTTACTCACCTTGTCACCTTTGTAAAAATGAGTTCCGTTGTAAGTTTTTGTGAAGCGCTTAAAGTGTTTTAAATTGGCGGGGTCATTAATTGGCGCAAACAAACCAAACCGTCAAAACATGCTAACCAGTCTCATTGAAAAAAAAACTAGAGAAAATAAAACATTTATCGCTTGTTATGATAATAGAGCATTTTTACAGATGGTTCTTATAATAATTATACTTCATGAACCTGTCAAGACCTTATCCAGGCGCTCTCATTTTTATTGGATAATATTTATTTGAGATTTGGTACCTCTATTTATAAACAAGTAATAGACATTCCAATGAGTTCTAATAGTGCACCCATTGTTGCTGATCTGTTTTATACTGTTTTGAAAGAGACTTTATGTAATCTCTTTTTACCGATCATCAAGATGATATTTTTACAGCCTTAAACAACACCTATAGGTATCTTGATGATTTCTTGGATATAGATAATAACCACTTTCCATCACTGGTTAATAAAATTTTTCCTAAATAACTACAGCTGAATAAAGCGAATACTTCAGAAATATAAGCAAACTTTCTTGATCTAAATCTGTCCATTGAAAATGGTTACGTCACTACTAAAATATATGATAAAAGAGATTATTTGAATATAGTAAATTTTCCGTTTTTTTTGACGGCGATGTTCCTCGTGCAACATCTTACGGGGTTTATATCTCATAGCTTTTCAAGAGCTTGCAACGATGCGAATGATTTCAATGAACGTAATTTTTGCATTACAGAAATATTATTAAAACAAGGTTATCGGTATCACAAATTAAGGAAAACCTTTTGCAACTTTAATCGCCGATACCCAGATATAATTCATTAATACAGGTGCAGTATAAAATCACTATTGCAACAAGGTAATTACAGCCAGTTTTTTATAGAGATTTAATTGATAAACTTCAGAAGATATACGCAATGTTAATTTCTCCCGGTTATTCGTAAAAACCGTCTGTAAATTTAAAAAGAAAGGATACCAACATGATATTTTCCAGCGCTCTGCAGGCCTGGTGATAAACCAATCTACAAAGTTGATCATTATGCTTACTTCCTTGGTTGCACGACGGGGGCAGGGGTTTTGGAGTTTTTGAAGGTTTATCGGGAAATCTTTTCTTATTTTCTGATTCGTTTCTTTTATCCCTGTCATCGTGTTTCTCCAGGTGCTCTGGTCTCGGTAAGATAATTGAGTAACCGCCCTTTGGCTTTGCAATGCTATTAGCTTCTTATGTTTTATATGTTTGTGTGCTTTTGCATGCAACATTGTTGAGCCGATGGGTGGGTTGGAGTTATTTCACTGAGACAACTTGTACATGTTTTGTGATACGAGAACCTGTTGGAGCAAATGTGAGGTTGGTGCAACCTAGAACCTGGTAGAATCCAGGAGTGAAAATACATTATTCCGGAGTTCACTAGTGAGATATATTTCTATCTTTCACTGGTAAAAACACATTTTCTTTCTACTTTATCCTATAAGTGCACAATATTGAGAATTTGGCACACAAAAACGTGCATTAAATGGCGATACCACAACGAATGCTTTTGACGTTTTTGACGTGAATATGAGCCCGTTTTCTCAACGTTCTCATTCTGAATACATTATGTACATTTGGGTACCAACGTGAAAAAAAAGGTGAAAATAAAAATCGTATTCCGCTGTTTGAAATCAGGGAAATACCATTTTTATTTCACTGGGAAAATTCTATAGTTCACTGTCAAGCATAAAGAAAATACCAGTGCTGGAAAACCGGTCAAGAATCTGATTTTTGCAACTAACATAAAAAGGCTTTTTGATTACCTCCAAATGTCATCAAACTGAACGCGCTTTTTGCCGAACGACTAGACTCTGTTTTATGGTATAAATGCTTAAGGTCGTAATTTAGGGATCGAAATAGGGGTCTAACGTGAATATTTCTCTTTCTTTCTTTTAAGAAAAATGTAATAAATAACACATTCATGAATCTTTGTTTCGTGGTGTTTAAGTTTTCAATTAGGTATAAAAATTAACATAAAAATATACATCATTTTTAAAATGCAGCGATGTTCTAAACTAAGTTTATCATAGTTGTTTACCTTCCAGTTATTAAGATGGCGGTGTTATGAAGTGTCGATGATTTAAATATATTATTAGGCAGTCATTTGAATTGGCGCAACTCACACTGAGCGCTAATAAAGCCAAAATTAAACATCCGCGAAAATAAGCACGTATACAGTATTTAAAAATAAAGGTTTTTCACAGCAGCGAGATTTTTTTTCAATCTCAAAAGGACATATTTCCAGTTCCACACATTTTACTTTACTACTTCATTTATACAATGTGAGACAAATCTGTCTTGGTTGCTTAATTTTATTTTAAATGCTAACAAAAACATTTTATGTCGGTCATCAAACTCATAATCTTCATTTAAATATCTGTCGTATGAATTAACAGAATCTGGTGATGCATGATTTATCTGTTTCACGTTGACAGAGAGCACAATTCATGCTACTGACTAGTCCAAGTCCGATCCCTTGCGACAAGTTGTCAGACAAGATGTCCGATGCTCTTTTAGCGGTAAATCCATCGGTCGAAAAAACTTTTGTTTGAGTAACATTTTCATGGGATGTTTGAATACTTGAATCGTTTGTTATCACATTTCCAGCGGCTTCATGTGTAGTATGATGATTAGTTATCCTATCAAGGTGTGGTGTAACTGAGGATAAAGTTGTAGATTCAACATCTTCACCCGTTGCTATTGAAATATTCCGGACATCTGAAGATTTATTCACACTGACGATAGGGTATCCGTATACAATTAAATGATAATTAAATACTATAACACAGGTTTTGAAAATGTTCGCGTCCAACAAGTTTAGGCCAGTCATGGTCAAAAGTACAAAATGTTAAAAAATGTTGTTTTTCTTCAATTTATGATTATAGACGATCAATTAACTTATCAATTAACACATTTTAATGTCAGGTATACTTTCAGATAACAAATTTGTCTAATTTATATCCAACCTGCCTTCAATAATTCAGTCGAATTTATTAATTGTGATGAATGTAGAAACACAATTTAAATACGAATTAAAAGCTACATATTCACTGTTTTGTGTAGAATGCTTTTATGCCTCAAAATAACACTGCTATATAATGGCTGTTACTTACTTTAACGTGAGTAAATTAATTATTTCCTTATCTCATTACACGTAAAAAACACAAACAAAAACTTGGACTAGGTCGTTGTATTCAGCGGTAAAATACATTAAATTGTTCAAATGTCTTTATAGTTCAAGTGCAAGTTGCTCAAAAATTGTCCAAACAGAGGGTTTTGTTTGTTTGTTTGTTTGTTTGTTTGGGGTTTAACGCCTGGTTTCAACACCTTTCTGGTTATATCCCGGCGGTCAGTCCACCTAACCGGTGTTCCTGGGTCTCTAACCAGTACTAACCAATTTCTCCGCAAGCGACTGACTGCTTCCTCACTTGAATCAGAGGTGAGGGACAAATGACTCTCAGACGCAATGTCCGAGTTCAATCTCCAAACAGAGGGAAAAATCAGTGGATCTGTAGTGTGCGAACCGTCCGAATGAAAAGCTAACATTCGTAGCTCTGGCTATTTAGCTGTCCAGCAGACGAACTCGAAAACTTTCAACACATCTGGATAAAACTTCATCTTGTAGCACCACTCGAACCTGAAATTAGTGAATGACCTTAAAATTTCCATATTTCTTACATGATAAATAAATAGGTTGTTGATGACTAACAGAAAACACCAAACTTGAAACACCTGAAACAAAAATAAACACTTTATTTACACCCATTTTTCGATTAATTCTCTGGAAGTTCTGTTAAACAACGACAGCCATCCAAAAACAATATATTTACAACATTATGGGCGGATGCCGACATGTTTACCGCGGAAAAGAAACGCCTCGAATGGTGTACACATATAAACCCAACACTTAAATAGCCTAATCGCACGAGACACACGCACCTTTTCCCTCCACACTGACAATTACCGTCAAGTTCGTATTATTCGAAACGTAAATAATTTCATTTATCAAGTGACTAAACAGGAGGACTGTTTCGAAAAAATGGCTGGGTTAGGTTTTCCAGTTATAAAAAGGTACAACAAACAGTTGCTTCCATTTTCCTACTTTGCACAGGTATCTCATCATGCCCTTTAAAGATTTTTGAAGTTTCATCAAAATAGCACCATCCGTTAAAAAATATTCTAAAAATATGGGCAAAAAATGTCAGGGTCAGGAGTGTGACAAAAAAGTGTGGCACTTTTAAAAATCACATTTGTTAAGACCGTTATTTTACAAAAAGCTTGAGTAGAGATAAGTTTTAGTGTTGTTTAAGTAAAATGTGCATTTATTATGCATCAAATAATCATAAAATTAAGCATATTTTACTTAAGTAATCAAAATTTATGCTATTAAGTCAAGCGTGGTAGATTAGAAAATACCTCAAGAAAATCAATACATCTGTGCTTTATAAATTTATAGGACTTTTAAGATCAATAGTACAGAAAAATGTTTTGTGTATCATTATAAGTTTTATGTTTCTAGATGCAATAATTATAACATTATCCCCTCTATTGAAATTAAATTTGTCTGCAGCTCCAATTAGAAAATGTCAGCTAAATTTGTCAGGAGTGTGACATTATGCACATATTGCAATATTCTGTCAACATATCCTTTACATGAAAACAAGAGCATGTTTTTTCCTAGAAGTCTATGTCATGTTTTGTTAAATTGTGACAAACAGGAATGTCGTTAGTGAAACATTTTTGAGTACACTGCACTTATGTGGTTGTCAAGAGTGTGACACACTTTCTTAGCAATATGAATTTTTCATCTTTATGTGATACCACTTGTTCTTAAGCACTTATATTTGATGCTTCAACATGTATTTTAACAGAAATACACATTTAAAAAATAAGAAACAGTAATACTTGTATTTTAAGCACACAAATTAAAATTCTTTGATTTATTTAATATTGGTCAAGATAGCTCCATAAAATTTTTATTATGCCACATATGAGTATAACTCGATTGATTTTGATCTCTGTACAGACTGTACAAACATATTGAACAACCAGTTTGGACTTTTTATGAACTTAAATTCTTTACATTTTTTTCACTTCACTTGCCATTTTTCAAATGAAAATATCTCAGCAACCAGTTGACTGATTTCAATAATCTGTTCAGATCTGTACTCAGTTTCAATAAGCAAACAATACAGAATAACAAGTTTGGAATTTTTAAGAACTTTAATTTTTCACTATTTTTTCACTTTCCCAGACATTTGTTTTTTAACAGCCCAGGAGCGAATTTCGCAAAACTTTTGAACTAATTAGTACCTTTGTTGTACGTGAACTTTACATACATATACTGAACAAAAATAAAAAGTATCCACTTTTTATGCTTATATTCTCATTAACATATTTTCATTTAATCAGGTACGCTTTGAATGGTGTTCAATTGGTTAATCTCAGTTGTTTTTAATTTCTATTGTTCATAAACATAATCTTCCACACCAAGACCTAAGCAACGGCAAGTGGAATAACAATTAATAATGGATTACAAAACACTATATATTCAATTTAAAGGGAGGTAATTGGAAATGGTTGGACTTTCTAGCGTAGTTTATCGAGGGCTACTTGTTTAACTGATGAATGTTTTATGATTTTAATGATCACAAGAGGTGGAAAGATTGATTTAAACCAAACCAATGTGAATACTTCAAAGAATCACTGACTTTTTCCTGGAACCCTCATTACAACAAAAGGGAAAGATAACTAAGTTGTGGCTGCAGATTTTCAACAACACTTTTTCTCTTTGCAGTGATAACAGAAATGCAAAGTTGTCCACATACAGATTTCTCAGTTTTCGTTTTCAAATTTTACAAAATTTAAGATAGGAAAGTGGATACTTTTTATTTTTGTTGAGTATATTAAGTTAAGCTATAACAACTTTGCCTTTAAATACATACTACTCAAAATTTGATAAGGATCACAATTATATGATTGTGTTTAGTTCTCACAGAAGCTTAAAATGTTAAAATATTTTTTGCTGTGATTCTGAAAATTTGTTTATTTGACATCAGCTTTGTGCCAGGTATCTCATTAGAATAATCTAAATGAAAAATCACACTTATCTTGGGTTAAACATTACGGAGATACTTATTAAAGAAATAAAAAAAACGATTCCTATCAAATTTTGAGTAGTATATTTACTTGTATTGTGTAAGAATACTACATCATGCCTACATGTATTGTCAAACAGTATTGACTCTTACAACATATGCTTTTGACCCCGTATTCGTTTAATTTCGTATGTGTTACGATCTACTTCGAATCGGTAGTCCGACATCTACACACATCACTGAGGTGTAACTTGGATAATTCGCGGATACCCGTGCTTATCCAATGACCTTTACGAAAATTAATGAAGTGCCAGGTCAATGTTGTTGGACAATACTTATGTCCTTTGTTTATGTCTTTTAATGTTTATACATGTTTTATAGCTTATGAAAGCCTAAGTAAAACACTTACTTACTTTCATGTACTGATACGTCAGCAGGTAACATTAAACGGAAGATTGATAGCTCGTGTATAAGATTGAAATATATTTAGCGAACATGCAAAGTATGACTGAGATGAACTGTTTGTTGGCGATGTTGTGGTTTTGGATAAATAATGGGCAACAAGTGTTAACATTTACTGTATTCCTGAAAAGGGCATTACCTATAACTCAGTCTTTGAATATTTGGTTTCGATTCACCCCTCCCCTTTCTCTCTCTCTCTCTCTCTCTCTCTCTCTCTCTCTCTCTCTCTCTCTCTCTCTCTCTCTCTCTCTCTCTCTCTCACACGTAATTTAAATGGAAATTAGATTTTTTACACCCAAAATAATTGCAAACATTAACTTAAGAAAATAAGTTAATTTTATATTAACAGTTATAAAACTGACGATTTTACACCGAATTACTATTATTTAATAAAATATACAACAATGCAATACAACATAATGAAAGTGAAGTAGGCATATCGGGAAAACACAGCCTCCCCACGCAGCCAAGAAGACGAGGAAAAGAAAGCATGGGTTTATTCATAATAATCTCAATTTCAATAATATTTAATAAGACACCAAAAACAATTCAATATTCTAGGGTGCATTATCCTCACACTTGCCCCAAACAGGTTCCCATACGAACAAAATACGAACAAAAAGTATATGTTGTCTTGGTGGAAATACTTCTACCCACCCATCAACTCGACAATGTTGCATGCAAAAGCACACAGACATATGAGGCACGCCACGGAAAAAAAGGTTCCTTCGGAAGTTGACGTCAATCTTTGAAATGTCGTCATAAATTTGAGCATACGACAATATTTGTTATGAATTTCGCGGTAAAAATACCATTTTATTGGCAAAGTGTTTAACAAAATCACATTTAAGTTATAAGAAAGTGATTTTTAGTTGTAAGTTCTTTCTAAATTTAGTAAAACCTAAAATATCACTAAAATGGCCGAACGTACCTTTTCCCGTGACGTGCCCCATATCAAACGTAAGAAGCTTATAGCATTGTAAAGCAAAAGGGTGGGTTCTCAATGACCCTACCAAGACCAGAGTCAAATCAGCAAGAACTTGATGACATGATGAAAAAAGAAACAAGTTCTAGGTATTTACAAGCGTTCCCCATAAACTCTTAAACCCCTGCCACCATCATGCAACCAACAAGGTAAGCGATCAACGAATGGGTTAATCACCTGGCATGCAGTGTTGTGGAGTATGATGTTGTCAACCTTTCTGTTTGAGTTAACATATGATTTTTGCGGACAAGTTGGAGAAATTAATATTGCATTTTATTTCTAATAGGTTTATAAATTAAATCTCTATGATAGACTGGCTGTGAAATACTTTGTTGCAATAGTGATATTCCTGTATTTTTCAATTAACTCTTAGTATCGGTGATACAACTTGCAAAAGGTTTTCCTAAATTTGTAACCTAGTTTTTATTTTTTTTTCTGTTATTCAAATGCCTCAATCTATGTGGTTACACACAAATTCATTGAAATCTATTATGTAGAACATGCTGCGCTTAGCCCATACTTTGTTTGGATTAATTTGGATTGAGTTTCAGCCACCTTTAAGTTATCGATTAGATCTCGTTTGAAACCCAACACCGAACAACTGTTAAAATTAGAATCGAACATAATCAATAACATGGGGATATACTACACTAACTTTACTTTTTTTAACAGTTAAACATGTTTCACCTGTACCCGTCGCAAATAAATTTTTCGCAGGATTCGATTAATAATGTCTTTTCAAGTGGCTGCGATCATAGAAATAAAAGAATTGGTGAAACTCTGGACGATCTCTGTGAGGGAAGGTAGTGCATATTTCTTATATTTACGTTAATTAGATGATCTCTGTGAGGGAAGTTAGTGTATATTTCTTATATTTACGTTAATAAGACGATCTCTGTGAGGGAAGGTAGTGTACATTTCTTATATATACGTTAATTAGACGATCTCTGTGAGGGAAGGTAGTGTATATTTCTTATATTTACGTTAATTAGACGATCTCTGTGAGGGAAGGTAGTGTACATTTCTTATATATACGTTAATTAGACGATCTCTGTGAGGGAAGGTAGTGTACATTTCTTATATATACGTTAATTAGACGATCTCTGTGAGGGAAGGTAGTGTATATTTCTTATATTTACGTTAATTAGACGATCTCTGTGAGGGAAGGTAGTGTATATTTCTTATATTTACGTTAATTAGACGATCTCTGTGAGGGAAGGTAGTGTATATTTCTTATATTTACGTTAATTAGACGATCTCTGTGAGGGAAGGTAGTGTATATTTCTTATATTTACGTTAATTAAACAATCTGTGAGGGAAGGTAGTGTATATTTCTTATATTTACGTTAATTAGACGATCTCTGTGAGGGAAGGTAGTGTATATTTCTTATATTTACGTTAATTAGATGATCTCTTAGAGGGAAAGTAGTGTATATTTCTTATATTTACGTTAATACTTCTCAAACATTTCATTCATGTCTAAGTCGTAGTTAAGATCCAACATTACTTTTCTTAAAAGCCTCGCTTAATTAAGCTTGAAAAAAACTCTTACGACGTTTTCTTTTTTCTTTTGTAAACAGTATCGGATTTTGTTGTTGTGTTTTAAATAAGTTACATCTCGAATGTTTTTTAGAACCGTCTGTATGCAGTCTTAAAGTAAAGTATCGTTTATGGACTGTTAATGACCGGTCGCCATTTCAGCCAATCAGATGTTTAAGATTTAAAACTGGTTTCATATCTCAGATTTATGAACTTCGGCAATGATCATGCTGATAACAGTTATGATTTTATACATGTACGAAGCAATCAAATACCTTTATCCATATATTAACAGTGAAACGTGAACAGGAATTGATTATTACGACTAAGTCTTGCCTGGATTGATTTTTGTAGGATTTCTGTGGATGACATTCCTGTAATAACGATTTGTCAGCCAACATTTTTATCGCGATGGATGGACCAATGGATAAGCCCGGACAACCGACGATTATGGATATTCAAGCATCTTGAACGATTTGGGAAGTGTGGCAGGATAACGGTTAGATCAGTTAATGAAATACCGGCATGGAAGCTGAAAGCGGAGGTCGGATTTCCTTGTATAACAGTCAGGGGTGATCCAGGTGGCAGATGGCATGCTGCCGATGAAAGACTTTATCTGCGTACAGTTAATGGCCTGCGAACGTTTAAACGTTCCGTGCATGTAACTTTTAAGGTTGGAAAACGACTTTTACCGGCGTTGCTTCTGCTTTATTGCATATATCGTTTTGTACTTTATATTAGTAAGTGATTTGATATTGGCTCTGTTATTCGTCCGAGGACAGTCGTAAAGGCCCAAGTAAATTGCTTGTTTGAAAAAAAAGCGTTTCCATGTTTATTTTATTCATTTAACGTTATTTTGCTAATTTATCATATATAAATAGTAATAAATTAGCAAGATAACGTTAAATTATAAAATAAACAAGGAAACGCTATTATTCCAAACAAGCTATTGACTAAAAATGATATGTTCATGATGAAATATACATCATGTAGACTAATACAAACTGGTAAAATCAGGCACCCCCTAAATTTCATTTTACCGTATAGTGTAACTGCCTTATTCTAAGCAATATAAATTTGTCCCTAAAACAGTCAAGGCGTTAATAATTTTCTAAATATTTCAACAACAAAAAAGTAATATATCTATTATGTTTGATATATATGACTTGCCAAAAATTGGTCGTTGTGAATGTTATCATTGTTAAAATAAAACAATCACATGTCTCGGATGGCTTAGCGGTTGATGAAAGTTAGTCTTTAGCTTAGCGGTTGATGAAAGTTAGTCTTTAGCTTAGAGGTTGATGAAAGTTAGTCTTTAGCTTAGCGGTTGATGAAAGTTAGTCTTTAGCTTAGAGGTTGATGAAAGTTAGTCTTTAGCTTAGAGGTTGATGAAAGTTAGTCTTTAGCTTAGCGGTTGATGAAAGTTAGTCTTTAGCTTAGCAGTTGATGAAAGTTAGTCTTTAGCTTAGAGGTTGATGAAAGTTAGTCTTTAGCTTAGAGGTTGATGAAAGTTAGTCTTTAGCTTAGAGGTTGATGAAAGTTAGTCTTTAGCTTAGCGGTTGATGAAAGTTAGTCTTTAGCTTAGCGGTTGATGAAAGTTAGTCTTTAGCTTAGAGGTTGATGAAAGTTAGTCTTTTCCCTATGAATTTTGAACTAGTTTAAGACTTTTTGCAAGAATGCAATCTCCAACGCTGTGGTAAGATCGACGGGAAGGTATGGATTATATATAAAATGCTACCACTAGGAATATTCTGCGTACAATGCTCTCCATGGAGACCTCTTTCAGCAGATTTCGTCATACGAAACCTGGCAAAAAATACGGGATTAACATATTTACAATATTCAATCCTGCCACCGAATTCCCAATGCTTTGGTCTCGGAAAAGCGTAAGACCTACAAAATAGTCTCCACTATATAAACTTTTATAAACATATTTCAAATGTCTGGCAATCACAAGTAGTACCATTTGATAACGGACAAAATTAAATTTTTTTCAAACTTAGTGGTTGCGCTGTTGATTTACAGCAAGAAAAGTAAGGGTCATGTATCAATTTACATAGATCAGACACCTTGAAACCGATGCAATGCTTTTTAACTTGTATGAGAACTTCAAAACTGATATTGCAAACATATTGCAATTATTGCAAATTCAAATAAAATAAATTTGCTACCATTGTATCAGTAAAAGCATGCCATTTACTAAGCATGTCCCTTTCTGAGGTCATTCTATCCATAGCTATCTCATGCCTAACTGCTAGATGATAGTGACCTTATATATGACAAACACAAGGTTTATAAATAACAGTTTTCAAATCGCATTTTTAATTTATCAACAATACGAAAATTAACAGCCAACTTAAGTTCAATTTTACAGCAATGAATGTTCATAGCTAAACCCAAGGTTTATATAACAATTTTCAAATCGCATTTTTAATTAATCAACAATACGAAAATTAACAGACAGCTTAATTTCAATTTTACAGAAAAGACTGTTTATAGCTCTTAATCACACCAGCTACCAGGTTTGATTTTGAATCATGGCCCTGTATTACTACAATATTATTCTGGATCAGTTTAACAAATATGGCAAATTTCTGAGTAATGTAACTACCCTAGTATTATTGTTACCAGTAACAAACGCACATTGTTCAAGTAACAAAAGGTAACATGTAGGAATGATGGTACAAAGAAAAAACATTCTCGATCTAAAAGAGGTAACAGTCTTGTATACCTAAAGTAACGAGAGGGCACTACTTGAAATGGTCAATTCAGAATAAAAGTAAAATTGCTCGGCATTTCTGTACTCATAGGTAACACAAGTAACAAAAGGTAACAGCCTTATACATGTTATATACTTCAAGTGACAAGTGGGGCACAAACAGTTAGTTATAAACGAGCCATGTCTACAGTAAACCAAATTAAATATCATTCTTTCTTCCTGCTGAGTTGACAAATAAGGAGTACTTTTTTTCTGACTGACATAAAAAGAAGTTGTCATTCTTTTGAAGTGATGAAACGAACATGGAGTCTTCAAAGAACATCTAGTCTTAAACAAACACCCAGGATTTCAAGAAGTTAGCATAAGTTTGATCAGAAGTGAGGCAACAAATACAGATACTTTGAAGACGTTAGCGATATTTTGATAAATTGTGATACAACAAAAGTCGAGTCTTTCAAGAAGTTCTTATTCTTTTCATCTTCAAATTATCCTAAGGGATATTGACATCCAACTTAGTTAAATTACAACTGTTACACTGGATAAAAATGTATTATTATTTTGATCTGAAGTGATTCAACAAACACAGATTCTTTCTTCTCCCGTAACTTCCTGTTCTCTGTGAAGGAAATCACTGGGTCCTTATCTTCGGAGGAAAGTACCTCAGGTGATGGGTCCATTTTCAGTGAATGAAATAACTGTACAACTCCCAGTTACCTTGTAAGACAGAAACAAACTAATTACTTAAATACATAACTGCCATATATTTATCTCTGTGATGTTCAACATTTTATAAATAACTAATATACATCTTTTTAATATAAGATTAGTACAAAATTAATATTTTCAGGAGTTTTGAAAAAGGTTGTCTCATAACTCCCTACCCGCACCCCCTCCCCAAACTCCAGTGTAAAACAAGAAATATATGTCAACTATTTTAAACTACATAAACAATTCACAACAGTGACCCAAAATTCAATCCTTATTTAGGTCTCAACAAAAGGTACGTACAAACCTAGATTTTGACAGAGGGAAGCTCAAACATTCTAAAATTATTTTTCACATGGAATTTCTATTTTAAGTAGCAGTGACCATAATTTAAACACGGTGGCATCAAATAATAAGCCAAGCAAAGTCTCCAAAAAGCTAACTACCAAGTCCGCTTACGATAGCTTAAACCAGTCTCAACTTTTTGTCTAGACAATGAGTTTATAATTTTAGTAACAGTGACCTTGGCCCTAGTTACACAAATATACTGCCAAACATGGTCTCTACACTACAAATTACGTTTGATGAATTTAATTCAAACAATGCCCAAGTTATTGTGCAGACAAGCGTTCTTTTAGTAACAGTCAACTTAATCTTGACCCCAAAAACTCCAAATATACTCCCAAGCAATGTTTGTCCAAGGCTACATAATGATTTGATACTGACAGCTCAAAGCAAGTTATAAGAAAAGGAACTTCTATTTTAATAAACAGTGACCTTTACCTTAACCATATTGACTAAAGTTAATTCACATGCAAGGTCTGAACTGTGGCTACTTTTAAACCACAACTGACGAGGATAGCTAAAAGAATTTTCAAGTTACAGTTGTTAGATTACTTAGATATAAATCATGTGGAGCTAAACCTTTGTAATAAATCCTTTTACATCTGAACTCCCCCACCTTATAAAGCTTGCGAAATATCACAGGCTTATTTATTATTTCATAAACAATAGATGGGTGTGTGTCGCCTCAGGTACTTTGTCAGAATAATAATCCAAGTATAAAAAAGGGGCATAACTCTGTCAAAAGTGGCTTGACCTTAATATTTTAGCATCATCATAACCATGTTGTCCTAAGCAATATAATTTGAATGTTTAATGAAGAAATATAATGAAACACTAAAGTTAAAACAAAAGTTAAGTTTTTGTGAAAGGTGGACACACTGACAAAGTGGTCACTAAGTATTGCCTTTTCTTTGAATTGGCAGCACAAAAAAATAGTTTTTGAATTAAACTCTTGTTTCACAACATGGTTAATTCCCATTTCACTTACCCCTCTGGAGCTTTTCACCAAGTTTACTTGTCTTCTTGTATCCTGGTAGAGTTCCTCCCCTTGAATGATCAGTCTCACATGTGGAACATGTGACCATAGTCTACCAAGAGAGGCAACTTTGCCTCCTGCTTCACCTTTGACTAGATTATTTGTAGTCTGAAAAAAATCAACAATTGTTATATATCCTAAGAATTTTCAATTTTCTTAGTAAAAGGTACAAATACAAATATAATTCAAGTAAGTTAGTTATGATAATAATTTTGCAGAGAGAATACCTATTATATTATTTTTACTAGATTTTTATGAGAGTGGGATGAGGGAATACATTGTAACAATGTACATCAAACTACTAGCAGTACTGATTAAACTTATCTTTGATATATAGCAGGTTTAGAAGGGAACTGTTTTCAAAGGGTCAGATTTTCCTATCTGAACTATACTTACATGATAGATATCTTTTGTGCATGCCATATATCCAATTTACCTTTTCTTTCCAAACTCATTTCTATAAGTTATATGACAATGTTTTATTCCATACTCATTTCTTTAATTTATTCCATACTCATTTCTTTAAGTTATATGACAACGTTTTATTCCATACTCATTTCTTTAAGTTATATGACAATGTTTTATTCCATACTCATTTCTTTAAGTTATATGACAATGTTTTATTCCATACTCTTTTCTTTAAGTTATATGACAATGTTTTATTCCATACTCATTTCTTTAAGTTATATGACAATGTTTTATTCCATACTCATTTCTTTAAGTTATATGACAATGTTTTATTCCATACTCATTTCTTTAAGTTATACGACAATGTTTTATTCCATACTCATTTCTTTAAGTTATATGACAATGTTTTATTCCAAACTCATTTCTTTAAGTTATATGACAATGTTTTATTCCATACTCATTTCTTTAAGTTATATGACAATGTTTTATTCCATACTCATTTCTTTAAGTTATATGACAATGTTTTATTCCAAACTCATTTCTTTAAGTTATATGACAATGTTTTATTCCAAACTCATTTCTTTAAGTTATATGACAATGTTTTATTCCATACTCATTTCTTTAAGTTATATGACAATGTTTTATTCCATACTCATTTCTTTAAGTTATATGACAATGTTTTATTCCATACTCATTTCTTTAAGTTATATGACAATGTTTTATTCCAAACTCATTCCTTTAAGTTATATGACAATGTTTTATTCCATACTCATTTCTTTAAGTTATATGACAATGTTTTATTCCATACTCATTTCTTTAAGTTATATGACAATGTTTTATTCCATATATATAACTTTTATGGCAAGTGCAACAAGTGTAAATCCAGATCAGCTGGCACATCTTGTTGCTTCTTGGTTTGAAATAACAGTTTGAATCTGAAGTGAGCAGTGTAGATCCTGATTGGATGGGAATGTTGTGTTGGCTGATCTAGAAATACACTTTTTGTTCATTTTATAACAGCCATATACCATGAAGTAAAAGGTTAAAAAATATTTTTTGTTCATAATAGTACATTTTTCTCAAAGCGCAGGCGGTGTCAGTCAAAACACAGAAATCTGGCTTGAAATGCATGGTTTCTTAATGATGATGAGATGTCATTTATAGTGTGAAATTGTGAGAGGGCATTGCCTTGCCCAGCCATTAAACTTTTGGAACTGAAGTCTTAAATATAATATTTATTATAAATACTAAAAATCTTTCATTGATGCATCTCAAAAAACATCACAGGGCAGAACTAAGATCTGTAAAGATATATCATAAAGTGAGTAGCAAACTTTCCCACCCACCCCACTTCACTCCCCAAGTTAATACATATCTGTGAATATACTTAACAGTGATGTAATTAAAGATATTTTCCAGCTACTTTTAATTCTGATCATGAAACTATATAATATGGCTTTAAAAAAAGGTAATAATGTTGACTCCACTAAGCCTAGTCAACATGTCAAGCTGTTTATGATATCAAAAGTCACACTTGACATCGTAAAGGAAATACAGACCCAAAAAAGTTTCTTTCTGTGCTGGATTCTACTTTCAGTATCAGATTTTTTTACCTTTACCTCCAACTCAGTTATGAATTACACATTTTTATAATCCCAGCTGACAGTTGTTTGCTATGTTATATTAGATACTACTTACCATATATGTTTTACAGATTATACTTGATAAGAAAAAGATTTACAGATTCTTCTTACCAGGATATGTTTGACAGATTCTACTTACCAGGATATGTTAAATGGATTCTTCTTACCAGGATATGTTTGACAGATTCTTCTTACCAGGATATGTTTAATGGATTCTACTTACCAGGATATGTTTGACAGATTCTACTTACCAGGATATGTTTAATGGATTCTACTTACCAGGATATGTTTTACAGATTCTACTTACCAGGATATATTTTATTGATTCTTCTTACCAGGATATGTTTGACAGATTCTACTTACTAGGATATGTTTTACAGATACTACTAACCATGATATATTTTATACATTCTACTTACCAGGATATGTTTGACAGATTCTACTTACTAGGATATGTTTTACAGATACTACTCACCAGGATATATTTTATAGATTCGTCTTACCAGGATATGTTTGACAGATTCTACTTACTAGGATATGTTTTACAGATACTACTTACCAGGATATATTTTATACATTCTACTTACCAGGATATGTTTGACAGATTCTACTTACCAGGATATGTTTTATAGATTCTACTTACCAGAACTGCCAAGGAATATTCAGATGCAAGCTGTTTCAATTTCTGTCCAAGTAAACACAATAGTCCTTGACCTATAACAAAAAGTATCAAGAACTGTCATTGAATATTGACACATGCCCCTGAAACATATGGGGAATGTATTAATATATACTTGAAATGCAGACAAGTGCCCATTTCATTCAAATAGATGCTTAAGATTCGAGTCAGTTATCCAGTTTTAGTTCTATTATCATGAGTCCTATATGCAGATGCAGATTCTTGAATTTGCATTTTGATGCAAGCAAAAACTGTATAAGTACTAATATTGGCAGGTGTTTAATATTGGCGATATTGGCGGTCAGGTTCAGTTGCGCCAATATAAAACACCGCCAAGAAAAATCCCCATCAATTTAAAACACCGCCAATCTAATAATATTCTGTTGCAGTTTCCTCCCTTTATGAAAAAAGATTGTTGAGTGTGTCTTAATTATGAATATTCTTTCAAAACCTGATGAACACAAAACAAGAGTACACCATTTGATGTGTTATTTATTTTCTTTAGACTTAGCCAGAAGGAGCTTTATTTGACGTGTGTCCTCCATTCCTTTCAGCGGAACTTGTTTTGAACTTGAAAAAGGCATTATAGAGTTATAGCTATTGTACATGTCGTAAATTAAATCGAGTGTTTTCAATATCTCATAGAAACCTGCTTTAAAATAATTAAATAATATTAAATCCAACGAGTAGGTAAACTTATAATGCGTCAACAAAAGGAATATAATTGGAATTTCCAACAAAGCAATCAAGTACTGGTAGCTGCGATAATGTTTTCACACTTAAAATTTAACAATAGAATAACAGCGATGTTCACCTTTGTTTTTCATTGTCAAATTTCCGCCATTTTTCATCAAGGGTTATATTTTGGCGGTCTGGCATGTAAGTGCCAAAATTTGACACTGCCAATATAAAGCGCTATACAGTATTCTGTTTTGGACTTCTGGTATTCACAAGTAAAATAAACCTTGAAAATTCATTTAAGCATTAATAACTTTTAACCATTGAAACATGATTTTATGTGTTTAACCCATTTGTCCATATAAACACATTTTATCATATGTGCAGCCAGATTAGATCCAGATCAGCTGGCAAATCTGTGCTATCTGATAAGGATCTACAATGGTCACAATTTAGTCAGAAATAACCTAAAGAATAAAAAAGCAACCAGTTTAGATCCTGATCAGACGGCACAGATGTGCCAGCTGATCTGGATCTAAACTGTTCCCCCATGCTTTAAGGTGTATCTTTGGAGGAAAGGGTTAATTTAATCACCTGAGACTTGCTATTTAAGAAAACAACAAAGATGGTAGTTCAGTGAACAGAGCAAGTAACACTTGCAGATTTTCATGGCAAAAACATCAGGTCATGATCCATCAATTGACAGTTTTGTGAAATCAGAAAATAAAACAAAGACAATAAATAACTAGAATGTGTTCTCAGACACTGATGCTCTCACTGCTAAAACAAAATTTGTAATAAAAAAGGGCCATAACTCTGGACAAAAATGATCGCAGGAAAAATCGTTTCTTTACAATGATCTACATATCCTGCTTGATCATCTGAGCAAGTTTGAAAGAAATCCTCCTGACAGTTTAGGAGGTGTTGACGCCACAAGATTTGGGGACGTACGGACGGACGGAGGAGTGCAACTATATATGCCTCCCACTTTGTGGGGGCATAACAAAGACAATGAATAACAAACAAGTCCTTACTTTCTGCAAACGATCCACCTCCAAGAAAGGGATACACCACAGACGCAACATTATCTATGATAATCAGCCGGAGTTCACTGTAAAACGGATCTTTTCTTTCCTTTATACTATGCTGTATGGATTCAATGACAGCAAATATGTCATGTATGGTGTAGGCATCATACACCTGTATTCTTGTCAGATATTTATCCTGCAAATAATTATTTAAGGATTATTAACCCTTAAGTCCAAATAAAACTATCATGATATCAGCCCTCGCGTGAGGAGCGCGCGACGTCACAATATTTCCGTTTTGTTTTCAATCGTAAAGAAATCATCTAACACAGAAGCTTTGGAATGATTAAAACTAAAACTGAAATGTACGTACCAGAGAAATATCCCGATTTAAAATCAGGTTTCCTCCAATATTTTTTTCTTATCGTTTTCTCCATATAGAGAAAACGATAAGAAAAAAATATTGGAGGAAACCTGATTTTATTAATAACACTAGAATGTTGTGTTCCGCGGAACACATGTGTCGCCTGCTTGGAAAACGTTGAAATGTGGGCCTATGTTTAATCATATATAATAAAAATATTTTATTGAAGTTGATTTCAATACTACACAACAGAACACATGTGTCATCTAAATTACATTTAAAAGGGGAATAACTAAAATAATGGTGAAACCTGAGTTATCATTTTCAAAAATTGTTTTGTAAATGCAGATGAGTTATTCAAAGTATTAAGTGAATTAATTGAAGAAGTAATTTCCATTTTACAGGCAACACTAAGTTTCATGGTAAAGTTGCATTTGAAAGGGATAATATTGAAACTGGAGTTATCATTCTTGTCATCACAGATGGCATTGTTAGTGCTGATGATATATTCCAAGTACGAAGTGAATAGGACAAGTACTTTCAAAGTTATAGGCAACATTAAGTTTCATGTTAAAGTTGCATTTGAAAGGGGCATAACTCAAAAAATATTGAAACTGGAGTTATCATTCTTGTCATCACAGATGGCACTGTTCATGCTGATGATAATTATATTCCAAGTATGAAGTGAATAGGACAAGTACTTTCAAAGTTATAGGCAACATTAAGTTTCAGGTTAAAGTTGCATTTGAAAGGGGCATAACTCAAAAAATATTGAAACTGGAGTTATCATTCTTGTCGTCACAGATGGCATTGTTCGTGGTGATGATATATTTCAAGTATGAAGTGAATAGGACAAGTACTTTCGAAGTAATAGGCAACATTAAGTTTCAGGTTAAAGTTGCATTTGAAAGGGGCATAACTAAAAAAATATTGAAACTGGAGTTATCATTCTTATCATCACAGATGGCATTGTTCGTGCTGATGATAAATTCCAAGTATGAAGTGAATAGGAAAAGTACTTTCAAAGTTATAGGCAACATTAAGTTTCAGGTTAAAGTTGGGGGACTACCGGACGACGCCGACGACGACGACGACACCGACGACGACGACGCCGACGCCGCCGGACAATAGGATCCCTATGTGTCTACCTGCTATCGCAGGCGACACAAAAATGCAACTTTACACATGTAGGTAACTGTACGTATCCTTTATAAAAATGTATTTATTGGCTGGCATGGTCATTATAGCTTTTTTAAATATGCACTTAAGTATTCAGTCAATCACTGTTAAGTCATGCAAACACTGCATATTAAGAAAAGGGCCTGGTGTTTTTTGTTACATAATTTAATTAGCAAGACTGGGTTTTACCAGCTGGTGGTGTGATAAAGGCCTTTTGAAGTTTAGTTGTAGATTTGTAAGAGGTTGAAAACGTTGCTTGTTGGGGGCAGGGCTTTTCATCCTTATATAACAGAGGCCTATAAACATGATAAAAGGCCTCTACCCAATCCAAAAATATAGTATTTTTTCCAAATTGTGGCAGAAACTCTTCCCAAAATGCTAGGTAAGATGTCAAAAATGGTTAAAACTCCTGGGAGAAGTGTTTGAAAATTAAGTCTGGAAAATAAAGTGCATAATACATTAGATTTTAGTTGAAGTTAAGTTAATGTTTTCCCAAAATAAACAATTATTGCGCGTAATTTTCCATATATGGCCAAGAAAGTGCACCTCTGCACAATTGAGTGTATTTGTAACCTTTATATGTCTTTGGTAACCGGGGTAACTTGTTCTATGTCTTTGGTAACCAGCTATTTAAAATCATTAACATTTAAATCGCATTTAAATGGTTACCAAAAACAAAGAGCTGTTACCTGGTAACTGAAACTTGTTGACCATTATTTAAAAACAATTCATGGAAGAAATCAGCTATCAATCCTTAAAAAATGATCCTGTTTTTTTTGATAACCAGGTAACCCTTCTTTGTTTTTGGTAACCAATGGGTAACCTTAGGTAACCTGCATTTGCATTACTTGAAATAGATTGAGTGATGTAAATGTTAATGATTTTAAATAGCTGGTTACCAAAGATATAGAACAAGTTACCCTGGTTACCAATTGGAAAGGCCAGGGCCTCTTCCCAATTTTCTGATGAAAAGCCCTGGGGGTAAAAGTGTTGGTTTAGGAAACTGACTAGAGATTAATTATCCTAATTAATTGACACAAGGTTGTTTGAGACCCGTGCCATTGATTAATTGATATTGGCAACTTAAAGCGCTCCAAACTGAATTAAATAAAATAGCCATCGGGAAAGTTTGACCATAACATGTATTTATTTAATGAATTAAAATTGATTGTAAAACTAAATTCACTGAAAATAAATCAGAAATAAAGAGAAAAACATGAAATCATTATGAACCAATTTTGAATATGTTCTAAACTGTATAAGAATAAGAAAGAACTTTTTCAAGTACAATGTATATTGAAAAATACGTCAATACAAACATGGCCCAAATCTATGACCCGAATGGTGTGCATTCAATTTGTAGGAAAAGGTTCAGTTATTTAAAAAAAAACTTTTAAATTCCCGACAAAAATGTTGCATGCGCATGAAAGGACATGTATAAAAGTGAACGGGCATTTCATTGCGGAGGTCAAACTTAATTTTACATCCTGTGTTGTATATTTTTCTACCTTTTTAAAGGTTTTCTATATGTTCTTTTTTCTCAAATCTGCCCTTTATGAGCGTAGGAAATGCAAATGTTTTACTCTTTATAAGTTACCGAAGGGGTTGAACATAACGATGTTAAAATCCAAACCTCTCCAACGTATTAAAATGATTAGCAGAAAAGTTTTAAATATTACGCGCTGCACTTTAAAAACTATCTATTGTTTCATTCAGTGATAATAACAAAAAGTTGTTATGTGTTATGCTGATCTCTGACCAACCAGATCATATTAAAACGTATTTGAACAGACTATGGATGACTACTGCATGCCTGTTTTCATTATCAATCTCAGACCGGAACTATCCAGTGACAGGTGCGCGTTACAAAGGGAGGTAACTTAAGACAGAATATCGAGATAACTCTGTATATCGGTAGGACCCCATTCCAAGATATATTCCTGTGGGCATAAATTCATGCAATTTTAATTTTGTTCAACGACATATTATAACATGGTTTAATTTTGCTGGACTTTAACTCTTTCTACTCTATAGATGCCATTATGACTTGATCAAATCATGCCGTTTGATAAGGTTCTGCTAACAGTGCAGATCCTGATCAGATTGCATACATGAGCCAGCTGATCTGGATCTAAAAACAGATCAAACATGGGTTACAATGCTTATATATGGAAGATTGGTTAATTTCCTGCATTAACACAAGCATGAAACATGTAATCTGGATCACTGCTGCTTGCTTTTAAATTTATTAGATTGTATCTGAACTTGATGAGATCTGAAAAATTATATCTGACCAAGAAGCAAACATAATAGATCAAGATCAGGCTGCATGAGTGTACTGGCTGATCTGGATGAACTCTTGTGATGAATGGCATAATGGCATATCCATAGAGTAATGTTATCACTGTTTCATGAAATATTTATAGAGTGCTACAGTGGTCAGGGTTCTTTTCATCTTTAAACCCTTTCCTCCAGAAATATGCATTTTACACAAGTGCGAACAGTGTAGATCCAGATCAGCCAGAACATCCATGCTATTTGATCAGGATCTGCACTGTTTGCTTTTCGGTCAGAAATACCCTAAAAATCAAAAAGCCAACAGTCCAGATTCTGATCAGACTGCACAATATGCCAGCTGATCTGGATCTACACTGTTAGCACATGCATAAAAATGCATGTTAATGGAGGAACGGGTTAATGATGAATTTAACCCTGACCACTGTCTGATCTGGATCTGCACTGTTCACTTTTAGGTCAGAAATATTATTCCCTAATTAATCAAAATGCAAACAGTGCAGATCCTGATCAGACTGAACAGATGTGCCAGCTGATCTGGATCTACACTGTTAGCCCATAAATAAAGGTGTGTCCATGGAGGAGAGGGTTAAAAGCAACAAGTACATCTGCACTCTTAGACAGAATCTGGTGGTGCAAAAGTGAGGGGTGCACTTCACAACCTGCTTTGATCCCCCTCCCAAGTGCTCTTATTTATTTTTTTTTCAGGAGGAGCTTAATTCCCATTTGTTTAAAGGAAAGCAATGTGGTTAAGGGTTAACAGACAATTCAATATTCGTTAATACCTGATTTGAGGGGTCCAAGTCAACCATCTGTAGCAAGCGGCCTGCAGTGAAAGCTGCCCCAGTGTCAATGAAAGCAACCGAGTGGTTATCTTGGAAAGCCGTTGTGGCACAAACACTTAAAGATATCTGCAGATAAAACATTTTTCAAATAGGCATGTAAACATTCAAAGCAAGGCTGGCATGTTTGTAATCAATTACTGAGTCTTTAAGGTGGTCCAATCATTGTTTGTAGGAATTATTGTGAAATTCATATTATTAACAGTTTAACAATCATATCATTTGTTTTTCATAAGGGTGATTTTTCGCACACTTCGTGCAACTTACATGTTGGCTAGGGCAATGAATTCCCGCACTGGATTATTCCCACAAGCAAAACTATAACAGAGTTAAATTTTGCTTGGATTTGATTTAACGCATTTTCTATAGTGCAAAATGCAATCAATATTAAGCAGCAACTGGCATTTACCACTTTTCTTCATATATATGGGTTTTATCACGCGATTGACCAGTGTAAATCAAGATCTGCTAGCAAATCTGATGTGGATCTACACTGGTTGCTTTTAAGTCAGAAATAACCTAATGAATCTTCAGCAAACAGTTAGATCCTGGTCAGATTGCACAGATGTGCCGGCTGATCTGAATCTGCACTGTTCATTCATTTGATAACAGCCATATCCCATGGAGTAAAGGATTAACAAATTAGTTATAAGACCTAGTGTTATTTTAAGATGTTACGCGTGCCTGTGTTTTTCCTGCAGCAGAGTCCCCAGCTAGTTCTGTCACTTCACCTGTATATAGACCACCATCTAGTATCTCATCTATGCTGAAAAATAATGAAAATTCTAACAAGATAACAAATATTTCTCAAAAGCTTATAGATAACATGTGACATGTTCAAAAATAAATTGTTGGGTTCTTACAAATAAATGAACAGATTTTTATGTCACCCTTTAAACGAAAAGGCTTTACAAAGGGATAACTTTGTCCATCTGTCTGTCAATCACAAAATCTTAACACTGGCTGAAACTTTGCCAAATTCTTAATAATTCTAATTCTAATGCATATGACAACAGGGTTATGACAATGCCAAATTCTTAAGGTCATTATCGTTAAATTATGTTAACTCTTTTCACTATTGGTATGGTGTTTTGAATGGATTTATTGACTGCATACAGCAAAGTAGATCCAGCTCAGAATTCACATCACAAAACAATGTTAACCCTTTCCTCCACAAATATCTATTAATTTTACTTTACGCATGTGTGCGCAGTGTAGATCCAGATCAGCCGCCTGATAAAATACCCATTTTTATGCATGTGTGTGCCGTGTAGATCCAGATCAGCTGGCTGATAAAATCCCCATTTTAATGCATGTGTGTGCAGTGTAGATCCAGATCAGCCGCCTGATAAAATACCCATTTTTACGCATGTGTGTGCAGTGTAGATCCAGATCAGCTGGCTGATAAAATACCCATTTTAATGCATGTGTGTGCAGTGTAGATCCAGATCAGCCGCCTGATAAAATACCCATTTTTACGCATGTGTGTCCAGTGTAGATCCAGATCAGCTGGCTGATAAAATACCCATTTTTATGCATGTGTGTCCAGTGTAGATCCAGATCAGCTGGCTGATAAAATACCCATTTTTATGCATGTGTGTGCAGTGTAGATATAGATCAGCCGCCTGATAAAATACCCATTTTTACGCATGTGTGTCCAGTGTAGATCCAGATCAGCTGGCTGATAAAATACCCATTTTTATGCATGTGTGTCCAGTGTAGATCCAGATCAGCTGGCTGATCAGGATCTGCACTGGTCTGATCTGGATCTACACTGTTTGCCAACAAAACAAAGGTGTGTTTATGGAGGAAAGGGTTAAGTAATCTTGTTTACTTGCATTTTTACGCATGTGCGACCAGGTAAAACAGTTCAGGTCAAACTGTGTGTGGGCAAACTGTGCGTGGGTGAACAGTTCAGATCCAGATCAGCCAGCACATCTGTGCCACGACGTCGCACATCCGTGCCATCTGATTAGGATCTGCACTGGTCGCATTTTGGTCAGAAATTATCTAATGAACAAAAAAGTGAACAGTTTAGATCCTGATCAGATGGCATGGATGTTGTGCAATATTCTGACATTGGCAAGAAAAAACACTTGGTACCTTCTGATTCCTGTAGATAAAATAGCAGATGACTCAACAACGCTGTTGTAGAAATCACAACCGTTTACACTTATGCTGCTGTATTTAGCAAGAATCACATCTCTTATGCACACTGCATCCTACAAAACCAGATAAAAAATACAAATATTCATGATTGCTGGTCAAGGGGTCATGTTACATGTACTGGTCCTCTGGCAAAGTTGGTTGCAAGATTTTCAGAATGGGGGTTTATTTGGGTGAAGTATTAGCCCAACTAATTGTGGGCAACAAAGGCTTTTCTCTATACACTATGGCTGCCCTTGGCAAACTAATGTGGTAAGTTTTTCTTCTATGTCTATATCAGTATATGCCAGCAACAAGTAATAGAGACTAGGACAGTAACACTGAGTAAAGCCAGTATTTGTGTAGTTGTATGATAAAATCCAACTAACTGGCCAAATCTCTATGAAAATTAAACAATGCAGCCCCAAAAGCGAATTCCCACAAGCAATCCCACTGAAATCTATCAGGATCCGCCCCTGTCTAGATACTACTTTGTGATATACATTGAAAAGCCTTCCTTTGTCCGAAATTGGTTGACATCCGAATTTGTGCAAAATGAACATGAGAATTCGGTACCTTGTATGAGATTCCAGCCAACTGAGCTATATCTTCCGGATCTTTACATATATATTCTGTTGTCTTTCTAATATTCTTTGATTTTAATCGGTCCAAAACTTCGGAGGTCAATGATGAACATAAACCACTATTCAACAGAGACATTTTTATGTGATCACCGGACAAAATTTCCGCGAAACCTTTACCAGGTTTCACACCCATAAGTCTCATTCGGTCCCATATGTTCCGTTTCGTCTAGTTTATTTTGTTACATAAAAAGACATTTTGAAAGGGGTTAACGATTGTGTTATCTTTGTCGCATAGTTTCTATGCAGTAAAATCTGAAATGTAAAATGCAATTTTAAAAAAATCATCATGCAGTTTCCACAGACTTCAACTGTTATTTCATTTTAGACCATTTACTCAAAATCGATTTGAATTTCGGCTTCAATCTATTCCGGCAAATTTTATTATAATTTGAATTTAAAAGTCGCACATTTGTTGAGAAATCATTGTATTCAAACAGCTTTACTCTAACTTAGAGTAATGGGACTAGAACTCTGAATACTTTTCTATTTTTCAATCAAGATAATGAACATGTTCCGGAAATGATATAATGCCGGAGCAGACAGTTTAGACACATACAAATGATAAAAATGAATAAGAGTGATTTCCACCACAAACTAATATAAAAAACAACAACGAAAGTTTGAGTTTGAAACAGACGCTGTCGATCCTAGTTATCTCAGCTAGGGGCACTAAAACACCATTCTCCAGTCTTATAGCAAGTCACCTGATCTCGACTAAGAACATTGTTTGCCCACATTATCGAGTCACATATCCAGCTATGAACATTATTGACCCCATTCTCCAGTAACATAGCCAGTAACCCGTGATCCCGGTCAGGAACACATGTTTACACAAATCTCCAGTAATATATCCTGTCATCTGATCTCGGTCAGGAACATATATTTACACAAATCTCGAGTCATATAGCTTGTCTTCTGATCTCGACAATGAACATTATTTATCCAACTATCTAATTCTCTTGTCACAAAGTCGGTTACCTGATTTCGGTAAGGAACATTATTTACCCCATTTTCCAGTCACAAGGCCAGTCACCTGACATCGACTAGGAGCATTATTTACTTCTTTGTCGAGTTACAGGGCCAGTCACCTGAACTCAGCTAGGAACATTATTTACCCCATTCTCAAGTCATATATAGCCAGTCAAATGATCTCGGCAAGGAACGTTACATATCCCATTCTCCAGTCGTATTGCCAGTCACCAGATCTCGACTAGGACCATTATTTTCCCCTTTGTCCAGTTACATAGCCAGTCACCTGATCTCGGCTAGGAATATTATTAATCCCATTCTCCAGCGACATAGCCAGTCACCTGATCTCGGCTAGGAATGTTACTTACCCCATTCTCCAGTCAACTGCCAGTCACCAGATATCGACTAGTAACATTATTTATCCCATTCTCCAACCATACAGCCAGTCACCTGATCTCGAAAAGGAACATTATTTACCCCCATTCTCCAGTCATATAGCCAGTCACCTGATCTCGACTAGGAACATTATTAACCCCATTCTCCAGTGACATAGCCAGTCACCTGATCTCGACTAGAAACATTTTTACCCCATTTCCTAGTGACATAGCCACTCACCTGACCTCGACTAGGTACATTATTTACCCCATTCTCATGTCATAAAGCTAGTCACCTTATCTCGACTAGGAACATTATTTACCCCAGTCTCACGTCATAAAGCTAGTCACCTTATCTCGACTAGGAACATTATTTACCCCATTCTCATCTCATAAAGCTTGTCACCTTATCTCGACTAGGAACGTTATTTACCCAATTCTCCAGTGACATAGCCAGTCACCTGACCTCGATTAGGTACATTATTTACCCCATTCTCATGTCATACAGCTAGTCACCTTATCTCGACTAGGAACATTATTAACCCCATTCTCCTGTCATATAACCAGGAATCTGATAGCGGCTAGGAAAATTATTTACCCCATTCTCCTGTCATACAGCCGGTCATCTAGCACCGTGATTATTAAACTTTTTTTCACAGACTCAATTTGAGCATGAAAATTTGATGGCTTCGTTTCTGTTCATTATATAAAATATAACTGTTGAACAAATAGTTATTCCGTATTTATGAAGACTGTTAATGTTCTAGACCGTTTAAGTTTGAGCACAGGATTTAGTTGAGCATGAAAAAGATGTATAATCACAAGTCCTGATGTCGGCTAGAAATATTATTTACCCCATTCTCATGTCATACAGCCAGTCACCTGATCTCGGCTAGGAACATTATTTACCCCATTCCCCAGCCAAACAGCCAGTCACCTAGGCTCAAGGTTATAAAGCTGAGATTGGAAACGAGTCTCAAATCTCAAGCATCCGATTGGCTGAAATGGCGACTGGTCGCCATTTCAACCAATCAGATTCTTGAGATTTGAGACTCGTTTCCAATCTCAGCTTTATAACATTAGGCACTGATCTCGGCAAGGAACATTATTTACCCCATTTTCCAGTGATTTAGCCAGCAACCTTATCTAGGCTGGAAACATTATTAACCCCATTTTCCTGTCATATAACCAGGCATCTGATAACGACCAGGAAAATTATTTACCCCATTCTCCTGTCATATAGCCAGTCACCTTATCTCGACTATGAACATTATTTACCCCATTCTCATGTCATAAAGCCAGTCACCTGACCTCGACTAGGAACATTATTTACCCCATTTTCCAGTGATTTAGCCAGCAACCTTATCTAGGCTGGAAACATTATTAACCGCATTCTCCTGTCATATAACCAGGCATCTGACCTCGACTAGGAACATTATTTACCCCATTTTCCAGTGATATAGCCAGTCACCTGATCTCGGCTGGAAACATTATTAACCTCATTCTCCTGTCATATAACCAGGCATCTGATAACGACCAGGAAAATTATTTGCCCCATTCTCCAGCCATACAGCCAGTCATCTGGCCCCGTGATTATAAAACTTTTTTTCATGAGTCAATTAGAGCATGAAAATTTAATGGCTTCGTTTCTGTTCATTAAATAAATAAAACATTTTAAACAAAAAATATGACCAAATTGCTCTCAACAACAACTGTAAGACAGATAGTTCTTCCTTATTTATGAAGACTTTTAATGCTCTACACATTTTAAGTTTGAGCACAGAATTGAGTTGAGCATTAAACAAGATTTATAATCACGGGGCCTAATCTCTGCTAGGAACATTATTTAGCACATTCTCCAGTCACACGGCCGGTCACCTGGGCTGAAGGTTATAAATCTGAGATTGGAAACCAGACTCAAATCTCAAACATCTGATTGGCTGAACTGGCGACTGGTCGCCTGCTTGAGATTTGATACTGGTTTCTATGCTCAGTTTTATAACATTAGGCACTGATCTCGGCAAAGAACATTATTTACCCAATTCTCCAGTCACAAAGCCGGTCACTTGATCTTCTATAGTTCCATTCGGTATCGGGACATTACGGACCATGGCCATTACGGACCAGACATAACGGACCAGATTTTGGGACATTACGGACCACCAAAAAAGACATAACGGACCAGATTTATAGACATTGCGGACCTTCTAAAAGACATAACGGACCATTAAAAAGACATAACGGACCAGGTATATACATATTACAGACCATCTTTAGAATGATAAAGAATATAAAATGTATTTCTAAAAACATAATGTCTAGAATTGTAGACAGTACAGACCATCTTCAAATTAATATGAATTCTGAAAACATAACGGACCATTTAAAGATTCATGTAACGAAAGACTTTTCTTTTATAAAGATTAATTTTGTTTAAATTGATTTTTTAGGTTTCGAGTAGTTTATATCACAATCAATTTATGAAACATTTTTTTGTAATTTATTAACACCAGTATAACTTACCACACATCGTTTTTGGCGAATACGCTTGTTATAATTTGCTAATTTTGATAGCACACCTGTAAAATTTCTCTCAAATAACTGTGAAAAATTCCCGTGTAATTCACTATAGAACAATAGCTGACGGTCAATTATGTGATCACCTCTGTGAAATTCCATAAGGTGTTAGTAACCCAAGTACACATTTTTGTTCAACTTGTTTAATTTAAAAAAAATTTTATTCAAGGAATTTATATAATGGATGAAAAAAACTATTACAAATAGTTCTTATTTATTTAGCACATTTATGAACAAGCACATCAACCATATAGCACATTAACCTCACAATAAAACAGTTAACTAAACAAAAAAATAAACAATTCATAGCACACACACATAGTCGTTTTTTAACGAGGCACAAATTTACAAATACAAACAAGTACATAATAAACTATATATACCACACAATAAAATATTAAACAGCACAGAGTACATAAATGCCTGATTACAGTGTTTATATAGCATGTTTTAAGCAAACTACCGGTATTGTAAAAAGGTGAAAAACAAACAAATAATACAATCACAAAGACACAAGCACGTTTATCAACCACACCATAAAACATTAAACAATTAAACAATAAACAAGAAATAAAAATAACATTATCATTTCAATATTCCATGTATTCATCAACATACTAAAAATTTACGATGGAGCATACAATCTGGCACATGCCTCAGTTAAGTTTTCAGAAGTGTGAAAACCCTGCATGATTGACATTAATTTAGAGTAACTTAGCAAACTGTTGTCAAAACCTGGTAATTTTGATAGCAAAAAATGCATTTCATATTTATTAACCAGTTGTTATGACCCTTAAATTATCGCCAATACAGTAGCAAAGAAATAACTACCGACAGGCTTTAATTGGCATTTTAGTTTTAATAATAATTTATATTCCATCTATAGATGGTCCGTAATGTGTATATATCCGGTCCGTTATGTCTTATATATGGTCCGTTATGTCTTTTAGATGGTCCGTAATGTCTATAAATCTGGTCCATAATGTCCTAAAATCTGGTCCGTTATGTCTGGTCCGTAATGGTCATGGTCCGTAATGTCCCTAATTCTTGCATTCACCTCATCTCGGCTATATGAACATTTTTACCACAACCAGTTATATGATCTGTACTAGGTATTGTATTGGTCCCGTGGCGATTACCATTTCAAGTAAAAGTGTTCTCGAAGAAAAAAAAATCACGTTTTGATCAAGTCTTCATATTAACGAAGCTCTTTGAATTGTTTCCAAAGCGCTAAACTAAAGGCCCTGTCACACTACAGCGCGTTTCACTGCGTTGCCACGGCGTTGTTTAATTTTCCAGAACGCCGTGAGATCGCAAGAAAAATCTGAAGATGGAGACTGCACGTCCTCGCTGCGACCATGGCGTTGCTTCGGAGTTTACATGGCGTTCTATCGCGTTCCTACGGAGTTCTGTTCGAAGATTGCCTGCGCTCTTACGGCACCTTTACTGCGTGCACTGCGCTTTAAGGGCGTTCTTACGGCGCTTCCACTGCGTGCACTGCGCTTTCACGTCGCTCACGCTTAGCGGACAACGTGTTGATGACGTTCTTACTATAAAACGAAGTGTATCACGAATCTTCCTCATTTGCTTAGTTCTTGAGCAGTTAAGACTACTGTATGCCTTAAAAAAGACTCTTCTCTTTCGTCGTAATACAATCATATGCAAAACATTTTCATCTTGGTATGTTTGCTTAATATGCATATAGGTCAGCAATAGCCCGACTTCCTGCAGTACTTTAGTCATGGTGAAATGAATGTTTATTTGCCAATCTTGTACATTATGTTTGGCATACAAACGTCAATGAACGTAGAAGCTTATTGGGAGCGCAATGATTGATGTGAGAACGCGGTAGAAGCTAATTGGGAGCGCAATGATCGCTGTGACAACGCGAAAGAAGCGCACTGGGAGCGCAATGATCGCTGTGACAACGCGGTAGAAGCGCATTGGGAGCGCATTGACAGCTCCGTAAGTCGTTGAAAGAGCGCAGTGAAACAATTAACACTCCGTTAAAGCGCCGTAGACGCGCCATAAAGCGCTGTAAAGACGCAGTGACATCTCCAACAACGCCGTGCAATCTCCGTGCAAGCGCCACCGATAACCACAGCGTTCGCACTGTGACCTGTGTGCGCGCCCGTGGAGCTCCTGCGGCGTTGTAGGAGACCTTACTGCGCTGCTACGGCGACCATACGGCGATCCCACTGCGCTCTTATCAGAACGCCGAGCGACGGCGTCTGTTTTGTGCATGCTCAAAGTGAGCGCCGTGGCTAGGCGTTCTATGCGATCCCACTGCGTTTACTGGCGATGCCACTGCGTTGCTGCGGCGATGCTTGCGATCATACTGCGCGTACCATGGCGTTCTTGAACGCCGTGGGAACGCGACCCTTGTGTGACATGTGTTTAAGTTGTCAACGCGATAAATTTGAAATGTAATGTACAAGCAAATTTTTCATAATACTTATTCAAGAAATCTCAAAACTGGCTGAGTGTGGAATGACTGAAACAATGTTTTTTTTCTTGTATTGGTAACCGTCACGGACAAAAGCCAAAATAATATACACCGCTGTGCAATGTACTATAAGTACTCTCATTCGTTTGATTAATATTAAACTTCTTTTGAGTCGTTTCCTTTAACTCGAAAGCTGCCATAAATAACAAAAAATAAGAGAAACAATATATTTAACAAAATATATCATTTATTTAATTTTTTTTATTTTATCTACAGGAAAATATTTTATAAAAATCATCACTGTTTACCTTATTTTATAAAAATACATTAGAAACTATTACTAAATATATAAGTAGGACTACTTTAAACGATCCGTTCCAGTTTATGATATGTGATATGAAGGTTGTACCTGCTTCTTTGTTCTATCTGGTTCTTTATTTAATACTTTTTGGAACCTCTTGGCGTTCATCCCACGCTACATACATGTACTTGTCACATTTTCAGTAAGCTGACGAAGTTACGAAGTTCTTATATGTGTGTGATATCAAATCATGCAGTTCGGACGTCGGAAACTATTTTGATACCCACCCCCCCACCCCCCCGACCCCGAAAAAAAAATCAAAAGAAACAGGCCTTTAATTTTTAAAAATTATACCATAAAATAAATCATAACACATAGCACACATAAAAATTCACTCATTGTTAAATTGTTTGAACAAATCATGTAGTTAAATCAAGTATAAATAACAGTTTCAAATGCAGTAGATACTAATAATAGTCCAGCTTCAAAGATGACTTTTTAAAGAATAACACCAAATACTTTGATAACTTCTGATTCGAACAAAGAGACGATCAGGCGACATTGTTTCTCATCAAAACATACAGCCCATGGTTTCACTAGACCATCTATATCTGTCAGCAGTTGTTGTTGCCCTTCTCCATCCATCGATTGGATCACTATGTTGTTTGATCCACAGCTGATTGTCCCCTATCCTACATAATCCGTATGGTTCAGATAATAGTTCAGCTTCAAAGATGACTTTTTAAAGATTAACATCAAATACTTTGATAACGTCGGATTCGTACAACGAGACTAACAGGCGTGATTGTTTCTCATCAAACCATACAGCAAATGGATTTACTATACCATCATTCTCTGTCAGCAGTTCTTGTTGCTCTCGCCCGTCCTCTGATGACAACACTATGTTGTTTGAGCCATATCCCGTGATACACAGCTGATCTTCCCTTATCCTGCATACTCCTGCTGGTTCAGATAATTTCTTAATCTGCATTTCAGACACAAGATAACCAGACATGCTTACTCTCCTCAAATTACTCTTACCATTTTCACTGATAAAAATCTCATCTCCTCCTGTTGCTAATATGAACCCTGGCCAGCTTAATCCTTCATAGAATGTTCTCAACAAGACTCCAGTCATATCATACACTTCTATATGACCAGGACCTTCACCTTGCTCTCTGTCGTCACCACAGCACACGTAGAGCTGACCATGCATACAGGTTATACCTCGACAACGGTCTCATACAGGAAATGAGGTTCCTAGTCTGAGAGGCTGCTGGGACACAAACTGGACTTTCTTATGATTAGTCAGTGTCACAGCAAGATCTTTACTGTCTACCTCACATAGACAGACTGGTCTATCAGGCATGTCGAGATGTCCTATAACAGCATACGAATCATCCAATTTCTTGATACGTTTGTTATTAAAGTCAGTAATGATAACACTTCCGCTGGCAGTGAGATAAATGTCTGAAATCAAACATTTCGACTTGTCGGGCTGCATACGGACACTGAAATCACCAATATGACTTGCCGATTTAGGGACGAGGATTTCTGAAATACGACCAAGCGAAATTTCGTCTGGTGTTAACAACTTCTTAATACCGTTGCTTGGTAACAACTTCATAGACCTAATCCCTTTGTCAGTACGTAAACTGTTAAATGTATTTTCGTGTTTTTGCAAAGAAGAATTCCCTCTTTTCAGCTGAACAAATAACTCTGCCTCGTTGGATTGTTTAGCTTCTTGTATATTCTTCTGACTCGTTTCTACAGAAGCTTTCATGTTGACGAGGGTATCTACGCTCCGGTTGGTTGACTGTATATCGGCGTCAATTTTCGAATTAACGTCGTCCACGAGAGCTTTCTCCATTGTATCGAGCTTCTCATTGATCTGTTTCCGAAGGACCTGGATTTCTTTCAGCAATCTGTCCTTTTCCTGCTGGAGATGTTTCAAGCGCTTTTGTTTTCGTTGTTTCAGTTGTTCAAGTCGGGTCGAGAGGTGTTGTAGCTTGGTTTCTAACTCAGATATTTCTTTTCTTGACTGAGTTCCTTTAGTCAGGTCGGGAATGTACTTTACAGCCTGGCATCCGCTGAAACGACAAAAAAGAGGTAATAATTGCAAAAATGTTTTATGTATGTTGCTTCGTAATTGTTTTATAATTGTGATGGCATGTATGCATCTTATAAATGTACTATAACCGGGTTCAATTCGTCGGGTTTCCGTCGGAGTAAAGAACACGTGTAAAGTTTCTGTATTTATTTTGTTGTTTCAAATGATTATTTATTACGTCAAATAACAATAAATTAATGTTCACAATATTTGTTTCAGGTAATCCTGTGCAAGGGTTTTACTTGCAAATTAATGGCAAATAAAAAACACTATTTATAAAATGAAGTTAAGGTAATCCTTATTTGTGAGCGGTATTCCTTCGCTCTTGTTTAATTTTAGATGTTTCTTAGTGTAGAGTCAAAATTAGAATGTCTTGATAAAGTTATAAAATCCCTAAAATTTGCGATAAGTTACCTGCCTCGGGCAATCGTAACCGTGACAACTATAAGGATATCTACATCTTATCAGTAATAAAATTGTCAAACCGCTTACACTGAATTATTGATGTAAATTATGCAACTAAGTATCAAACTGATTATGACAATAAATTTCAAAATAAAGTAACAGAATAAATATTTGAATTTTAAAAAGAAAGTATTTTTCCTAAAATAAAAGAACATCAACATTTGAGATGGCTACCATATTTTAGCATGATAGCAGTACATACATTTTTACATACTATTATTTAAAAATGTTGTGTCAGTCAACTGTATAAAACAAGCAGCGGAGGATACAATTTAATTTTGCAGGGGCGGAAGCTTACAGTGTTTGCCGGATTTTCCTTGGAGAAATTATGGACAAAAGAACACAACATAGAGCCTTACAAATATTTGATGTGATTCTTCTAACTAACAGAGAACAGCAAACATGTGTTTTTTCCACTTTCTTAAAACCCGTTTGTCCATAAATACGCATTTTTAAGCATGTGCGACCAGTGCAGATCCATATCAGCCGGCACATCCGTACCGTCTGATCAGGATCTGTACTGGTCGCATTTTGGACAGAACTAACCTAATTAATCAAGAAGCGAACAGTTTAGATCCTAATCAGACGGCAGGAATGTGCCGGCTGATCTGAATCTAAATTGTTCGACCAGGCAATAAAGATGTATCTATGGAGGAAAGGGTTAATTTTAATATTGGTGTTCATTCGCTGATCCCTCATTTTAATGCGTCTATATGAACTAGTTATTTTTTCCAGACGTGGGTGGTAAATAAACTTTATAGTTCTGCCCACTCCGCATGGATCAGGATTGAGCCAACTCAAAAACTACATTTTATACATGTTAACAGTACACATTTTGATCCATTTAAAGGTCGCCCGAGGTAAATTGGCGATGTTTATAATTATTAATAGAATGTAAATACTGGTTTAGGCAAATTTAGGACTTATCAGTATTATTTTGCAGGATTACAGTATATAGCTTCGGTAGCGCAGTGGTTAACGCGTCCGGTTAGCAATGACATATCTTTTTTCGACACGGGTTCGAATCATTCACGGAATTCTGAGACATATTTCGATTTCTATGTTTTAAGTTTTATTGCAGTTTCGTATCTTATATTTTTTGCTTCAATTTATTTTATCACATCGATTATCTCGAGGATCTCGAGGAAATAATTATTGTGTAAACAGTTTAAAAAAGTTATTAAAAACATGTTTCGAACCTACAACCTATCGTACCGTTTCCACCATTGCATTTCAACGTATTTTTATTGACTGCGCATTAGACCACTCGGCTTATAGGACGAGTGTTGGGAGCGTTAAGCTTTGTATTAAACAACGATTATTATGTATGCCCATTGTTTACATGCAACGCCAATGTAAACACGCCAATGTAAACATTGCCAAATTACCTCTGTCCAATAATAAAAGTATGTATGATATGACGGCTGAGTAGCGGAGAATGGATACTAGAACAGATTTTCCATCAAAGTATTACCATGTGGAAATAACAAGAAATATATCCTTTACATTGGATCTGAAAATATCAATGCTGGAAATCACAATCAATTATAAAGGCTTACATTACATGCAGGTGGTATGCATGCATCATTTACTGGAAGTATCCAGACCTTAAAGCCCCATTACTTCAATTTAACCCGTTCTTGTATTTGGAACTATAGACACACATTTGCAGCATTAGTTCGCGCTTATAAAATTTTAATTTACTAAAATATATTTGGTTCGCGCGACTAATTTAAGAGAAAGCAGGATTTCCGAAACGTCACAAAAATCGAGATCGCGTTTGAAGTGGTCTCTTCGTCGGTGCTAAATATAGCTTCACTAGGCCTATATTTAGCTTCTTAAAAGTTAGTTAACTATAATTTAACAATAACATGGAAAATCCCGTCTATGAAAACGAATTCGATCGGACCTTTTGTGTTCTGTTTTAGAGTTTATAAATTAGAGTCTATATAGACAAATATGATTTTTCAATAGTATATTCTTACTTAATTTGAAAGCTGGGGCTTTAAATGTCTTGGATATTAAAAGTAGCAGAAAATGTGATTTTTATTTTACTGCAGAACATGTTGTTTGCTTTTAGGTTAACAAGTAAAAAGTTTGGTTTTCTTTTTTTTAATTGGATAGGGTGTTTGGATATCCATCCCCTCCAAAATCCCACTGCAAAGAAAGACAAAAAAAAAGAAAAACGTTGAGGTTGGTGCCCCTTTCAACCTAAATATTTATGTTTTGTGTCGCCTGCAATAGTGGACAGACTCACATGGATCCTATTGTCCGACGGCGGCGTCAGGCAGCGGCATCCGGTATTCACAAATTTTAATGTAAAATTTAATGTTGCTTATAACTTGAAAGTACTTGTCCAACAAACCTTAATACTTACAATATATAACCTGCGTTGATATGGCCATCTGTGACCAGAAATTAGTTTTGTGTACCCAAAGCACCCCACCCCAACACATCAATACCACCACAACCAGAAACTAATGAATTTTAAAAAATGAAGGAGTAAAATATTATCACCCTCATCCCACAACATAAATATATTGTTAATGCGAGTTTTGAAGGAAAATTAACAAAAAATGGCGGGGAAGTAGCCTATCCACATCATCGCCACCCTTGCAAAAAATGTTGGTTTGAGTTTATATATAGAAAAAACTGCCCCCAATCCTTCACCGAAAAAAATAAAACATTTTGTCAGCCCCGAAAAAACAACAACAACATTTTGAGATTTTTGAGATTTTACACGAAGAAAACGAAAAAGCGTTTGGTTATCCGTTACCTATGGTGGCTGATTTATGCCATTTCGTTATTTCGCCGCGAAATAACGCCAAGCGAAAAGACAAAATAACGAAAAAACGCCACGCGAAAAGACGAAATAACGAAAGAACGCAACGCGAAAAGACGAAATAACGAAAGAACGCCATGCAAAATAACGAAAAAACGCTATTTTTGCGCGAAATAACGAAAAGTCGCCGTGCAAAAAACGCCAATTTAACTGCACAAAATAGCGTTCTTTCTAGCTTCGCCTGGCGTTTTTTCGTTATTTCGCTTGGCGTCTTTTCGCTCGGCGTTATTTCGTTATTTCGCCTGGCGTTTTTTCGTTGTTTCGCGTGGCGTTTTTTCGTTATTTCGTATTTTCGCGTGGCGTCTTTTCGTTATTTCGCCAAGCGAAAATACGAAATAACGAAAAAACGCCACGCGAAAATACGAAATAACGAAAAAACGCCAAGCGAAATAACGAAAGGACGCCACGCGAAAAGACGAAATAACGAAAAAAAACGCCACGCAAAAATACGAAATCACGAAAAAACGCCACGCGAAAAGACAAAAAATCGAAAAAACGCCACGCGAAAAGTCGAAATAACGAAAGAACGCCACGCAAAAATACGAAATAACTAAAAAACGCCAAGCGAAAAGACGAAATAACGAAAAAACGCCACGGGAAAAGACGAAATAACGAAAAAACGCCACGCGAAACAACAAAAAAACGCCAGGCGAAATAACGAAATAACGCCGAGCGAAAAGACGCCAAGCGAAATAACGAAAAGACGCCAAGCGAAATAACGAAACAACGCCAGGCGAAGCTAGAAAGAACGCCATTTTGTACAGTTAAATTGGCGTTTTATCGCACGGCGACTTTCGTTATTTCGCGCAAAAATAGCGTTTTTTCGTTATTTCGCGTGGCGTTATTTCGTCTTTTCGCGTGGCGTTTTTTCGTTATTTCGTCTTTTCGCGTGGCGTTTTCTCGTTATTTCGTCTTTTCGCTTGGCGTTATTTCGCGGCGAAATAACGAAAAAAACGAAATGGCATAAATCAGCCACCATAGTTACCCGACCTCAAGCCACTGCTGAAGTTAAGTTTCAAGCGCAGTTAACAAACAAGAGCCAGTCGGAAACGACTGCAAGCTCGACTATTCGAAGTCAGACATATTTAAGCACATTTTAAACTGGGCTTCATTTAAACTGGGAAGTAATTCAGGAGTTTATGACACACAACACGCACACATGAACAAAAGTTTCTTAATCTAAGTTGGGAAATCAATAAATTACACTTAATTTATTATTGTAGTTTTTTAAGAGTGTTTACACAACCCAGCCCATACACCCCTGATCCCACACCCATCAACCCACTATCCCTGCCCACCTAAAGTGATGTGGTGAGGTGTGGTGTAGTATAGTATGGTATGGTATGCTGGTTGCTGTTGTTGGTGGTGTTGGTGTAGTTGCTGTTGTTGGTATTGTTGTTGGTGTTGGTAGTGGTGGTCTTGTTGTTGGTGGTGGTGGTGGTGTTGGTGGTAGTGTTGTTATGTTGGTGTTGTTGTTAGTGTTGTTAGTTGTTGGTGTTGTTGATGCTATTGTTGGTGTTGATGTTGGTGGTGGTGTTGTTGTTGGTGGTGTTCGTGTTGTTGGTGATGGTGTTGTTGGTGGTGGTGTTTTTGTTTGTGGTGTTGTTTACGGTATAGTTGGTGGTGGTGTTGATGGTGGTGTTGTTGTTGTTCTTTGTGTTATTGTTGGTTGTCTTGTTGGTGTTGTTGTTGGTGGTGGTGGTAGTGTTGTTGTTGTTGGTGGTGGTGGTGGTGGTGGGGGTGTTGTTGGTGGTGTTGTTGGTGGAGTTGTTGTTATTTGTGTTATTGTTGCTTCTGTTGTTTGTGTTGTTGTTGGTGGTGGTGGTGTTGCTTTTGTGGTGTTGTTGTTTGTGGTGTTGTTGTTGGTGGTGTTGTTATTGGTGATGGTGTTGTTGGTGGTGGTGGTGGTATTGTTGTTGTTGGTGGTGGTATGTGGTGGTGTGGAGGTGGTGGTGTGGTGGTGGTGTTGTTTGTTGTGGTGGTATGTGGTGGTGGTGGTGGTGGGGGTGATGGTGGTGTGGTGTGGTGGTGGTGTGGTGGTGGTGGTGGGTGGTGTGGTGTGCTAGGGGTGGTGTGGTGTGGTGTGGTATGTGGTTGTGTTGTGTTGTGGCGTGGCGTGGCATGGCATGGCATGGCATGGCATGGCATGGCATAGCATAGCATAGCATAGCATAGCATAGCATAGCATAGCATAGCATAGCATAGTATAGTATAGTGTAGTATAGTATAGTATAACCACTCAACACTTTCATCCAAAGTATGTTAAGTAAATCTGTTTTAAACCTTTTCTATAGCATTACCTATGAAAAACACTAACACTGAAACTTTAACCATAATTTCTAAGTCTTAATTCTAATTTCAAAGTGAAAAAAGGGCAAAAATTAAATTAAAAAAAAGCAAGGATGAGTTATGGGCCTTTGAACATCAACCTGATGTATGATAAAATAAAGGTATACAAAGTTTAAAAGTTGTGGTTTTAATAGAATGAAAGTTGTGAGGTTTCACCATCTTGCACGTAAACTTAAACCTTAATTTCTAATTCTAAAAAGCGCAATAATTTGAAAAAAATCAAAGAAAGAGTTATGGTTCTTGGCAAACATAGTCAGGGTCATGATAAAGAACAAATTTCAAAGTTGTAGTACAAAGAAGTATGAAAGTAACTACCTTGCACGCAAACTTTAACCTTAAATTCTAAGTGAAAAAGGGAAATAATTTGATAAAAATCAAAGAAAGAGTTATAGTTCTTGGCATACATAGTCAGGGTCATGATGGTGAACAAGTGTCTTTAGTTTCAAAGCTATAGTACAAGAAGTATGAAAGTAACTAGCTTGCATGCAAACTTTAACCAGAAATTTTAAGTTGAAAAAGGGCTATAATTTGATTAAAAATTAAAGAAAGAGTTATGGTTCTTGGAATACATAGTCTGGGTCATGATGGTAAACAAGTGTTGAAAGTTTCAAAGCTATAGTACAAGAAGTATTAAAGAAACTAGCTTGCACGCAAACTTTAACCTAAAATTCTAAGTCAAAAAAGGGCCATAATTTGATCAAAATGGAAGTAAGAGTTATGGTTCTTGGCATATCCACTCGGGATATGATAATGAACAAGTGCTGAAAGTTTCAAAGCTGTAGTATAAGTAGTATTGAAGTTATATGTCTGTACAGTAGCTTGCACGCAAACTTTAACCTGAAATTCTAAGTCGAAAAAGGGCCATAATTTGAAAAAAATGGAAGTAAGAATAATGGTTCTTGGCATATCCACTCAGGATATGATAATGACCAAGTGCTGAAAGTTTCAAAGCTGTAGTATAAAGAGTATGGAAGTTATGTGTTTGTACAGTAGCTTGCACGCAAACTTTAACCTAGAATTCTAAGTCAAAAAAGAACCATAATTTGATCAAAATGAAAGTTAGAGTTATGGTTCTTGGCACACACACTTGGGACATGATGATGAACAAGTGTGCCAAGTTTCAAAGCTGTAGTATAAGTAGTATTGAACTTATGTGTTTGTACAGTAGCTTGCACGCAAACTTTAACCTGAAATTCTAAGTCGAAAAAGGGCCATAATTTGATCAAAATGAAAGTTAGAGTTATGGTTCTTGACACACACACTTGGGACATGATGATGAACAAGTGTGCCAAGTTTCAAAGCTGTAGCTATAGTAGTTTGTAAGATATAGGTATGTTGCACGCAAACTTTAACCAAAGCGGGACGGCGACGCCGACGCCGACACCTAAGTGAGTAGAATAGCTCGACATATTCTTCGAATAGTCGAGCTAAAAAATGTGTTTAACCTCGAATAAAGGCAAATTAATTATTTAACGAAAGAAGACTTCATACAGCAGTTTGCACATTAGTGCATATGTACATATAACATATGTATATATACATCATGTAGACCCTGGTTAATGTTAACAAAAGTTTATTGGTTTTTAAATTTAAACAATTATGACTAAAGACAACCCAAAACCCATACAGACAAACTGCATGTAGAGTGCTTTTCGAAATCGAAAGTAGAATAATTGTTTTGTTTTTGACCTGTGAATCTATTGCTTTGCCGGCAAATAAGCAATAAATGTCGTGACGAAAGCAGTAAAAATCTTATAATATCTCTCCATGTTGTATACACTTAGATAATAAATGATGACTGAATTTGCAAGTATCGTTCTTTCTGAAATCGAAAGTAGAGTATTTTATTCTCACCTGTGATCTACTGCTATACAAGCAGAACAACCAACACTGTCGTGACGAGAACAGTATAAATCCACCAACTTCCCTCCGTGCTTATCACATCTCTGGGACGGCAGATCTGGTCTTTTCTGTCCTGTTTGGGAACTGAGCTTGTCCGTTATCTGATGACCTCTCATTAATGCGAACTTGTTATGATGCGTAAGGCAAGAGGAACACAGATTTTCGTCACACTCCACGCAGTACTTTACTGCAGCTACGTTCTTCATGTCTTTGGCGCACGGGGAACACGGTAAGTCAATCCAGGCATCAGATCCGAGCCTGAAAGTAGCGCTGAGTTTTCTGCCGTCAACAGCCATGTTAATGTTCACTCCCCCTTGCGATAAAGATAGTCTCAATCATCAGGACACTCTGGCCCACTATCAGTCACTCTGATAAACTATCAATCAGGGATTTTAATGGTGGCGGATTTGTGCCATTTAGTGTGTTCATATTCATTTTGTCGAGGCGGAATGTCGAAGTAACGAATATAGGAAAGACGAAACCACGTTTATTTGTCGTGTGTTCGGCATTTGATTTTCGAGGGGTTTACATGAAACTTCAGAGAAAATTATTCGATTTCCTGGATAAATCACTTTTCGTGTCGGCGAGTATCAAAACTAAAAAATGTTTTGTCGCCCTTCGTTAGTCGTGTTAAGTGTATTCGCGGCGAAAGGCAAAAGTCGAACACACGATACTAAGTTTTCGAACTTTCGTTACTTTCACCATCCGACTCACACGAGAAATGTCGAATTTCGTCTTTCTGTCTTTTTGCCCTCTGGTAGGTATGACACCCAAAAGTAGGACGACAGCTCAAAGTTTTGACTAATACAGATGTTCGTGTGATCGCCTCTAAATTTCGTGATTTCTCCTTCAACATTTCGTTACTTCGTGTATTCGCCTCGAACTCGAAAGTTTGAAGCCGATCATACAGACATATAAGCAGTTTTCGACTTTTCGTGTATTCGTGTCTTTGACATTTCGACCCGCCGACAAGAACAACTATGTAATATTTCTACCTTTCGTGTTTTTGGCACTTCGACCTTTTTTCTTGACGACATGAACACACGAAAAATGGCAGATATCAGCCACCATAGATTTTTGTCCTAAAAGACACCCCGCACCCCTTTTTTTACAAAAACAGTGCTTACTCGGTGACACATTTTTCCATCTTTATCTCACATTACAAGATGTCGATAAAGATATTGAAACAGTGCTCTAACAACTTAGTTAAAGTGCATTTAATTGCTTAACATCCCACGTGCAGCTCCTCGCCCTTACCTGATTTCGTACAACGTAAGTCGAAGCTGCCACCATAACCCTTTATGAAGTGTAAGTAGATTTCCTTAAATGGCTATGATAGGCTTTAGTCAGGGTTACATGCCCTTATTACCATGTTATTTAGTACGACAGACAGGGCTAAACACTTTTGAGATCATTTTCGAAAAAAATATAATTGATTAGTCCGATTGAAAACTTGATTTTCATCAAACAATCAGCTGTTATAGATAAGAGATTGAACTTGAAATCGTAATAATCTGATATTTGACATATTAAAAGAATATCCAAATAACATTTTTACCAAGAAGGAATAATCCGGAATACGTACCATTAAGTTTTGTAACGGTTGCTTCCATTTTCAATGTAAAAAGCCACCTAGAATGTTAGGAAACCTTCAACTGGTGTATTTTTCATTTACTACAACGTACCTATAAATCCCTGAACAGGAGCGAAATTCGCTGATATTTTGGACACATAAGTACATTTTAAAACCTGATTCGAGCAAATACTACTGCTTTAGTAATCCTGTAACAACTTCGGCTTCATATATATTTATATTAATCATTTATTCTATTATTTTAATGTCTAAGAATATTAGATCAAATGTGTTTTACATGGCTTAAAAGTTTAAATTATATTTTCTTACTCGCACACACTTATTTAATAATATTTTCAACCAGATACATGACCATGCACCTTTAAGATTCCAAAAGAAAGCCTCTTCGGTAGCCAAAGAAGGAAAACGTTTTGTAAACACAAGTTCCAGAACGACATTGCCTCTCACTCAAAGAAGTGTAAACAACTTACTTGGTAATTGTCCCTTGCTTTAAACGGTACGTGTTTGTAAATAAATATAGTTCAAACAATCATAGGAGGGATGACTTAAAGCTGCTTAATCACAGTCCAGAGAGGAATACTAAAATGTCTGAGATTTGATTAATATTAATTGTTCTACTATGTAATACTTATAAATGATGACTGACCAGTAACTAGTTTCGTTGAAATTTTGGACTAATAAGTTCATTTTAAGATCAGTTGTGAGAGAATTTTACCAGGTAAGTAACGTTATAACACCTTTTGCGTTAAATATAAATCAAACCTGTATTAGACAAACACCCAAGATAGTGACGAAAGGTAGCTGCTTTACACGGGTCAGGTAAAACGTAGAACAAAAGGTAAGTTTATAGGACAAACTGGCGGTTTAAGACAGGTGGTTGCTTAATGCAGGTTGCTTATATTATCTAAGGCAGATTCAACTGTATTCACTCTTACGTTGAATGTGTAATAATATTTAAACACAACTACTTTCTTTATACATGTATGTCTTCGTCAGTTTAAATTACAAATTTTGATATTTGAAAACACTGAAATTTTTTAGTCCTGTGCCAAAGATCATAAAACTAAAGCTAGATATCAGTCTCAAAACTCAAGCATCTGTTTTGCTGAAATGGTGACCAGTAGCCAAAATCATTAAACTAAAACTGGAGACAAGTCATAAATCTCAAGCTTCGGATTTGCTGAAATGGAGACAAGTCTCAAACCACTATTAACGTTGAACGTTGTTGCTGGTACATGTAGTGGTGGTGATGGTGTTAACCTCTATCCTTTCGGTTAATGACCAAGATTTTCTTTAAGGACAATTATTTCACGATCAAACGCAGTTTCTAATATAAAGAAAACCTTAGCGTAGAATCGCCTAGTCAAGCGCATCCTTAAACTAACCTATACTTAACAAATTCAAACACAGCTGGTAATGTATCTTTTTATTATTATGGCTCAAAGCACAATAGGGGCGCAGTTATATTACCGATTTTAATGGTGTGTCGATTTGAGTAAAAAAAGGGGCTCTGGTTCATCTATAGGCGATAATTAGGCTTGACCTCTGGAGTTATGAACCTTGTTCTCCATGGGATATGGCTTTTACCCATGGGCAAAGTGTAGATTCCGATAAGCCATTATACCCGTGCAGTCTGATCAGGATTTACACAGTTTGCTTTTGGATTTTTTTTAATTATTGCTGATCAAGTAGATCAAGATCCAACTACTGCACCGATTCGCAATGTTTGCACAATTAATAAAAGTCGATTCGATGTAGTGCATGTAAACTGTTAACGTAAACGTTAAGATAACATCATGCAGCCCCTCACCTCCAGACTATATTAATTATTTTGCAGAGAATAACTGCATTTTTTATTAATTTCTCGAGCCATGTCTGTGTTTGTTGTAATGATCTTGTTCTGAATTACACACATCTAGTTCTAATATTGTTTTAGTTTTAGAAACAATTCTAACCGTTCTAACGCGCGATCTAGATGGTACGATGGTGAAACAACGATGTCACGATGATGAAACAACGACGGCACGATGGAGAAAAAACGATGGTACGATGGTGAAACAACGATGGCACGATGATGAAACAACTATGGCACGATAATGAAACAACGATGGCACGATGGAGAAACAACGATGGCACGAAGGTGAAACAACGATGGCACGATGATGAAACAACGATGGCATGATGATGAGTCAACGATGGCATGATGATGAGTCAACGATGGCACGATGGAGAAACAACGATGGCACGATGATGAAACAACGATGACACGATGTAGAAACAACGATGGCACGATGTTGAAACAACGATGATGTTGATGAGTCAACGATGGCACGATGGAGAAACAACGATGGCACGATGGTGTAACAACGATGGCGCGATGGTTCAACCACGATGGTACAATGATGAATCCGCGATATTACATCACGTTTTCACCATTGTACCATCGTACCTTCGTGTTTTTCACCATCGTGCAATCGTGGTTTCACATCGTGCCTTCGCGTTTTCATTATCGTGCCAATGTTCCATCGTGATTTCACCATCTTACCATCGTGCATCGCGGTAAAGGGAAGAAAACTGTTACGTTTGTCCATACGGAACACCGTGCCCAACCTATCCAATTCAATGTAACACGGAAGAAAACGAAAGTTTCCGTTTTCTTCACAAGTAACAATCCTTTCTTTTAATTTTACATGAACGATAACCAAAGTGCTCATTAATAAAACATACTACGTCCTACGTGATACAAAACAGCTTAGAGTAGAGATGTTTTCTTGAGAAAAATTGCCTGAAAGCTAGCACTTGTTGTAAACGTAACACGTTGCTAATTGCGCCTCAGGAAATGTCTAATTCTGTTTAAAGTACAGGCTGTATTAATGTTATTCCAAATATAGTGCAGTCTGAAAATGGCAAATACATATTTCCATTTTGAGCGAATCGTATACAATTTTCGCAAGGGAACTACATTGTTACTGTATGCAAAAGCGGAATACCAGTTATGTACAAAATTTGCAGCCGCTGCATTAACGTTTGTTACCGTTCATGTGTATAAGTAAGAAGATCAACCCTGTATGATAGATCACATTAAGACTTTTTTGAGGTCGGATCATATTTTTTTATGTAAAAAGCACAAGGTGAAACCGCTCTTTCTATGTTTAAATAAAACTCAGAATCAGGCCATACATCTTTATTCAAACAAAATTTGCTCAAACTAACGGATCTCGGTAACACAGCGCTCATCAAAATATTTTACTCAATACCGGGTATTACACAATTTAAAAAAATCCCGAAGTTAAATTAATTTGTAATATCAAACATTATCAAAATGCAGTTAACAATATTTCAGCTTCGAAGTAGACTTTAAAAAAACATAACATCATATACTTTGATAACGCCCGAATCGAGCAAAGAGACTAACAGGCGTGATTGTTTCTCATCAAAGCATACAGTCCATGGTTTCACTATACCATCATTCTTTGTCAGTAGTTCTTGTTGCTCTCGCCCGTCCTCTGATATCAACACTATGTTGTTTGATCCATATCCCGCGATACACAGCTGACCGTCACCTACCCTGCATATTCCTGTCGGGGAAGATAATTTCTTAATCTGCATTTCAGACACACGGCAGTTTAAAGAGCAGGCAGTAGATCCAGGAGCAGATACAATACATTTCTTTTTCATTTTCACGGAAAGAAATACCGATTGACTTTCAAATCCAAATGGATTGTCCTGGATCGACCGTCTGCTACTTGATCTGCCGGTTGACATGTATAATTCCGCGAAGGGTGTATTCTTAAATTTGACCAATTAGCGTCCGTCTACAGTAACTGTTATTGGTCGAACTTACTCTATTTTTCCCCATCCGGAAGTCGTCAATAGAGCTGCAACGTGCATGCTAACAATCAAAAGTTCAGGACTATACGCAGGGACGGGACGGGAAGGGGCGGAGTGGGGTAAAGAGTGTCTGTTCCATTTGTTTTTCTATGCAGTAACGTGTTGTTTTGTTTTTTAAAAACTATTAAAATATGTTTGTAGTGTAAGTGCTGAACGATTTTACTGGTTAGTTCCCCGTCGGTGTTTTATTATCTAACTTGTCACGTACATGACCACATGTTAACGTCGGAAACATACTCCCAGGCTATGTACACATTTATCAAACAATAGTTTAGTTTGTAACGTTATATCATTGATAAATGAATCAAAGAAAAAGGAATATGACCGATTCACCGGGCAGCGAACTCGAGAAGCGCGGGGTCAGTAGTCATGTACAAAACTACTTAAACAAACGGTGAAAGAATAACTTAAAATCGATGCAAAGCAAACATTAAAGTAAATTAAAACACTGACTCATTATAATTATGTGGAAACAACGTGTGAAATAAAACACATTGCATGTAGTAACTCCTTAACTTATAATATCTTTTAACGTAAAGACTGTCGCTTAATGTTACAATATTGGCGCAAGAACGTGTTAGCAACATTCGCGTTACATCGTTTTTCAAAGTCTAATTTGTCATCTTTAGCGTAGAAATTTACTATTATAAAGTCACTTTTTGTGGTTTTTAAGCACCCGATTACTTAAGCAAAAAAACCTTAAATGACCTTATCATATTTCTAAGATAATCGCAGCTTAGACATTGTTAAACAGGGACCGACAAATTCATAAATTTTCTTGTTGCCCACTGGGCAAGTAGAATTTTTATCTGGTTGCCCGGAAAACCGCGCGAAATGTCAATCGTAAAAAAACAGTCTGTTAAGCAACATATAACACATTATAAATTAATGCCAATTTATTCTAATTATAAAATATGCACAGTTGACATAACAACCAAACACCAGAGGTAAATACCGGTAACTCCAAGCTCACACTATTTTTCAAGACACAGATCAAAAGAGAATTGTATACTGTAGCATTCCACTGAATTTGAGTTAATACAGTAACATAAAAATAACATGGATTGTCATCTTAATCTTCAACTCTGAGGTCTTCATCATCTTGGTCTTCATCAGCCTCAGAAGCAACTCGTGCTGGACTTGGTACCACATTCAAACAGTCCTCTGAAAATAACATTAAAAACTTAAAGTGAGGAAAAGAATTTTGAGTTTGTGTTTTTAAATTTTACAAATTTTAAGATAGGAAAATGGATATTTTTTTTTTACTTTTGTTGTGTACATTTAGGCAATGTCCGTGTGAAATGTAATTAATTTCAAAAAATATGTTGGTTCTTGTTGCAAGAACTATATGCCAAAGAACACACACCTAGCATGTTTCAGTTCATGTGATTTCCATTGACATGATTATGATATAATGATTAGTATATATATGATTTTTTATTTTGCAATAGTGGGCTACAAATCTGTAAAAATATTTTCTGTTTTTCATCTCTTTTGTTCATATCATATTTATTTAATGATATTTTAGTTCATACGAATTTGTTTGCGGAGATTTTTGTATTTTAATCAATTTTATAATGAAACTAATTATCTCCCTTTTTACTTTAGACAACATGTATCGCAAAACTAATACCTTCGTATCATAAAACGATCCATTCTAAAATCTAATATTTATTAATTACTGAAAACTGTAAAGCACATACATAAATAAATTAAAGCATTATTTTAAAATTCAACTGAGGAATATTCCGTAGAAAGAACGGATTAGTCAGTAAGATATATAGTTTGGAATAACTCGAATAAAGTAACAAAATTTTGTGAACTACTTGATTAAATCATTGGCAATCAACTTACCTAATCACTTCTCGTCAGAAATTAATTAAGCGCCGTCAAACAACTAAATAACTTTATACACCTTTTTAATTGTAACAATTTGGACAGTTTGTGTAATCACACTGCCGCATGATAGCGCGAGAATCAAAATATCTCGCGATAAAGATGGTACCGATTGTTGTGAAATGTAGGCGGGTAAAGTGGTGCATATTAATCAAGGATTAACGTTGATTGGACGATTTTTATGCAGGTAGGCAGTGCTGAATTATACGGTTCGTCGGTTATCTGATGATTAGCGAAAGTCGCATATTGCTGTGAGAATTTTGTTTATTTGGCAACTTGATTTAATTACCACCCCGGGCAACTAATTATGGATTTTAATCGTTGCCCGGCGGACAAGCTTGTTAAAATTTTACTGGCCCGGCAGATCAAAGCTGGTTGCCCGCGGGCACCGGGCAAAGGATTTGTCGGTCCCTGTTAAAGTTGAACCTTGGTTAATGTGTGATTGTGACTTGAACACTACCATTAATAGACATAAGTAATAAGCATTACTGCCCATGAACAGGCTCAATCAAACCGAGCCTGCAGTACTTTCATATTTGTCGTGTTCGGTGTCTTTCAAAGTTCCCTTTTCATCTATATAAATAACACATTATATTTAACAAAATATATAATTTATATATTTATTATTATTATTATTATTATTAATATTATTATTATTTTATCTACAGGAAAATGTATAATAAATAATCATCATTGTGTATCTAATATTATATGATTACATCAAAAACTAAATATATAAGTCGATCTGTTCCAGTTTATGATATGAAAAAGATTCTGTCTGCTTCTTTGTTCTGTCTGCTTCTTTGTTCTTTCTGTTTCTTTATTTAATATATTTTTGGATCTTTTTCGCATTCACCCCGTGCTTTATACTTCTCACATTTTCAATTTCAGTATAAAGCTGTTCTTTTAGCTGACGAAGTTACGAAGATCTAATGTCAGTATGATATCAAATCATGCAGTTTAGGCGGCGGGACTTTTGTTGTGAAAAAAAAACTACAGCACAATTTGAACCGGGATTTCTGGGTTTCAAAAGACAAAAAAAATTTAGAAGAATCAGGCCATAAATCGTTAGGCCAAACAAAAAAATAGTTTCGTTTCCGGTCTCCTTGAAAAATAAAAGAGGGTAGGTAGGTAGGATTATTTTTTTATTTTTTTTTAATTTTTTTTTTAGAAGTGTGATAGAATCATGAGCATGGAAGGCATCTGATTATATATATACATTTATATATAAATATATAGACACCCTTTCTTCTTTATGCACCTATTGGCTGTTAGTCACCCTCTGTAGTACTGTATGCTTGTCTGCTTGTAACATAGGTCTTTTGTCATGCTACTATAGTAACATAACTGCATGGTGAGTGGGTAAAGGATTGTGTTCATCAAGAAGAATGCAATACATAAGGGTTCCACTATAAGAATATTGGTAAAAATCAATACCTAGTGTTGGTTTTTAATTCATATCTTTAAAATGGTTTAACTGATATTTTTACAAACTACATATAATAAAAGAGGATAAAATTATCTTTCCATTGATGTAAATGATATATTTGTGATTTATATAATTTTCCTTTAATCAGAGTTTAAAAGCAATACACAATAGAAATTTCCGGTGAATTTCTAATAGTGTCCGACTGCACATAAACTAATGCATAGGTCTCGCGCCATACCGTTTGCGGGTTATTTAATTGCATTGAATATTCATAAAATTAATTTAACCAATAAAAAAAATAAGGCGCTACAACCCTTATGTTGACTTTTTTCCGTACGTTAACAAACAAAGAAGTTATGGGAGCCCAAAGTCTAGCTCAGTTTTTGCATCATCCAAGCGGCTGACAGGTAAAAGTCATATACCATAAAAAATCTAAGCTTTCCTCTTTAAAATGATATACTGGACATTACTTTTGGTTATTATTTAGTACTGTGCATCCGCCGATGAAATAGGTCATGTCGGCAAAAACGAGCGACTCGCTTGCCGAGTCGGCGTCCGCCATATTGGAAACCTGACCCGATAAATTTTTACATCAATTTTACCGATGAATTTCAGTCTGCAGTTCCTTATCCAAAAATAATACATTAAAGATGTTAGTTATTATTATATTTGAACGTAAATGTTGTAATTTTTTTTTTAATTTGCATTTGTATGTTTAAATTGACTGTTTTCATATCGGGCACATGCTGATTTCTCGGTAATTTTTGCTCGAAGATTTCTGACTTTTAAGACAGATTTTGGCGAAATATTTGTATGTTTTTATGAAAACTGTCGATATTCTGTTGAGGATTAATATTTTTGGTTGATAACTGTCAATTATTTGCTTAAATGAAGCTAAACAAAAAAAAATTCGATCTTTTTGTAAATTACCCCACCCACTTATATGGCCAATACAGACGCCATCGTCAACATTGGCGCCGCCATTTTGAATTACTAAACAGCCAATGAAATAGCCGGATTCGAAATGAACGGAAAGTGATAAAACTAAACGAAAGAAATGGATAAAAACTACCGAATTTGCGCAACAGAGTTTCCTTTTCCTCCCTTAAACCAATAAAAAGTTTAGGGTCGGGACCAAAATTAGAGGGTCGGTCGGGCGACCGGAAACGAAACTATTTTTTTGTTTGGCCTTAAAATAAATTGTACTAACTAACAAATTTATGCAACATAGCACGCATAAAAACTTTTACTCATTACATTGTTTAAAAAAATCATGTAGTTAAATAAAGTTTTAATATTGAATAGTATCAAATGTAGTAGATAAAATTTCAGCCTGAAAGTAGACTTTTTAAAGAATAACATCAAATACTTTGATAATGTCGGATCCTTCCAAACGGACGATCAGGCGAGATTGTTTCTCATCAAAGCATACAGCACATGGTCTCACTATACCATCATTCTCTGTCAGTAGTTCTTGCTGCTCTCGCCCGTCCTCTGATGACAACACTATGTTGTTTGATCCATGTCCCGCTATACACAGCTGACCGTCTCCTACCCTGCACAATCCTATTGGGAAATATAATTTCTTGATCTGCATTTCAGACACAAAATAACCGGGCATGCTTACTCTCATCAAATTAGTTTTACAAAAGTCACTGAAAAATAACTCATCTCCTGTTGCTGATATGCACTGTGGCCGGTTTAATCCTTCATTGAATGTCCTCAACAAGACTCCGGTCACCTTCACCCCCCTCTCTGTCTCCACCACAGGTCACGTAAAGCTGACCACGCACACAGGTTATACCTCGGCAACAGTCTCCTACAGGAAATGAGGTTCCCAGTCTGAGCGGCTGCTGGGACACAAACTGGACTTTCTTATGATTGGTCAGTGTCACAGCAAGGCGTGTACTGTCTACCTCACATAGACAGACTGGTTTATCAGGCATGTCGAGATGTTTCATCACAGCATACGAATCATCTAATTTCTTGATACGTTTGTTATCATAATCAGTAATGACAACACTTCCACTTGTAGTTAGACAAATGTCTGAAATCAAACATTTCGACTTGTCGGACTGCATACGGACACTGAAATCACCATTATGACTTGTCGAATCAGCGGAGAGGATTTCTGAAATACGACCAAGCGAATTTTTGTCTGGTGTTAACAACTTCTTAATATCGCTGCTTGGTAACAACTTCATTGACCTTACTCCGTTGTCAGTACGTAAACTGTTAAATGTATGTTCGTGTGTTTGCAAAGAAGAATTCCCTCTTTTCAGCTGAACAAATAACTCTGCCTCGTTCGATTGTTTAGCTTCTTGTATATTCTTCTGACTTGTTTCTATAGAAGCTTTCATGTTGAGGAGGGTGTCTACGCACTGATTGGTTGACTTTAAATAGGCGTCAAACTTCGAATTCACGTCGTCCACGAGAGCTTTTTCCATTTTATCGATCTTGTCGTTGATCTGTTTCCGAAGGGTCCGTATCTCTTCCAGCAATCTGTCTTTCTCATGCTGAAGATGTTTCAGGTGGTCTTGTTTTTGTTGTTTTAGTTGTTGAAGTCGTGTCGAGAGATGTTGTAGCTTGGTTTCCAGGTCGGATATTACTTTTCCTGATTGTGTTCCCTTTGTCAGGTCGGGAATGTACTTTACTTCCTGGCATCCGCTGTAAATGACAAAATTAATTAATTATTGCAAAACGTTTTATGTGTGTTGCTCTGTAATAGTTTTCTAATTATTGTTAGTGCATATAATTATGCATATTAAAAAGTGCATGCATGTTAGTTTCATGACTTACTATAATTATTTAACATTTTATTTTGTCAAATGTGTGTAGCATGCAGAGGATAAAGAATTTCATTTTACACGAGCAGAAGCTTACTGTAAAGCGCCAAATATTCTTGGGGAAATTTTGTTAACAAGGACAAGAAATATAGTTTAAATTGATATATATTTTCTTACTAGAAAAAGACTGAAAGCTTGTGATTATACTTTCTCAATCCTAAAATATGCAAATGGTGTTAACCAATCGAATACGCTTTTTCCTCGTTTTCGCGTCTATGTGAAGTAATGAACTAGCTAATTTTCCAGACACGAGTGTTAATTGAACTACACATTTCTGCCCACCCCGCAAGGATACGGATAGAACACAAGTCAAAAAATACAATGTATACATGAAAACGGTGCACATGTCATCTATCCCAAATGATGTGTACATTATATGACGGTTTGCATGGAACCTTCAATCCAGAAGAAGTTTACAAGAGAAAAGTTTGTTTTTTTTTAATATGAGAGGTAATTAGAATATCCCTCCCCCACCCTAATCCCAAAACTTTTTTGTTGCTTTGAGTTTAGTAAAGAAACAATGAGAACACACTTGGGGGATATCCCTTCATCCTCAATATTTTATTTTTGTATCGCCTTCGATAGAAGATAAACACATATGGATTCTATTATCCAGCGGCGGCGTCAGGCGGAGGCCGCGGCGTCCGGTAGTCACAAACTTCAATTGAATGTTGCTTAGAACTGAAAATGCTTGTCCTTTTAACTTAATACTTAAAATTTTGAAATAAATAACTGGCATAAAAATAGCCATGTTTTACGTTTAACTCTTTGAGTTCTACAGTAATACACCATTCAAATGACTTTTAATGAAACCTAATGTTGCTTATAACTTTCAGTGTTTGTCCTATTACTAGTAACTTAATACTTGGAATATATCTTCGGTATGAACAAAGTCTTCTGTGGCAATAAGAATGACAACTTCTATTTGATTATACTTCTTTAGTTATACATCTTTCATATGATGTAAATAAAATATAATGTTGCTTATATCGTTAAAAGTACTTGTACTCGTGTGATTAACTAATACCTGGAATATACCTTTGGCATGAACAATGCCATCGGAGACAAAAAAAGACAACAAGAAAGACGATACCTGTTTGATTAGTTTTGACTTGTGCCCTTTTTGAAATAACATTAAATTATGAAACTTAATGTTGCTTATTCCCTCGTAAGCACTCGTCCTATTACCTAATATTTCTTGTAATATAGTATCTGCATAAACCAAGTCATCTGTGACAACAAGTATAAAGAAACTCCTATTCCACATTTTTTAGTTTAAACAGCTTTACTCTGAAAATTATTGTTGCTTGTAGCGGTGACTGTGTCCATTCAACGGGAATGAACAAAGCTTATTCTGAAAACAGCTTTTTCTGATAACTGATACTGACTTTATTAAATATGCATTTTTAACTGACTAACTACAAAAAATATTATTGGGGCTTATTACTTTAAATACTCATAGGATTAATACATGAAAAAAATAATCTGCATGAACAAAGTTTAATTCTGACAAAGAGAATGATACTTCCGGATTTATTTTTAGTTATGCCCCCCTTTAAATAATAGCATTAAAATTAAACATAACGTTGCTTATAACCTGGAACGTATTTGTCTTTTGACACAATAATTGGAATATGGTGTCTGCTAACCAACGTTAAATCTGTTTGGAGTTTCGCCACTTTTAAACAGCAGGCGACACCAATGTTACTAGGAACACCAGTTTTTAAAAAAGATAAAGTAAGAGGGCATCCAGCCCATGCACCACTACCCTAACAAAAGGAATTTAAACAATAGTTTTGGGGGTGTACCCCTTCACCTACCCCACACACATACGCATAAACCACCACCAAAAGAATTAACAAAATGACAAAGTAAAACAATACTCATTCCCTCAACTCCAACAACAAAAATATTTTGTTGGTATGAGTTTTTAAGAAAAAAAAGGCAAGTTAGTAGCCTATCCGCACATCTCCCCACCCACCCTGCAAACAGTTGGTTAGAGATGAATAGTAAAAAGAAACCTGACCCAATCCGCCCCAATTTAAAACAGCATTTGTAAGCTTGAGATTTGAATGAAGAAAAACACCCATTGAATAGTTATTTGCCCCAAATAACAGAAGGAATGAACTGCCGATATTGAGCTGCTTTATAATCATTGATAATTCATAATACGTTGATAATACAATGTCCCCTGGTGATATAGGCAGATCAATTTTGAAAACGAAAGTAGACTTACATAGTTTGCACACAAGTGTTTACATGTAACATATATACATCGTGTAATCCCTAACTAAAATTTTGCATAAGTTTTATTCTTGTTTTGAGTAAAGATTATCCATTATGACTAATGACAAAGGGCAATTAGAGTGTTTTTAAATCGAAAGTAGAATATTTGTTTCTGGCCTGTGGATCTACATGTACTGCTATAAAAGCAGAACAGTCAACACTGTCGTGACGAGTGAATTAAAACTCCACCAAATTCCCTCCGTGTTTGTCACACTTTAAGTTAGGATTATAAATTATGACTAGAGTGAATTTATCCTGCTTTTTGAAATCGAAAGTAGAATATTTGTTTCTCACCTGTGATCTACGGCTATACAAGCAGAACAACCAACACTGTCGTGACGAGAGCAGTATAAATCCACCAACTTTCCTCCGTGTTTATCACATCTCTGGGACGGCAGATCTGGTCTTTTCTGTCCTGTTTGGGAACTGAGCTTGTCCGTAATCTGATGACTTCTCATTATGGCGAACCTGTTATGATGCGTAAGGCAAGCGGAACACAGGTTTTCGTCACACTCCACGCAGTACTTTTCGGCAGCGACGTTCTTTCCGTCTTTGGCGCAGGGGGAACACGGGAAGTCATTCCAGTCATCAGATCCGTGCCTGAGAGTATCGCTGAGTTTTCTTCCGTCAACAGCCATGTTTGTTTTTTCACTTCCCCTTATGATAAGGAGGTAGTAAAGAGTTTGTAGCCGTAGATGCGAATTGGCCCCAAATTTGAAGATAAGAGGTAAGTGGGCAAACTGTAAGCTTCATGACACTTTAAAATATGTTTAGATGCTATATTTGCAGTTTCACATCTGTAGCTAGGATCCCCAAAAATTGTCTGACATGCTCTTTTTGACCTTGACACTTTCAGTGTGAGGCAGGTGCTTGGAAATGCGAAACTAATGGGTGTCCCTAAAATACGTAAAGTATACTTTATGCCGTAAGGAGGCGTAAAGAGGCGTAAAGTATTATAAACCCGACGTAAAGTATTATAAACCCGGCGTAAAATATTGTGAACTCGGCGTAAAGTGTTATGAACTATGTATTGGGCAAAGTATTATTTAAAATCAAGATCCCTAATGATCATTCCAGTATTCATAATGTCAATAAATAAAAAATAATAGAACACCCAGATAAATTTTATTATAAACGCGGCATAAAGTGTTATAAACCCGGCGTAAAGTATTATGAAATATGTATTAGGCAAAATATTATTTATATTGAAGATCCCTAATAATCATTCCAGTATTCATAATATCAATAAATCAAAAATAATAGAACACCCAGATAATTTTTATTATAACCGCGGCATAAAGTAGTCTAAACCCGGCGTAAAGTATTGTGAACTCGGCGTAAAGTATTATGAACAATGTATTAGGCGATGTATTATTTATAATCAAGATCCCGAATGATTATTCCAGTATTCATAATGTCAATAAATCAAAAATAATAGAACACCCAGATAATTTTTATTATAAACGCGGTGCAAAGTATAAATGTTTCTCAGAGTTAGAGAGAATTAAGAGAGACAAACCAAAGTAGGTATATTTTCATCAACACTGTACTCATATATTTTTCTACACTATTTGACAATTGATTAAAGCAGCTCTCTGCTCTATTTATAATCGTTTTCATTCGACGTTAATTTTCTTTATTTATATGGACGATGAGCTAATGATAATATTATGAAATATTTTATTACAGTAATAAATAACAAGAGCCGTCAGAGACGGGTTATGCTCCCCAACGCCGCTTTGTCACAAATACTTTTTTGTTAGAACAGGAAGAATTTGTAAGAAAGATATTGTATTTGAAAGTTTCCTTTACGATTCAAACAGAAAGCATTTTACAATATTGTAAAAAAATAAGACAAAAAAAAGAGAGAAATTTCAAAGGGCACTAACTCAAAAATGAATAAAGCAAGAGTTATGGTTCTTGTGCATTGCACTGCTCCACATTGAGATCATTCTACTTATGAAGTTTCAAGTTCAGAAAATTTTATACTTTGTGAGATATGCACCAGATAAAACTAAGTAAGAGAAATTTCAAAGGGAAATAAATAAAAAATCAATAAAGCAAGATTTATGGTTCTTGTGCACTGCACTGCGCCTCATTGAGATCTATCTACTTATGAAGTTTCAACTTCCTAACTCTTATACTTTGTGAGATATGCCCCGGACAAAAAGTAAGTATGGTAAATTTCAAAGGGCATTAACTCTATAATGAATAAAGCAAGAGTTATGGTTCTTGTGTGCTGCACTGCTCCTCAGTAGTGGTATTCTGAGGGTCCCCCCACGATATTTCTGCTCAGAGACGATATTTTTGCTCTAAAGGGAGACTCCGAGACACTCGCAGACTTCCAGGAATTTCGGTGCCAATCCAAAAATGATAGTTTTGACTTCTATGAACTCACCCGAGTTTAATACACCAGTCTGCGACTATTTCTGAAACTCTCGCAGACTTCCAGGAATTTTGGTACCAATCGAGAATGACATTTTTGACAAATAAGTGTAATGTAATGGGGAAATTATATTTATAATTTTTAGCGTCGTATTATAGATTATTGAGGTACTCTTAAATTTAAAAAGTTTTTTTTATTTATATTCTTAAAAGGTTTTATGATTTTATTTAATTAGGTTTCTTTTAAAAAAGTTTAAGTATTCATCATATAAGGTTATAAAACATGCGTCATTCATTTATCAAACTGTCAAATGACTTTTGTTTATAGGTCATTTTCATGTATTAATTACTTGCTTTACAAAGTTCCCTTTTCATCTATTTCAATATCACAGTAGCGTTGTTTGTGCCGTGTGGCGGCTGTAAAAAGTCTCCCCGTACATTCAATCAGTGCTGTTATCAGTTACGTCCTTTGAAGGTCGGCTGAGCACGATACTTATGTACTATGTTTATGGTACTTCTAAAATTCCTTTTGTTTTAATATTTCGGCCAGTTTATAGATAGGTGGTTTCAATATCCCAGCCAATATAGATTTGGATATTGTCCAATCACCCCCAAGAATATACTTCCTGGTTTTTAAATTTTGCCTTTGGCGTAGTCTGTGATATGCAGGATTTATATTCTAAGATCCCCTGTCAAAATTCTATTCTGTTTAGTTCCGCCCATTGTTTTCTCGTTTAGGGCAAACCCATTCTTTTATCTGGGGACCATACGCCGCTGAACATGGAATGGTATTAATCTGAAAATACCTCATTGAAGGTTCCATGTTCACCGCCATATGCATACCATCGTTTGGGATGGATCGAAATTTTACTATTTAATGGTACTCCGGAAACTAATACATTTCTGGCTCTGCCTTCAGTTTAACTTGCAATTCTCAAGGGGCATACAAACAAGTGTGATTAGTGCAAAATCGAGGTGGTTATGGTATATTTTGAGTATGATTTAATGAATCAGTAGGGATTTTACCATGTGTGAGTGGCAAGCATTTATTTTGGTCATTGGCAATAAGAAAGCTGTGAACTGATGAATGTTTGAAATTTTGCCTCGTCGGCCGACCAGTTTTCACGACCAGAATGTGAAAGTTAATGGTGCTTAAAAATCAACTGATATGTTTTGAATATAATTTTGCTTTGTTTTCATAAACTGTATGTCATTGTGATGTCAGTTATGTGCTCTTTCTGTTTCAGGTATGTGCTAGTAGGGAGCAAGTGGACTTGTCGTGTCGGCTGTGATTCTCTGTTTTGCGATATATCAGATTAACCGTTTTCTGCCACCTAAGATAGTCTCATTCATCCGGGCTCTCTCATATATACTACAAGTTTTCGCTTTACAAAAATCTAGTAGTCGTTAGCATAACCTTTTAATATGAACGACAATGAAATTAAAGCGTATTATTACCATACGCCCGCCGAAGACGATACGTAATTTGGGCTCATCCAATGCAGGCAAGTTAGCTGACGGCTTCATGATGTTTGTCCGGAGCGTCACGCTGAATTTTCTACTGTCGAAAGAAATGTTGGTTTTTCACTCAAACATATACGATAAAGATAGTATCAGTCATCCTGGCACTCTTATATAGCGTCAGTCAATGTGATGTACTATCAGGCTCTCTGATGTACTGTCAGTCACTCTGATACTATCAGTCACTGTAATGGTAATATCAGTCACGTCACTCTGATGTACTATCAGTCACGCTGATGTACAGTCAGTCACGCTGATGTAATATGAGTCACTCTGATTAACTATTGGTCACTCTGATGTACTCTACTCCGACATACTTTCAGTCACTCCGATGTACTATCAGTCACTCAGATATACTATCAGTCACTCCGATGTACTTTCAGTCACTCATATGTACTTTTAGTCAATCCGATATACTATCAGTCACTCCGATATACTTTCAGTCATTTCAATGTACTATCAGTCACTCCGATTTAATGTCAGTCATTTAATTGTACTTTCAGTCATTCCGATATACTATCAGTCACTCTGATGTTCTATCAGTCACTCTGTCAGTCATTCTCATAATGATACTCTCAGTCTCTCTGATGTACTTTCACTCTGATGTACTATCAGTCACTCCGATATACTTTCAGTCACTCCGATGTACTATCAGTCACTCCGATCTACTGTCAGTCACTCCGATGTTCCTTCAGTTACTCAGATGTACTTTCAGTCACTCCGATATACTATCAGTCACTCCGATGTACTATCAGTCACTCCGATCTACTGTCAGTCACTCCGATCTACTGTCTGTCACTCTGATGTACTTTCAGTCACTCCAATGTACTACCAGTCACTCTATTGTGCTATTAGTCACTCTGATGTGCTTTCAGTCACTTTGATTTACTGACGGTCACTCTAATATACTATCAATCAAGTATTTAGTAACAAAAACACAAAAGGTCGATACCACGTTTATTTGTCGTGTGAGTTCGGCTTTTTATTTTCAAGGAGTATACACTAAACTTCGGAGTCAATTATTCGATTTTCCGGATTAATCACTGTTTGTGTTGGTGGGTAACAAAACTTCTTGTCGCCTTTCTTTAGTCCTGTTCAGTGTATTCGCGAAATGCAAAGGCGAACACACGATAAATATTTTTTTTCGAACTTTCGTTACTTCGACCCTCCGACTCACACGAGAAATGTCGAATTTCGTCCTTCCGTCTATTCGCCCTCCTGTATGCATGGCACCCAAAAGTAGGATGACAGCCTAAAGTTGTGACACTCATTCAACACCCCCACCCCCACCCCCGACACGAAAGTTGATTAATACAGATGTTCGTGTGATCGCCTCTGAATTTTGTTATTTCTCCTTCAGCATTTCGTTACATCTTGTATTCGCCTCGAACTCGAAAGTTTGAAGCCGAACACACAGACAAATAAGCAGTTTTCGACTATTCGTGCGTTCGTGTCTTTGACATTTCGACCCGCTGACAAGAACAACTATGTATTATTTCGACCTTTCGCATTTTCGCCACTTCGGCCTTTTACATGAACACGCGAAAACGTCAGATATCAGCCTACGCCGCACCCACTTTTTTTCGACACAAACAGTGCATATTTGGTGACAGAGTTTTCCATCTTTACCTCACATTCATGCAAGATACATACAAGATTACATCATGTAGATAAAGATGTGGACACAGTGTTCTAACTACTTAGTTATATTGAATTTAGTTGCTTAACAAGCCAAGTTAAGCATTTCTGAAGCAGACTCCTCGCCCCATAACTAATAGTGTACAACGTAAGTCGAGGGTGCCACCAGAAGTCCAGAACCATTTATGAAGTGTAAGTTGATTTACTTAAATGGCTATGATAGGCTTTAGTCAGGATTATATGCCCTTATTACATGTAACATGTTATTTGAGACCATTTTCGAAATAATAGAAATTGATTAGTCAGATGAAATACATAATTTGTATAAACCAATCCACTGTTAGAGAGTAAAAGTGAACGTGAACTCTTAATAATTTGGTCCTGTGCATATTGAAAGAATGTCAAAATAATATAAATACTATTTACCAAGGAAGAATAATTACGGCATATGTACCAGTAAGTTTTGTATCGGTTGCTTCCCTTGTCAATGTAAAATATTTAAAGCTGCCTAATATAGTTACTTATAGATAACTTCAAGCAATTTGCATTTACTACTATGTACCTATAATATCACTGAACAAAGCAAATTTTGATGAAATATTGGACTTATAGGTACATTTTAGGACATGTTGTGAGCGAATATAACAGCGTTAGTAACCCAATAACAACTTCGACTTTATAATTAAATTTATTCATTCTAATCATTTACTGCGTTAGAATATTGCATCGCATTCACATTTTAGATGTCTCTTAAATATAAATTATAATTTTCTTAATCGAAAATACTTTTTTTCCAGATACATAACTAGACACTTTAAAGATCCCATAATAGCATCATAGATAGCCATATGAAATGAAACTTTGTGTAAGTACAAGTTCCAAGAACGACAATGCCTCTTACTCAACGAGATGTAAACAACTTATTTGATAATTGTCCTCCTTATATAACACTAGATGTTTGTAAATAACGATAGTTCAGACCATATCAGAGGGAAGACTTAAAGCTGCATATTCACACTCTATGGTTCAATACTTCCGAGATGTCGTTAATATATATTGTACTAATAATACCAATCAACGACTGAATAGAAGCAAATTTCGTCGAATATTTGGACTTAGTACGTTTTAAGATCAATGGTGAGTGAATTTTACTGCGTTAGTAAAGCTATAAATCCTTTGCCTTTAAATATACAGTCAAACCTGCATGAGGCAACCACACAAGGGAGTGACGAAAGGTAGCTGCTTTACAAGGGCGGCTCTTAGAGACAGGTAAAACGTAGAACAAAATGTCAGTTTAGGACATTTTCAAACTGGCTGTTAAAGACAGGTGTTTGCTGAATGCAGGTAGCTTCTAAAGCGGGTTCAACTATATTCACTCTTACGTCGAATGTGTAATAATATTAAACCGAATAACTTTCTTTACATGTTTTTTGAAATGGTATGGTATTTTATGGTATGGTATACATGGAATGGTATTAATCTGAAAATACCGAATTGAAGGTTCCATGAATACCCTCGTTTGGGATGGATCGAAATTGTACTGTTTATTGGTGGTATAAATATTGAGTTGCGCTCAACCCAGGGCTACGCTGCGCGGGTAGAAATATGCATTTCCATTACTGACCATGAACAGGCTCAATCAAACCGAGCATGCATTATTTTCGTATTTGTCGTGTTCGATGGCTTTCAACGTTCCCCTTTTCATCTATTTTTACAGTTTAAATTACAAATTTTGATATTTGAAAACACTGAATTGTTTAGTCCAGATACGTGAACATGCACCTTTAAAGTAACAAGTTGCAAAGGTAACTATCGATCAACGTTGCGATGTGTATAACATGTTGTAATTCACTGTCGAATACAAAATTTCAAACTGGTTTCCAACCTCAGCTTTATAACCTTTAGTCCAGATACGTGAACAGGCACCTTTAAAGTAACAAGTAGCAAAGGTGGTATCGATCAACGTTGCGATGTGTATACCATGTTGTTATTATATAACTCTCTGAACAGCTTTTATAAACCTAGGGGATTATTTATGAATTTGATATTTACAAAACCAGACTAGGATTGGAAACAATCTGCAAATGACAAAATAATTATCAAGGTTTAAATTACCAGATATCATTCTTTCTCAATGAATATTGCTCTTTTTTCAGCAATATTCATATATTTACTAGATGACATTTAATTCTCAAAAGTTCTAAGTCGCACTTTTATAAATTCAATATCTCGAAAAAAACTTCGAATGAAAAACCGTCTACAAAATCATAAAACTAAAACTGGAGACCAGTCACAAATCTCAAGCATCGGATTTGCTAAAATGTAGACAAGTCTCAAACTGCGGTTAACGTTGGACGTTGTTGTTGGTAGTGGTGATGATGGTGGTGATTATGGTGATGGTGTTAACCTCTCGCCTTTCGGTTAATGACCAGGAATTTCGTTAAGGACGATTATTCCACGATCAAACGCGGTTTCTAATACAAAGAAAACATTAGTGCAGTATCGCCTAGTCAATAGCATCCTTGAACTAACCTATACTTAACAAATTTAAACACAGCAGGTAACGTATCCATTTATTATTTCGGCTCAAAGCACAGGGGCGGAGTTATGTTACTGACTTTAATGGTGTGGCGATTTTAAGTAAAAATAAAATAAGGGCTCTGGTTCATCTATAGGCGATAATAAGGCTTGACCTCTGGAGTTTCGAACCTTGTTCTCCATGCGATACATTGTATGACTTTAATCCCATTGGCAAAGTGTAAATTCCGATCAGCCGGCATACCTGTTCAGTCTGATCAGGATCTACACTGTTTGCCTTTGGATTTTGGAGTTATTTAATTATTTTTGAACAAGTAGATCCAGATCCGACTGAACTGATGTACACTGGTCGCACATGTAATCAATTTAAAGCCATCTCCATGTAGCCGGCAAGTACATGTAAGTAGACGAAACTGTGAGGATAACATCATGAAGCCCCTGACCTACAGACTATTATAATTAATTACATTTAACATTACATGTATTACTAAGTAGACGAAACTGTGAGGATAACATCATGAAGCCCCTGACCTACAGACTATTATAATTAATTACATTTAACATTACATGTATTACTAAGTAGACGAAAATGTGAGGATAACATCTTAAAGCCCCTGACCTACAGACTATTATAATTAATTACATTTAACATTACATGTATTACTAAGTAGACGAAACTGTGAGGATAACATCATGAAGCCCCTGACCTACAGACTATTATAATTAATTACATTTAACATTAAATACGTTTTTTATGTTTTTTCTTAGGCCATGTCTGTGTTCGTTGTAATGGTCTTGATCTGGATTACACACTACTAGTCCTAATATTGTCATAGTTTTAGGGAAAGAGGGAAATCTCGGTAACAATTTTGTCATTTTTTCTCATGGGCGACCAGTGTAGATCCAGGTAAGTCGGCACATTCATGCCATCTAATTATAATCTCAGCTATTTTATTTTAGATTTGTCAGGTTATTTCTGACAAAGAAGTTACTAGTGTAGTCTACACTGTGTAGATATCCGGATCAAATAGCAAGAATGTACCAGCTGATCTGGATCTACACTGGTGACAAAAGGGATCAAACTCGTATATACGGAGTTAAGGGTTTCTCGTTTATATGGAGTAAAGGGTTAAAGTCCCACACACCGGATGGAGAGTTATACTGGCACTGACTGGCCAATATAGTATACAATGATGTCATCATTTACGTAATGTAATGATATGAAAAAGGAAGAGATTTAAGGAGTGGAACATGTGTAAGAGCATGTGCGTAACGTTTAAAGGTTAACAATCTCAGAGTATTTTTCATTCTAATAATCATTCATAAATAGTTTTAAAAATATTAAGAAACTGTATTTTATATACGTTTCCAATGTATCAATAATTACTTGAATGCAAAATTAATTTTCTTCTTGAGTTTATAACTCGGTTGCAAAACCATGCTTTTACGAAATGCAACCAGCTTCGTTTCGTTCCGACTGTTTTGCTATCGTGGTTAAAACAAGTACTGTAATAACTAGCCTGGATTCAAGTCGATGAAGTATTTTATTTTTATTAATTCTCCAACTGATTATCTGGAGCCAGTCTACATCTCTATCTGAACTTCAGACATCTCTCTCAATGCAGTATGATAGAAAATAGACTGGCTACAGTAAAAGTCTGTTATGATGTATAAAAATTAAATAAAAAGAAAAAAACTAATTATCAGACTAGTGGCTAGTCTATGTAATAACATGTAAACAAAGCCATGGTCAACTCCGCACAGAAGAAAGATCGGGATACCGGTATCTCAAGCGTTTTGGGGGTCGATTGTTAAAGTTTTACGCAAGAATCTTGCCTAACTATGGAAAGAAAAGACAAAAACATTCCCATTACGTTTCGGTCACTGTGGCAAACTTGTCGAGCGTTACGTGGTTGCCTAACCAAGCAGGCGGTTATGTGTTCAAATCCTGATCAAGACTCGGAGTTTGTAATTCAATTGACATTGTAATAATGTTTCCAATCACATATGTACTATTTCATTCCAAGCAAGAAAGAAATCAGTTTTTCACGTCACAAAACTAAGTGGGTCTCTTCGCAAAGAGCCAAGTAATGGCACATATATTCCCTGTGTCTAACACCGTTCACATGCCTTGATGAAATAAGAAGGCGGACAAGGACGTTTAGAATTTAACTACAGGTATCTGTTAGTGATACAGTTGTGTACTTTAAAATGAAATTGACCTTAAATTAAAGACAAAACAAGTCTAGATTTGTTCGATTGATAAAAAGAATTTAACCTCGTCTATGTGTTAATCGGTCAAGAATGTAGTAAACCATAAAAGAAACGACTCTTAAGAATAATAAGAAGTCTAGACGAGGCACTAGTTTAAATAATATAGGGTTTTTATTACTTTTGTTTATGGCGCAGTTTCATGCTCATTATAGCTAGTATGTTTCTTGCTTTTATTCTTTTTAAAGGATCAAATGTTATTGTTGTTGTTTTTGTTGTTGTTGTTTAAAGCTGGAAATATACCATCGCCTGTGATCCAGGCTAGCAGAAATCATACTGGTCTCCGGTAAGCATGCATTTATAAGTTACCTGTATATACAGGGATCAGACAACATCCATTCATAGGATTATGCACACATACAAAAAACTCTATTACCATGGAGACTTTAAGAAACGAAGCTCCAGTGAGTGCCCCCAGTCATATAAATTAAATCGGCATGTAGACAAAAATGTTAAAAGATTAACCATAAGGCGTTTCTTTTGTTCTGGAGTATATCTGTCTCGAGTCATGGCGTAAATTTACTCACTTCATACCTCATATCATTAAACGACATCAACTCGCAACCGAACCTAATTAATAAACTTATGAACTCTATAACGAGTAAATACATGTATGTTTTTATCTGGTCCCGGAAACCAGTCTCAAATTTCAAGCATCGAACTCAGGGCTGAAGATTATGGAACTGAGACTGGAAACCAGTCTCAAATCTCAAACATCTGATTGGTTGAAAAGGCGACCAGTCGCCATTTCAGCCAATCAGATACTTAAAATTTGAGACTTGTTTCCAATATAAGTTTTTATCTGGTCCCAAGGTTATTAAACTGAGAATGGAAACAAGTCTCAAATTTCAAGCATCTGATTGGCTGAAATGGCGACTGGTCGCCATTTCAGCCAATCAGATGTTTGAGATTTGAGACTGGTTTCCAATCTCAGTTCCATAATCTTCAGTCCTGATTACGACAGGCTGTGTTCACAGGCGCTTCACCTCTGCTTAACCCTTTTGTTAGCGCTGATACAACAAAGTATCTATCTATTAGGAAAAATATGGGCGGCCAACACCGCCAAACATGAATAAGTTAATTTAATTTAAAGAATTTTGGCATAATTCAGACCATACTCATTCAACTCGTATGACCATTTAACTTAATTCGATGCATTTTCATTTAATTCGGTGCAAAACTTTGCTCAGTACGACAAACTTCCAATCAATCCGAACGAGCTCCATTCAAACAAGTGCACAATGTCATTTAATTTGAAGGGAGTTCTTTCAAAACAGAGTATAATAATTCAAAACAAACATCTTTGTGTTTTAATTCAGTATAATATCTTTTAAAACTATGAAGCAGAACATTTAATTATAGCAAATCCCTTCTCATCCGATATCATTTAATTCAAAGCAATGCTTCACAATCCAATATAATTCATTATCGTTTAAGCCGATGGAACTCCATTCAATTCGAAGGTTAGCCAGTGAATTCGGTGAGGGGGCGCTTTAGCATTTCCTTAGAGCAGTTTCTTCCCTTTGTCCCTTTCCCAGTCAACACAAGTTATCAATTCCTAACACAAACTGATATTTACATTTTTTTTTTCATTTATATTATAGGAAATAAAACGTTTGCTTGATTTAATATATTGTTATGAAAAAAAATTAGTTTCAAATGTTACATAGTATTTTCGGAAAAACTTTGAATAACACAAACATCTTCAGATTTTTAAGCTAAAACTATATAACCTGTACGTGTACATAATGATTAAAACAGACGGTTTCTTAAGATTTATTTAAAATAACTCATTTAAAAACCAAGCTTTACATATACCAATGTTGTGTTACACAAAAACTCTGGGTGAATAAGAAGGGGTTTCTCTTGAGACATATGAAAGAAAACAATACTGCACCGCTTTTAACACCCACTGGCAAATTGCACGTGCATATTCAGTGTTATATAGGCTTATAACATTTTTTTAACCAAACACAGCTTGTGTCATATATATCATCGGACAAATGTAGACCCAAATCTGTCGTTGCATCTGAACAGAATTTCCATGTACTGTTTCCTATTGCTAGTGGGCACAAGTTCACATAAATCCCCCTTTGTAAGCGCTGATTCAATACAGTATATATCCATCTATTAGGAAAAAGCTAATATATCACAGGAAATATTTTATCACATTAATCGTACATTGCCCATTGTTGACTTTCTGTGGGGTAAAAAAGGAATGGCATTTACTGGAATACTTGTATTATCATGTTTTGTACTTTCAAGCAAACGACCCCTCCTTGCACGCTCCTTTGGAAATCTTAGTTTGATGATATTGTAACCTGGTATATTTGGTATTAATCTTAAATTTTAAATAAAAATTCGCGAAATTGAAGTTTTTAATTCATCGTCATATTGTCGATCTTGACCATTGTGTTATTTAATGAGCAATTGAAAAAAAATATACCGATGATTTAATTTGTAAACGCCCGCTTATCGATATGGTGGTTGAATTTGTGTTTATTACTTAAGCATGTGCAAATTTGAATTTAACCGGTCTAGAGGCGCAAGAGATTTAATTTGTAAAAGTTTATTAATAAATATAATTTCAACAACAAAATTGTGTAAATCGGTTCTAATACTGGGTAGACCAAATGATGACTTTTTAATGCTGATGTACAGAAATAAACACTTTTGACAAGTTAAAATATACTGCAGTGTTACTGGATAAAATACCAATTTCAAGTACCAATGAAAAGTACCGACCTAACTTAATAACACATGGTTGTAACACATACGAAATTTAAAGGTATATATTAAATAAAAACACCATGGGAACAAGATTTGAATAAGATAATGCGAGATTGCAAAACCACGATGCGACTTCGCGAAAACACGATGCCAGGTCGCGATGGGAGAACGCGTGTATTCGCGTTTTCGTGGTGTCGTCCATAAGGTCGAAACAAAGATGGCCCAAACGGAACACCATACTTAAGTAAGTTGATGTACGGAATACTAACAATTTGAAATTATATCGATTAATCGATCCCTGTATAGGTTCTAATTCTATCGCGCCGTTCTCTATTGTACTTAGCGGTTAGCTAATTTAGATTTGTCTTCATCAGGGTGAAACCGGCGATAGACGCTTTCTCAAAAACCCTGGAAGATTGCTCACCAAATTATTCTATGCACTTTGATGCCTTTTTATGACTTTTATCACGCAACATTTGTTGAATATACTTCCTTATTTATATAAAGGTTAATAGAGTTTGTTTGTATAAATCAAAAATGGAATGCGAGGAGGTAAAGAAAGAAAGCGTTTCATACTACCTAATTTCGCGGGGATCGAATTTCGCGCAAAAGACATAAATCTTATTTTCGCGTCGAGATAAATTCGATATGAAGCTGATTTGTGTCACACTGGTAAAAAAAGATAGTTTAAAGGACTGAACATGTACATGTATCAATAGTTATTTAAATACCGAAATGCCGCTAATGATTGGCCGGGAAACGAAAAAAACCCGAACGCCGATATGTGGACCGTAAAATCAGCACTGAGTTCAATCCCATATAGTTAAGCAGGAAGTCCCTTCTTATCGACAACTTACTTAAGATCATCGCGTTCATTGAAAAACGCATCTGGTCCTAGATTCGAGACAGGTCAAAAACAAGAACAAAAACTTTCAGCTAATCATCTGTTTAGCGGTGGAGGCTGGTCTTCGATCTCAGCTGGAAATTTCTGTTTATATTACAAACCACAACAGATTAATCTCTACAAACATCTGGTGATCGAACTTCTATACTTGTTGACGATTCTGAATAAGATACTTCCTGTAGTTTAAAGATAGAAAACACTTATTACGAGGGACAGTTGTTGCGTTTGATGTGTAGGCTGAGTCAGTGAAAGATCGCAGGAAATGAAGGGGCAGATCCAGAGGTAGAGTTGGAGGGGGGGCTTATTACGAGGGACAGTTGTTGCGTTTGATGTGTAGGCTGAGTCAGTGAAAGATCGCAGGAAATGAAGGGGCAGATCCAGAGCTAAAGGCTATGTATCAAATAATACTTTGTTCTGTAACGTTATATCATTGATAAATGAATCAAAGAAAAAGGAATATGACCGATTCACCGGGCAGCGAACTCAAGGAGCGCGGGTTTAGTAGTCATGTACAAAACTACTTAAACAAACGGTCAAAGAATAACTGAAAATCGATGCAAAGCAAACATTAAGGTAAATAACAACACTGACACATTATATGTGGAAGCAACGTGTGGAATAAAACACATTGCATGAAGTAACTCCTTAAGTTATAATATTTTTTAAAGTAAAGACTGTCGCTTAATGTTACAAAATTGGCGCAAAAACATAACGAGTAACATTACGCGTTACATCGTTTTTCAAAGTCGAATTTGTACGGAAGCCCTGGAGGGCCACTTTTGAGTTTCGACTTATGGATATTTTACTTCTGACTTTCTATTTATGACTTTTGACTTTCGACTTGCGACTTATGACTTCTGGCAAACCCATTATACACGTGTTCTAGAAGCTGAGAGCAGCAACGTTGGTTTCAGGTATGTTTTCCAAACTTTAAACTTTTTTTATTAATTTTATTGAGATTTGTCATTGAGAAGAGGATGTCATTAGGAGGGGAGATTCAATGTTATTTTATATATGCTTATAAGGTTAGTATTTATCACAGACTGTAATTCCACAAGTGACTGTATGTTGTATTCAATTTTAAACTGTATATTAACAAGTAGGTCGACAGAAAATACACGTACAAAGCTGACTTTTCAATGTGATTGAGCTTCATTTTGCATTTAGCTTTTATGTCTCATTTTGTGGTATTTTCCGAAATTTTAGAAAAGAACACACGAGAACAAAATTAGATATAGAACTATTCGAGAGTAAAAATTATCTTGAGAGCATTTCAAAGTGACAAGCTTTTCGCATCTAACTTTTCATACTCAATAGTCTTTATGAAACGCAGATAATATATTTACCTATTTTATACCACAACTTTATACAGATTTATATAGAATATAAACTTGCATTTCAGAAACAACTACTGGATGAAAGATAATGAGGATGAAAACCTTGATGTCGATCTGTGTCTTCATCACTTACTGTTCGGCATTACCCAAGCTACTGCGCCGAGGCACTCCCTCTCAACATCTTTAGCAAACATAACTTTGTGGACAATGCATAGGTTACTGTACAATGTGGCGTAGGTTAATGTTGGATCACCATGTGTACGTCAAAATGGACGACGTTTTGGAAATTTGGAGAACGCTTGATCCAATTGGTGTAGAGCCAGGCAAAGCACATCGTCTTCTCCAGCGCGTATACTGCGCCAAAGCACCCAGTTTTACATGGCATATTGATGTTATGACAAACAAACACTATATGAATTTTGTATCCGTGGTGCTGTAGATGGGTTAGGTAAAAACTTAGATGATTCGGACTTGAATAACGACCCACACGTTATTGCAATAGATGAAAAGGGAACTTTGAAGACCCTCGACCACGACAAATATGAAATATTTCAA